>CM021105.1:330163157-330255089 GCA_007115665.2 Sequoiadendron giganteum | reverse complement strand
CTCTCTCTCCCTCTCCCCTCTCTCTCTCTCTCTCTCTCTCTCTCTCTCTCTCTCTCTCTCTCTCTCTCTCTCTCTCTCTCTCTCTCTCTCTCTCTCTCTCTCTCTCTCTCTCTCTCTCTCTCTCTCTCTCTCTCTCCCTCCCTCTCCTCTCCCTCTCCCTCTCCCTCTCTCCCTCAACTCTAAACCCTCTCTCCCTCTCCCACTCTCCCTCTCACTCTCCCACTCTCCCTCTCCCACTCTCCCTCTCACTCTATCACTCTCTCACTCTCCCACTCTCCCTATCACTCTCTCTCTCCCTCTCCTCTCTCCCTCCACTCTCCCTCTCCTCCCTCTCAATCTCCCACTCCCTCTCTCCCATCCCTCTCCTCTCCCTCTCTCCCTCTAACTCTAAACCCTCCTCCTCTCCCACTCCCTTTCTCCTCTCCTCTCCCTCCCTCTATCTCTCCCTCTCTCCCTCTCTCCCTCTGCCTCTCTCACTCTCCCTCTCTCCCTCCCACTCTCCCTCTCTCCCTCTCCCTCTCTCAATCTCCCACTCTACCACTCTGTACCATTAACCCTTAGGTCTATGTGGGCACAAATCAGATATCCGGTTTGTAAAACTTCGATGTGTAGAGCTAAAATATTACCGTTGCAAAACATTTTGAAATGTTTTCCAAATCAGATATCGGATTTGTGGGCCATAGAAAAACCCCATGTGGGTCATTTTTGTGCATTCCAACGGACCCTACATTCTGTTTGCAGCACTTTGCAAGCGACAAACGCGTGGTTTCAGGCAAGAAGAGACAAAGATAAAAAATTTGGAGCATCTTGTACTCAAATTTTTCATAAGGAATAATTTTTTAGCATCTTTTATGAGGTATAATGGGGAGCAACAGTCGTTGGAAGCAAAAACGTAAGAGAAAGCTGACAAAAGAACAAATTGAAGAATATAGACAAAGAGATAGAGAAGGTCATAGGAACAAAAGATAATGTATGTTAAATATTGGTGAACCTGAGCCCTATGGTCTTTCAAGTGAAGAGGAAGTTGAATATGTTCAAGGTGAAAATGTAGAACAAGATATTGAAATTTGGAATGAAAATGTTCAAATTGATATTGAAAATTTTCAAGGTGAAAATGTTGGAATTGAAGATGTTGAACATGATATTCAAATTGGGAATGAAAATGTTCAAGGTGAAAATGTTGGAATTGAAGATGTTGAACATGATATTGAAAATGTTCAAGGTGAACATGTTGGAAATGAAGATGTTGAACATAATATTGAAGCAAGTGTAAATTATGTTTCACTAGATTACATGAGAAATGAAGAACTTTGTGTGGAAAAAAGACATATTCCAAATTCAAAAACTTCAAGGACCCCTAAATGGTTAGTTGAAATTGATGATAACATTATAAACAATTTTGAAGGCAAGAGATCAACACGAACTGTTCGGTTGTGGGCTAGAAGAATTTTCAACCAATATTTTAGCAATAAGACATTGATCGAGCAATGCCAAATTTTTGTACAATTGCTAAAGATGCAAAAGATGAGACCTTTGCTAGCCAAATTGAATATTCGTGTGAGCAAGAAGACCGAAAAAAACTCTATTATTGTCAAAAATATTTTTAATGCTCTCAAGTCTATTGGAAAAAATAACAAGGAAAAAGATAAGAGAGCTACTTGGAGAGTCATTACAACCACCCTAGTAAGCCATCAATTCAAAAAGGCTCGCTTTATGAGACAAACTTGTATTGATTTTGACATAAATCATAAAACTTTAGATAGAGCACTTGCAAGAAGAGAAAGAATAGATGATCCTCTTCAAAATGATACATGGTCTTTTTCCAGGAGGCTTCCATGTGTTGATAAGAAGATAATTGATAATGTAAAGCAAGCAATTCGACAATTTTGGCATGGTAACTCTAGAGTATCACCCAATGCAAAGGATGTTTTAAAGTTAAGAATTGGCAGTCATGACCGTACACCACATCCTAAACATTTCTTGGAATTAAGACAAACAATGTTGTTCAACAAATTTATTCAAACACATCCAAATATGGAAATCTTGCAAAGGACTTTTGAAGGTTTGAAGCCATTTTATTTTGTGCCTCTTAAGATTCATAATACTTGTTGTTGCAAATACCATGTGGAGTTTTCAATGTACCATGAACTATTATGCTATATCCGTTCTACTTTGCATACTCATGAAATTTTGTAGGAGTGTGGTGCAATGCATCTTTTGAAATCATCAAGGGACTTGCTAGATCTATTTTTATGTTCTAGAGATGAGGTTCCTTTTTCTATAGAAATGATTGTTTAAATACGAAGTGCTCACAATTTGGTGGCTTGTCGAAGTTTGTTCAATGTTTTCATGAGGGTTCCAAACATGAATTTGTAAATAATCTTGTTGAGAAAAAGAGATATGAGATAGTCAATATACTTTGCAGAGTGCAGGTGAAGGTTCTAGATGCGAGTTGGTTACAAAAGAATGCGGTGTTGCTGATTTTATTTCAGATTTTAAGGACAATATTTTCTACAAATATGCAAGGTATAATCATAGGTCTCAGTGGTTGGATCAACAATTCAAGATATCTAAGGACTCTTTTCTGATTGGCACTATTATATCAGTGGTTGATTTTGCAGAAAACTACACATTTCAACCACAAAACGAGGTACAATCTCAATATTACAATTCCATTCAGATTGCTATTTTTGTCCATATAACGTTTAGACATGCACCTGATAGTACAAAGGAGGATCGAAAGATAATCAAAGAGTATAATTTTATATGAGTGATGATAGATCTCACTCATCCGAGTATGTCCAACATTATTTCAAGAATTTTTTTGAGTTCTTGCAGGAGCATGATATAGCACTAGGCCGACATCTCATTTGCTTAGATAACTACACAAGTCAATTCAAGAATGCTCGTATGTTTTATCGGTTGAATAGAATGAATGTAGAGAGGGGTGTACCTAATATTTGGAGTTTTTTTGAAGCTGGGCATGGGAAAGGGAAGCATGATGGAGCAGGTGCATGTGTAAAGAGAGCACTAGTTAAGGAGAAATTGAAGATTTCAGGAGAAAAATTCAGTGATGCATGTTCTATTGCTCATTGGTTTAGTTCAACATTGTCATGGGGAGGGACACATGATTCAACAGTGCACAGATTCTTTTGGTTGGTTGAAGAGGGTAGAGTGGGAGGCAAATTGGATTGTCATACGATCAAAGATTCTTCAAAGAAGCATTTGTTTCGTAGCTCAGATGCAATCACATAGACCATTTGGACACGACAGTTGGCTTGTTTTTTTTAGAGTTGTATTTAGTGCAAGTGGGATCAATGCAATTCAAATGAGTGGGTGGATACATGGGTTGAACAGTATCTAACTCCATTATCTCAAACTATATCCATGACAAAGTACACAATGGAAAGTTCACTTGCTTACGACCAGCTTTCAGATCTATTACAACCAGGACATGTTTTTGCAGTTGTTGCACCGCAAGGGAACAAAGAGAGATCATAATATTGGCTGGCTCGATGTGTGCGGGTAAAGCACAAGCTAACACAATCGATGGAAGATTATGATGGGTTCGTGTATCCTACAGGTTTAGTTGTGGTTGTAGGAACTTGGTTGCGAACATACATTATTAGAAAGAATGGCATAATTGCATTTGAAGACTACGAGAAACATAAAATCATTCTCATGTATTCACACCTTGTTATAGCAACAAATGTTAAGTTGTTGAAGCATCATGCCAAACCAAAGACAAAACAACTATGGACACTTAGTAATGCTGATCATGAAGCAATATTGGATACTCTTAAGCAAAGAGATGACCCTTCAGGAACACTTGAATAGCATATTCAAGAATGGAAGGTACGATGCTTAGGTTCATTATGCTTAAGTTCATTAGTGTTCTTTATTTAATACTGATATTTTGTATACCATTGTAATGCAGGTCTCTTTAATAGTGATATTTTGTATGTACTTTTGGGATATTTTTGGCATGATTGATCATGGACCTGATGCAACAATAGTCAACTCTGATCCTTCCAGAGAGGCATACGACAAATTACAATAATATAGATTAGTTATTCAAAGCATCTTTTATGGTTTGCATTACCAATTCATCATCATTCAGGTTGTTTAGATTAATATAGATTTGTTAGTTTAGGCATCTTTTTTGTTGTGACAATATAGATTTATCATTTGACAAATTTTGCAATATTCCTGGCATGATTGATCATGGACCTACTGCAACAATAGGCAGCTCTGATTCTTTCGGAGAGGTATGCGACAAATTACAATAATATAGATTGGTTATTCTAAGAATATTTTCTACTGTATGTAGTTTAACTACTAATTTGATGGTTTGTATAGGTGCTTGTCACTCCAGAACGTCAACATACTACTCTTGTGGAAGACTATGCCCTGAATGCCTCCAATAGGAAAATTTTGTTAAATTTGAATTTTGAAATGTGAAACAATGTAAAAAGGTCATAACTGTGTATAGGCATAATCTATATCCAGTGATGTTTTTTGAAATACAGGTCAAATTTTTGGCATTGTATAAAGGGTATGTTTAAAATGTAAAGAGCTTTTTATACTTAATCGAGCTACAACCAGAGGTTTTCTTCCTAGTTCTTTCCTCTCAATATGCTTGTTTGGACTAGGTTTTGTAATATCTCCTATTTATATATAATAAATTATGGTGGCTTGCCACTTTTTCCAAAAACAAAAATGTAAAAAGTTCATGTGAATTTCATTTCCCATGTAATTGATTCTTTGATGTAATTAAAGATGATTTAAAGTCCAAGTTGATCGTCAAAACCAAACTTGGGTGAAAATTCACTCCCCAAAACTTTCCACACCCTATAAACTCATCAAACATGTCTATTAGGACTTGCAGAAGCTTGATCCAATCTTAAATATTTATGCCTCCACATTTCATTGACATTAGCACTTTGGACTCTTAAGGGAAATCGTCGGTCCAATGTAGCTCGAAGTGATTCGGTGTATTTGGGTGCAAAAGAGAACCATACCTAGCGTAAGCGTACCCATATGGACATGTTGGAATAGTTTGTTTGGTTGTACGAGTTAGAGAATGAAATTTGCACCACTTTGCAACTTTACATTGTTTGCATTTGACAACTTTTCCCTCAACTGAAAACTCATCACCACGGGAAAACGCCTTCGAGCTAGCAAAAACCGAGAGAGGTTTTTGTAAATGGTCCCAACATGATACCATATCTTTAGAGGAACTGACTATAAGCATCACAGTTTTTGAGAAATAACCGTTCAAAGATTGCTGCCTTTTAGCACTTTAAACTCTTAAGGGAAATCGTCGATCCAATGTAGCTCGGAGTGATTCGGTGTATTTGGGTGCAAAATAGGACCACACCTAGCGTAAGAGTACCCATCCAAACGTATTGGAATAGTCTATTTGGTCGTATGAGTTAGAGAATGAAAGTTGCACCACTTTGCAACTTTACATTGTTTGCATTTGGCAACTTTTCCCTCAACTGAAAACTCATCACCACAGGAAAACACTTCCGAGATAGAAAAAACTAAGAGAGGTTATTGTAGATGGTCCCAACACAATCCCATATTTTCAGATGAACTATCTATAAGCATCATGGTCTCTGAGAAATAGCCCTTCAAAGATTGTTGTCTTTTAACACCTTTGACTCTTAAGGGAAATCATCAGTCTAATGTAGCTCAGAGTGATTCAGCATATTTGGATGCAAAAGAGGACCATACCTAGCATAAGCGTACCCATCTAGACGTGTTGGAATAGTTTATTTGGTCGTACGAGTTAGAGAATGAAATTTGCACCACTTTGCAACTTTACACTGTTTGCATTTGACAACGGGAAAACGCCTTCGAGATAGCAAAACCAAGAGAGGTTATTATAGATGGTCCCAACACAATCCTATATCCTTAGATGAAGTGTCTGTAAGAATCACAGTTTCTAAGAAATAGCCTTTCAAAGATTGTTGTCTTTTAGCACTTTGGACTCTTAAGGTAAATCATCGGTCCAATGTAGTTCGGAGTGATTCGACATATTTAGGTGCAAAAGAGGACCATACCTAGCATAAGAGTACCCATCCGGACATGTTGGAATATTTTTTTTGGTCGTACGAGTTAGAGATAGAAAGTTGCACCACTAAAACAACTTTACACTGCTTGCATTTGGCAACTTTTTCCTCAACTGAAAACTCATCACCATGGGAAAACGCTTTCGAGATAGCAACAACCGAGAGAGGTTATTGTAGATGGTCCCAACATCATCCTATATCCTCAGAAAAAGTATCTGTAAGAATCACGGTTTCCAAGAAATAGCTTTTCAAAGATTGTTGTCTTTTAGCACTTTAGACTCTTAAGGGAAATCGTTGGTCCAATGTAGCTTAGAGTGATTTGGTGTATTTGGACGTGAAAGGGAACCATACCTAACCTAAATTTACCCATCCAGAAATGTTGGAACAGTCTGTTCGGTTGTATGAGTTAGAGAATGAAATTTGCACCACTTTGCAACTTTACACTATTTGCATTTAGCAACTTTTCCCTCAACTGAAAACTCATCACCATGGGAAAACACCTTCGAGATAGCGAAAACCGAGAGAGGTTATTGTAGATGGTCCCAACATAATCCCATATCCTCAGACGAAGTGTCTGTAAGCATCATTTTTTTTGAGAAATAGCCCTTCAAAGATTGTTGTCTTTTAGCACTTTGGACTCTTAAGGGAAATCGTCGGTCCAATGTAGCTCGAAGAGATTCGGCATATTTGGGTGCAAAAGAGGACCATACCTAGCGTAAGTGTACCCATCCAGACATGTTGGAACAGTCTGTTTGGTCGTACGAGTTAGAGAATGAAAGTTGCACCACTTTGCAACTTTACACTGCTTGCATTTGACAACTTTTCCCTCAACTGAGAACTCATCACCACGGGAAAACGCCTTCGAGTTAGAAAAAACCAAGAGAGGTTATTGTAGATGGTCCCAACATGATCTCATATCCTCAGACGAAGTTTTTGTAAGCATCATAATTTCCAATAAATAGCCCTTCAAAAATTGTTGTCTTTTAACACTTTGGACTCTTAAAGGAAATCGTCGGTCCAATGTAGCTCTGAGTGATTTAGCATATTTGGGTGCAAAAAGGAACCATACCTAACCTAAACATACCCATCCGAACGTGTTGGAACAGTCCATTTGGTTGTACGAGTTAGAGAATGAAAGTTGCACCACTTTGCAACTTTACACTGTTTGCATTTGACAACTTTTCCCTCAACTGAAAACTCATCACCGCGGGAAAACACCTTTGAGATAGAAAAAACTGAGAGAGGTTATTTTAGATGGTTGCAACACAATCCCATATTATCATATTAATTGTCTATAAGTATCACGATTTTCAAAAAATAGCCCTTCAAAGATTGTTCTCTTTTAGCACTTTGGACTCTTAAGGGAAATCGTTGGTCCAATGTAGTTCAGAGTGATTCGATGTATTTGGGTGCAAAATAGGACCATACCTAAATAATCATACCCATCCATAGGTGTTGGAATAGTTCGTTTGGTCGTACGAGTTGGAGAATGAAAGTTGCACCACTTTGCAACTATACACTGCTTGCATTTGACAACTTTCCCTCAACTAAAAACTCATCACCACGAGAAAATGCCTTTGAGATTTTAAAAACAAAGAGATATTATTGTAGATGGTCCCAACATGATCCCATATCCTTAGACGAAGTGTATGTAAGCATCATGGTTCCCAAGAAATAGCCCTTCAAAGATTGTTATCTTTTAGCACTTTGAACTCTTAAGGGAAATCGCCGGTCCAATGTAGCTCGAAGTGATTTGGCATATTTGGGTGCGAAAAGGAACCATACCTAACTTAAACGTACCCATCTGAATGTGTTGGAATAGTCTGTTTGGTCGTACGAGTTAGAGAACGAAATTTGCACCACTTTGCAACTTTACATTACTTGCATTTTGCAACTTTTCCCTCAACTAAAAACTCATCACCACAAGAAAAAGCCTCTGAGATAGAAAAAACTGAGAGAGGTTATTGTAGATGGTCCCAACATGATCCCATATCCTTAGAAAAAGATTCTGTAAGTGTCACGGTTTCCAAGAAATACCCCTTCGAAGATTGTTGTCTTTTAGCACTTTGGACTCTTAAGGGAAATCATCAGTCCAATGTAGCTCAGAGTGATTCGGCGTATTTGGGTGAAAAAGAGGACCATATCTAGCATAAACATACCCATCCGGATGTGTTGGAATGGTTTGTTTGGTCGTACGAGTTGGAGAATGAAATTTGCACCACTTTGCAACTTTACACTGTTTCCATTTGACAACTTTTCCCTCAACTGAAAACTCATCACCACGGGAAAACGCCTTTGAGATAGCAAAAAATGAGAGAGGTTATTGTAGATGGTCCCAACACGATCCCATATCTTTAGATGAAGTGTCTGTAAGCATCATGGTTTCCAAGAAATAGCCCTTCAAAGATTGTTGTTTTTTAGCACTTTGGACTCTTAAGGGAAATCGTCGGTCCAATGTAGCTAGGAGTGATTCAGCGTATTTGGGTGCGAAAGGGAACCATAACTAACCTAAGCGTACCCATATGGACGTTTTGGAACAATATATTTGTTCATATGATTTAGACAATGAAAGTTGCACCACTTTGCAACTTTACATTACTTGCATTTGGAAACTTTTCCCTCAACTGAAAACTCATCACCACGGAATAATACCTCCAAGATAGCAAAAACTAAGAGAGGTTATTGTAGATGATCCCAACACAATCCCATATCCTTAGAGGAAGAGTCTGTAAGTGTCACGGTTTCCAATAAATAGCCCTTCGAAGATTGATGTCTTTTAGCACTTTGGACTCTTAAGGGAAATCATCGGTCCAATGTAGCTTAGAGTGATTCGGCGTATTTGGGTGCAAAAGAGGACCATACCTAGCGTAAAAGTACCCATTTGGATGTGTTGGAATAGTTTGTTTGGTCGTATGAGTTGGAGAATGAAAGTTGCACCACTTTGCAACTTTACACTGCTTGCATTTGATAGTTTTTCCCTCAACTAAAAACTCATCACCATGGGAAAATGCCTTCGAGATAGAAAAAACCGAGAGAGGTTATTGTAGATGGTTCCAACAAGATCCCATATCATCAGATGAAGTGTTTGTAAGCATCATGGTTTTTGAGTGAAAATCCGTCAAAAATTGCTGCCCTTCTACACTTTGGACTCTTGAGGGATTTCGTTGATTGAACGTAGCTCAGATTGCTTCGGTCTGTTTGGGTGCAAAAGGGAACCATACCTAACCTAAATTTACCCATATGGATGTGATGGAACAGTCGGTTTGGTCATACGAGTTGTAGAACAAGATTTATTGATGCCTTCAATTGAACTCCAATGTTATTTTTTGTGTGAAAAAAAGCCATGAGACCATAGCTTGTTGTGAAAAACTAGTCAAACACCTTTATTTCAACCCTACCACAAATTCTAGACTCCTATCTTGCACTTTCATTTACAATTTTAATAATTTTCCTTCAAAAGACTACATGGCAATTTTGATAATTTTGAAGCAAGAATGCATTTTTGGCATATTGGACCCCTAGACTCAAAACTTCATCTTAATACACCTTAAATGGTCTTCATTGACCTTATTTAGCATATATAGATCACACCTAACCTCTCAACCTATCAACCTTCAAATGTCTAATCTTGCAAATAGTAGATTAGGTGGGAAACTAGAGAGGAAGAGTTGATGGTGAGTGGCCTAGTGAAGGCTAGAGAAGAAGAGTTTGAGGAATATGGTGTTAGGATAGGGGATTTTCCTTGGTTGTCATATTTGGTTGTGTGGAAAATGTATGCTACTATCGGGATGGTTCTAACCGTAAAGAACCCGAGAAAGATTGTGAAGAGAACACGGGGAGTATGGTGTAGGAGCACCTAAAACATCTAAGATTTCATGCCTCAAAGGAATGGGCATGAATTAGATAGGGGTAGGCGTAGGAACAAGTTTTTAGGGGTGATAAAGGGATTAGAGTGGTCTGAGAAGGCTGCCTTGTTAAGAAACACAGATTTTTTGTGCCTTTTGAGTAAGGCTAGAGAGTGAAATTTTGAAAAGTTGAATTAAAATAGGTTGGAACTTGTTGGAAACTATTGGAGTAGGTGTATTTAATGGTGTTTAAGAGGTTTGAGTGATTAAAGTAACCTAAGAAGAGTAAAAGTGTGAAACCCTAGTTGGAAGGGGCAAAAATAAGGGAAAAATTAGTGATTTTACAAAGAAAGTGTAAGCCAAATTATGGGGCAGCATAATACAATGATATTTTAATTTTAAGAAAACAAAACTAAGAGGGAATGAAGTGGTTTAAGGATTGAGTGAGGCCAGAGCATACAAGTTCCAATAAGCCCTACCAACAAGCGATTGAACTATTTGATAAAAAGCTTTGGTAGACATGTATGAAAAATGTGGTAGCATAGACAAGGCAGTGGACTATTAGAAAAAAGGCCTCAAAGAAATGCGGTCTCATATAATTCCATGACAAGCAAATGCAATTGACAACTACTGGACTAGTTTTTAATTATGCAATGTGAAGTAATTGCATAACTGCTTAGGTTGACTTTGTAAAAACTATATTGTAATTGAATTTTTTTCATCTATCAACATCTAGTTGTTAGTTATGCAATGTGAAGTAATGCTTTGAGTTTGAAAGATGTGAAATGCAATGTAATCAGCGATATAAATATAAACTACATAATATAACCATTTTTTTTATGCTATTGTACATTGATATTTAACCATTGCTCAAGATAAAATTTTCAAAGAGTTTAATCATGCACATGAGGAACAAATTAAATTTCGATTGTCAACTTCTATATATCAAATTATCCAATAATCAAGTGTATGTCCATATACAAAAATGATATCAACACCAACTGAAACAAAGTTTTACAAAATGTGACATATGCCATCTCAATATCTATTCAAAATTTACATGCCAAAATGTCTATCTCATCCTAAACTACTGGTGGATCATCAAAATGGAGCCTCTTTGAAGCACTTGTTGGCTCTGAGGGTAGTTGCACAAGAAAAATTCAAACCACAATTGAGATATGTTAAACTATATAATTTAAAATCGAATAATTAACATCAAAATCAATATACATTGAATTTTAATTTAAATCTAAAATTGAAATCTTGATTACCTAAAATATACATCTCTTCAAAGGGTCAAGAGTCCTAGAATATACCAAACCAGCTTTTGAAATGCCAATCTATATATGTGAACAAAAACATAAAATTGATCCAAATTAGCATACGATTATTGGTAATAGGAACATATTTACCAAACACAAAATAAAATAAGCACATACCTCTTTAGGTTGATCTTTTTCTTTATCTCCTTGAGGTGTTTCAACACCTACTCCTTGAGGTGTTCCAATACCTACTCCTTCAAGCGGTGTGTCACTTGTCAACAACAATGTATAGCTCATAATCGCCTATACATAAAAATGAAAAGTACATATGAAACTACCAATCTATGTCGATGTATATATAATCAATATAAGATCTTAAAAATATTAATTCATTCCAATTTGAGTTCAATTACCTTCCCCTTATCTAACTTTGTGCCTCCATAGTCTGCATGTCGAAGCCAAATGAAATCACCCTAAGGGTGCTATCAGTCACCCTTGTGAGCTCCTCCTCAAATATCAACTATTAAATAGACCATGTAAATAAATATTAGTACTTGATACTATCTCTTATTAATATTCATTTAAAAACAAATGCAAGTTATGAATTTACAACTTAAATCTTACCTGTGTCACTATTCCAACATCCCCCTCTCTAGCAGGAGAGGAATTTGTAGGGTGTGCTCCACTCCCCTACAACTGATCTATAATTTCCACATCATGGAGGTCATAATCAGAAGTGTCCAAGGGATGCTCAGCGGGTTGTACAAGATGACCCAAGCATATCTAGTGACACATAGTGCAAGTATGTGGTACACAAATATGTGGACTTGAGGAGGATGAGGCAACAACACTCAAGCCTTCGCCAACATCACCAGAATGTGGTTGAGCTACTGTAGAAGCATGTGAAAACAAATGACCATTCAAAGAGTGAATAGCCTGAATAGTCTGTGTGGTTGCATCCTGGATAATCTTTGGATGATAAACTGGAGGTGGTGGACGAAGGGGAGGAGGGGGAACATATGGGCACGGGACTACTCTAATTGCCCCTGGTCTATCCTAGGGCATACCTCCACCAACACCTTGGAAGGGTTTAATTTCAAAGTAATTGACATGATACCCTAACACAAACTCAGCATATAATTTTTTAATGTAGTAAAATGGTATATCAGAATTGTTGTTCGGTGGTTTATCAAAAACCATACACCAACGATGCCAAAATTTATCTACAATGTCCCTATTTGTGCACCATTTTGTAGAAATTTTTGGTTTATTAATAGTCACTGCCAAACCAGTGCAGGGATTAGTGAATAAAGAGGCTATTTGGAGATCTTTCACATCATCGTAAGACAATCCACATGCATAATATTCCCTCATGTCTTCTCACCACGAATGAAAGGCATTATGTTGGGTGGAGAGGGTTTCTATATTTTTAATTATTCCCTTCAATTGGTTTGTCATATCTCTCAATCGAGGGATTGTCTTATAAACTTCACAAATGCCCCTCAATTGCCCCAATTTTTCACCAATTAAGTCTTCAATTGGTGGTTGCAGAGGTGGTGGAGCATTTGGCTACAGAGGTGGTGGAGTGTTTGGAATTTGTGCATTTTAATTCTCAGCCATAATACCTGATTAAAGTTAAAAGATAATTAATCTAATTGAAATTACACAATATAAAAGAAATTATTGTAAAAAAACCCTAGTTTTTAATAAAAATCCAAAAAAAACCCTACTTTTTCACAAAAATACATAACAAACTCTAGTTTTTTATAAAAATTCATCAGCAACACTAGTTTTTAATCAAAATCCATTTAAAAACATTAATTTTTTATAAAAATTCATTATAAACTCTAGTTTTTAATAAAAATCAATAAAAAAACCCTACTTTTGAAAAAAATTCATAAAAACTACTTAAAATTATAAGAACTAATTGAAAAATCGATTATAACATTAAAAAAACCAAAAACTTACCTTTGAAATCGGATATCTAATGAAAGCGGATATTGGATTATGACTTCTCCTTGTGCGCACACGTCCAAAATGTGTGAAATGAACTTTAACAATCAGCTATTTTTATTTATATTGTTTGGACAAATCGGATATCCGATTTGGAGAAAGTAGGTTTGGTATTGCTTCGGATGAATGTACTAACACCGAGCCTAAAAAAGTCAACTCAACATTTCCGTGGTTTTGAGTTGATCCAAAACGTATTTTTTTTGCCATTGCCACTTTTTGGCCCATCATGATCCTGCACATACCCATCTACCTCTTAATCTTTGTGTTGAACATATGTTATCATTGGCGTCAAAGGATTTTTTTCCTTGATGTCAAAGGTGCTCAGTGATGTCAAAGGAGTGATGTTAGTAGATGAGTGAGAATTAAATCTAATCATACTGTTGAAATAAAGGTGTATTTCTATCATGATTATGTCATGTTCAACCGTTTGAGAACAACAAAGAAGACTGCTTGTAGTATGCTTAAAATATCATACTATATATATTCATGTTGATAGAAGTAATCCAGAAGTTTGATCTGAAATATTTGAGGTATGTTTCCCAAATAGTAAGATTGTTTTGGAAACATGTTTCAATTTTCATTTTTTCATGGATGTGATTTATGTCCTACAATTTGAAAGGAGAGTATGTCTACACATGTTTTATCTTATTCTAGAGTTTTCATAATTTATTTTCATCAAGAAGAAAATTTGAAGTGACAAAAGGGTCATTGTGTCAGTTAATTAACCAAATTGATGTTTTGGATTTGTGCGAAAACAACTTATTGTGTGTGCTCTCTAAAGATAGTGTGGGAAGGTGAAATAGGTCCAAGTTAATATCCTTGAGGGAAGCACACACCATGTTCTATTGGCAGCAACAAATTTGAGATAGGACCAACCTACTACACATTTCATGAAAATTTGAATTTAGATCCACCTTAGCCAACTTGGATAACTGCAAATGGTGTTAAGGGATTCTTGAAATACATTAAATTATGTTAATATAATGGATGTATATAATGACTAATGATCATAGTTTAGATGTGAGAATATAGTGTGTGAGAGTAATTGTGAGAGAAAGTGTAATTTTGGGTGATTCAGTGGGAGTTTTATTTGAATCATTGTGCACATCATCACAAGATCATAAGCTATATAGGAGAGTGTTTGAAGGAAGATCAAATCAAATATAAGTTGTGTAATCAACATTGAAGATCCATAAATCTCATCTATGTAATCTGGTAGGACTGGTGTCTTACTTATTGAGCTTGTGCTAAGATCTATTTATTGGGGATTGGTGTCTCCAATATGTTGGTACATACAAATACAGTAGGGGATTGGTGTCTCTAGTAGGTTGGTACCTACTTCATGATTGTAAATTATTAATTATTTCTGTGAGATTGGATTTGCACAATAGATCCAAGAAGCTCTTCTCACTGTGGTTTTTCCCATTTTAGGTTTCCACGTATATCTAGTGTTCATTGTGTGAATGTGTGCATATATGTTTCTTGATTGATATTAGCCATTTTGATTCATATTTGGATAAGTGACTAATGAAAATTCATATTGAATTAAAATATTTTTAAATAGATTTGATATATTGATTCACCCCCTCCTCTCAGTATATTGTGTACCCTTCAATTGGTATTAGAGCCAAGCTCCTTTGAAGAAGCTTAACAACTTGAGGTAGATTCAGGATGACACACTTAGTAGCTCAAGAATGTTTATCTTCAAACAAGGTACTACTCTTTTATGGATCCAATTATGCATTTTGGAAAGTAAGGATGGAAGCATACCTGATGGACCTAGGGTTTTAGGTTTGACAATCAGTTGTGGATGGATATGATATCCTTGAAAGTCCCCCAAGAGATTAGGCCTAAAAGAAGGCTTATGAAAATAATGCTAAATCAAGGAATGTTATTCTATATGGTTTGTCTAACTCTGAGTTTGTAAATATCATGCATTGCAAGACGATGAAGAAAGTATGGAGTAAGATACACAACATCTATAAAGGTGATGATAAGGTAAAACAAGAAAAACTTCAAACTCATCGAGGTTAGTTTGAAAGTATAAAAATAAAGGAAGAGGAAAATATTGCCACATTCTTGCTCTAGGTTGATGAATTTTTCAATTCTATCAGAACTCTTCATGAAGAACTAAAAGAAGGAATGATTGTGAAAAATGTATTCAGATCCCTTCCCAAACTGTTCGATGCAAAATAAATTGTTGGTGAAGAAGCTAAAGATCTAAATACTCTAATTATGGATGAGTTACATAGAATTATGATTGACTATGAAATGAGAATTGAGAATGATAATTTTGTAAGGAAATTGGTTGCATTCAAGGTGTCCAAGAAGTAAGATGATCTAGATTTAGAAGATGGATCAAATATGGAGGAAGCAAAATTTATCAAGTTACAAATATTCTCCAGAAAGTATAAATGTAAGTTTCCCTTCAAATATTTTAATTATGGTGAAGTGGTACATTTCATGGCTAAGTGTCCATATAAAGAATCTAGTAATGATGAAAATAAATCATTTCAAAGAGGAAATTTTTTTTAGAAAAATAAAAGAAGTTTCTTTATCAATAAGGAAGGATACTCATTTGATGATGATGACCAAGCCACTTCCAAGAATGAAGGAGAAAAGGATCTTTTCATGGCTATGGAAACCTCTGAAGAATATCTAGAAATAAATTCTAAAATTGAAGATGATGTGGAAGTAGACCTTGTGGAAGAATTGCTCTGCACTGACAAGGAAATGAAAAGCACAAGGAAAATAATTACAGAAGAAGTGAAATTCAAAGAAAAAATATCTCAAAATATTGATCTAAAGCATAAAATATGGTCATTTATCTAAAGATTCAAGTGGAAGAGGTAAAGAGGATTAAAGAAGTTCTGACTGAAATATTGCTATCAAGAGACAAGGATTGTGAAAAATTTGAAGCAAATGTTGTATCACCGAGGAAAGATCTTGAAAAAGAATATTATCAGTTGAAGTTAAAGTTTGGAAAGGGAATTGAGATCTTGGATCAGATAATAGAAAACCAGAGATCACCACATATTAAAACCAATCTTGGTTTTATTGATATACAAAAAAATAATGTGATCGAGCAGTCTATGAAGTCTGTTGCCGAGAGTCTAAAAGAGAAAGGCTCTAAAAGTTTAAAGTTTGAGAAAGTTGTTGCAATCAATGAAAGAAAGGTGCTGAATGATGATTTCACAAGTGCACAGATGAATAGAAGATCCAAAAGATAAGCTTCAAAAGGACAAGGATACAATACCAGGTTCTATCATTCTTTTTCTAGCTACTATATTAATTGTAATGATTTTGGTCATAAGGTTGTGGATTGTAGAAAGGTTCTAGCAAGAAGAAATGTGTTTATTAGCATAAATTAATTTTGCACATTTGTATCATTTTAATATTATTTATTGAAAATGCAATAATTTTAGACACATTACTAGAATTTGTAGAAGCAATTTTATGAGTCCTCCTATACTAGATACAAAAGGAGATAAGTT
The DNA here is from genome assembly GCA_007115665.2 of Sequoiadendron giganteum. Lineage (NCBI taxonomy): Eukaryota > Viridiplantae > Streptophyta > Pinopsida > Cupressales > Cupressaceae > Sequoiadendron > Sequoiadendron giganteum. The sequence continues at coordinate 330,238,398 of CM021105.1, read as the reverse complement.
AGAATGTAAGGATAATGAAACAAATAAGGTTTGGAAGAAGAAACCAAAGGAGAAAAGACTAGAGAAATCCATGGTGGCTCAAACTACATTACATTCTCAAAAGGAGAAGAATATATGGATCATTGACAATAGGTGTTCAAGTCATCTGATTAGAGACAAAAGTAAGTTCATGCACTTCAAGAAGTTTGATGGAGGATCTGTAACCCTTGGTAACAACTCTATTTATAAGATTAATGGTAAGGATATTTTGAGTCTTGATGGTGGAAAGATAAAAAATCATGATGTTTTATATGTACAAGGCTTGAAGCACAATATTTTGAGTGTAAGTCAAATGTGTGATAAAGGCTACAAGCTTTCATTTAGTGTTAAGGGTTATAAAGGAAAAAAGATTGATACTAGTGAGCTAGTTGCTTAAGGAAGTAGGACTAACAATGATGTATATCATCTCAGTGAGGTAAACAAATATAATTTATTTTCAATACAAAGAGAAGAGAGTTGGCTTTGGCATATAAAATTAGGACACATTAATTTTGATGATCTTGTGAGGATCAGTTCAAAAGGAATGGTAAGATACATGCAAAATATCAAGAATCCTTCTTCTAATAGTTGCAAACCATATCATCAGCAAAAATAGACAAGGACCAGATTTCCTACTAAGGAATATTCTACAACAAAGCCATTAGATTTGATTCATACTAATCTATGCCAACTAACGAGGATAAAAAGCATTCAAGGTAATAGGTATTTCATGATGCTTATTGATGATTATTCTAGAATAACTTCAAGGATTACTTTTCTAAGAAAAATTAGAGGCTTTTGAGAAGTTTAAAGCCTTTAAACTATGGTTGAAAATGAAATCGGAAGAAAATTTGTCTAAGATTAGATAGAGGTGGATAATTCACTTCTAAAAAGTATGATGAAATTTGTGAGTTGCAAGGGATCTGAAGACAATTTTATGTTCCTAGAACTTTATAGTAGAATGGATTAGCTAAGAGAAAGAACTAGGCTATACAGGAGATGGCCATAACAATGTTAAGTCAAGCTAAGTTGTCAGATATGTATTGGAGAGAATAAGTTTAAACTGTAGTATATATTTTGAACAGAGCTCAAATCATACCGCAGACTATTAAAACTCCACATGAACTGTGAAATGGAATATTGTATTTAGTTAGAAGACATCTCAGGAGATTTGGAAGCAAGTGCTACATTAAAAGGGATGAAGAAAATTTGGGTAAGTTTGATTCTAGATCTGAGGAAGGTATTTTTCTTAGATATTCTATGATAAGAAAGGCATATAGATGTTATAACAAAAGACTAAAAAGGATTTTGGAAAGTGCCAATGTAAGTATTGATGAAACAATACAGTCTACTAATACTCGAGCTTGTCTGATCACTAGCTGAGAGTCACCAAGGACATGCAACTCTAGGATTTTCCATTGCATAGCCATACAAATCCCAGAAAGTAATGCCTCATATTCTACAATGTTGTTGGTACATGGAAATTGTATCTTATAAGATTTAACTATACAATCCCCTTGGGGCATGACAAAGATAATGCCACTACCAGAACCACTTTGTGTGAAGGAGCCATCAAAATATAAAGTCCAAAGATGTGTAGATTCCATATTGAAGATTGATTCATCAAGTAATTCTATAATAAGAGGATGGTCATCTATCATAAGAGCATTGATGAATTGATCCGCTATAGCTTGTCCTTTGATTGCTTTTCTTTCCACGTACTCAATATCAAACTCACTAAGAATCATAACCCATCTATCCAATCATCCTGTGAGTGCTGCTTTGTTTAGGAGGTACTTAAGAGGATCAATTTTTGCGATGATATTTTTCTGGTGTGTAAGCATGTAATTTTATAGCTTCTATGAGTCAAAAACTATGGTAAGACACACTCTTTTGATAGGACTATAATTGAGCTCATTTCCCACTAGAGTACGACTGATGTAATAGATTGCACGTTCCTTTTCTTCAGAGTCATGTCATGCCAAAAGTGCCTCCAGTGTTGTGGTGGTTGTGGATATATAAAGGAGTAAAGTCTTGTCATCTATAGGAGGTACTAATATTGGTGGTGTCATAAGATATTCTTTTATTTTCTAAAAATATTTTTCACACTTGTCATCATATCTAAATGGAACATTCTTGCATAACAGGTGCTGAAATGGTTGACATTTATCTACAAGTTGTGCTATAAAATGATAGATAGATTGAATTTTCTCTTGTAATGATCACAGCTAGCTGATATTCTTAGGTGGAGGAATTTCAAGTATAGCTTTTACTTTGGTAGGATCAGCTTCAATTCCTTTAGATAAGACAGTGTATCCAAGGAGTTTCCCAGAGGTTACCCCGAAGACACATTTCTTTGGATTCAACAAGACCTTGTATTGTTATGATCTTGTGAAAATTTTGTCTGTGATCTCTAGATGTCTAGCTTTGGTGTAGGATTTTCCCAAAAAATCATCTACATAGTATTACAAATAGGTATGCATCTTGTCATGAAAGATAGTGGTCACTGCACACTAGTATATAGCTCCGACATTCTTCAACCTAAAGGGCATGAAATTCCAATAGAAGGTTCCCCAAGGACAAGTGAATGTTGTCTTAGTTTGATCTTCAGGAGAAATTTTAATCTGATTGTAGCCTGAGAAACTATCCATGAGGGATAACATTGCATTCCCTGCTGTCAAATCCACTATCATGTCAATGTTTGTAAGTGGGAAGTCATCTTTAGGACACGATTTGTTTAAATATCTAAAATATTTGTAAACACAGACATCCCCATCAGGTTTTGAAACTGGCACTAAGTTTGAAATCCACTCAACATAGTCAACGAGCCTTATAAATCCCACATCTAGCAACTTTTACCAATAGAGCGACATGCGGGTGCATTTTCCTTAACTTTTGCTTAACAAGTTTTTCCCCCAATGGAAAAGACAAGTGATACATTACTAAATCTAGATCAAGTCTTGGCATATCTACATAGGACCATGTAAAATTGACTTGTCTTTCCTTGTAAAACTATATATGCTCTATTCTCTTTTTAGGTGTTAATGATTATGCTAGATGAATTATCCTTGGTTTTCCTTTTGTGCCTAAGTTTGTCGGTATTATCTTCTCCACCAACATAGATAATTTTTCATGATATAGTGCTAGGGTAAGTGTGTCAATCCTTTCATCCTCAAGAGCCTCAAAGAGGTTTTCACCCTTCAATATGTCCTTTATTTTTACTTTTTCCAAGTCTAATAGTGTTCCAAAGTGGTTTTCACTAGAAGACCTATTTATATTTTCAATAATTTTGTGATAGAAAGGCTTGGCACCTTCTCCAAAGTAATGCATTGTTGAGTTCTATGACGAAACCTACTTTATGATCCCCAAGATGTGTTTCTTCTCATGCTCCCAAATTTTTTATGATTGCCCCATCATTTTGAAACACATCTAGTTATGGCAATCCCTTCTAATCCCAATCAATGAGTTGGGGGTGAACCGGGGGTAAAGGGTCATGATTTGAGTCAATATTTTGAATGGATTCAAGGGTACAGATGTTATGATCAGGTTCAAGGGTAAAGACACTATCATAGTCATAAATGCCAATGAAGTCATCGATGGCACTTTCCTTGTATTATTGTGTAGCATTAGAGTACTCTACTTCCTTACTTGAAGTACACATGGTACTCAAGGTCTTATATTTCTATGCATCATATACTAAACTAGGGACTTTTATGTACAAGTACGTTGTATTGGTTCCAAGATACCTTTTTTCTGTAAACCTGGATGAATTTTACCATCGTATCCCATTTGTTTCATAAGATCAAATCCTTTATTGTATTGTTCAACATGTATATTTATCTCTAGTTTTTCAGTTTGTTCTTTTTCTATATCCTCATATTTGTAAAACCATCTCAGGAGATCAACTTCTTTTGTTTCATTATAAAGGGCTCCCCTTTTTTTAAAGTAGTTCATTTACAAACCAAGGTAATATTGGTTTTTGATGTGGTCTTAGGCATCTATGGATTGCCATAGGTGTGGGGAGATAAAGGTAGCTTTCCAATACAAAGAGCATGATTTAGGGTATATTCCCCTACTCCTCGTTCTTTCACTTGTATTTTGATCTCAACTTCATTATATTTTGAGGTAGATGTTTTTAAGGACTTAGGATCAACATATGCTTGAGAAGGAAGTGATTCATGATTGTTAGTGATTATGATTTCAGTTTTAGGGCTTAGATTATTGGAATGCATGAAAGGGTTTGGATCTCCTTGTATTATGATTTTGACACCATTGTGTAGGAAACTAATGTACTGATGGTATGTAGAAGGTACCACTTGTATTGCATGAATCCATGGTCTTCCAAGGAGGATTTTATAGGTTAGGGGGAGATCAAGGACTTGGAAAACCACATCCTTTGTCAGAAGCCAAACCTTTATAGGTAAAGTAATTGATCCTTTAGATGAGAATTCCTCTTCATCATATGCCTTTATGGTAATCTTTTTCTTTGGATCAATTGCACTTTCAGAGAACCCTAATTCAATGATCAATTTTTGAGTACAAATGTTAAGACCTACTCCTCCATCTATCAGATGTCACTTGATCTTGACTTTATGGAAAAGAACTTCAATGTGTAAAGGTATGTTATGTGGTTGTCAGATGGATGAATCATCATACTCAGTAAAAGTGAGAGTGTGAGCAGAGGTAATGTGCCCCACCATAGCTTGGAATTGATCTACATGCAAATCTATAGGCACTATATTAGTAGTAAGTGCTTTATCTAGCATATATTTATGCTCAAGAGATAGGCATAGTATCTCAACTATGGAAATTTGTGCTAGCATTTTACCTAAATGCTCTATGAGGTCGTGTCATGAAGTTGGTGCAACGAGTTTTGAATTAGGACCTCTAAGGGTAACTATGCCTATGTAGGTAGTAACATTGGAATCAAGTTATTTTCCTTTTATAATGAAAGTGTTCACATGATTATCAACCTCACTAATGTTAGTTATGATATATTCATACTTAGTAGCAGTATTGTTAACACCATCACCAGATTGTGATTATCAACCTCACTAATGTTAGTTATGATATATTCATACTTAGTAGCAGTATAGATAACACCATCACCAGATTCAGGGCCTCTCTTGTATCCTTGTCATGCTTAGGGAAAGGATTTTTAAACATCTCACGATCAGAGTTACCAAAAGGAGTGTGTCTGTCAACTGTTATCTTACCATCATCAATAAGGTCTTGTATCACATGTTGAAGTTTATTACAACTATAATCTTATTTCCTTTGTGTCTATGATAGTCACAAAGTGATCGTCATTCCACCATGGGGGTTTGACTTGTGGATTATATTCTCTCATCTCAGGTAGCATTATAAGATCATTTTCAAGGAGTTCTTTTAATGTGGGTTCAAGAAATTTTCCCAATGGTGTAAAATTTCATTAGGGAAGCTTCTTTTTTTTTATTTTCCTTTTTTTGAAGATGAACCTTTAACATTGTAGATAGATGATGATTTTTTAGTCATTTTTACATCAACTAGTCCATCATTGACCACATCATTGTTCTTAATCCAAAAAGGTGTCTTGTTCCTCGAACCTGATTTTTGATCTTTGTCATTATTAAGTTTAATATTTCCATCATCGATCAGATTTTGTTTGATTTGAAATCCCATTTCTATCACTTCATCAAAGGAATCCAAGCATTTGAGGTGAAGTTCCTTTCCAATTTCCTTGTTCAAATTTTGACAAAAGAGGTCAACCAATTCTTTGTCTAGAATGTTATAAGGTACTCATTTTGTCAAATGTCTCCATCTTTGTAAAAAATGACACAAAAGATTCTCCTTGTTTTTGCTTGGTATTAAAAAGGGTTGTCATGGTCACTTTAAGTTCACAGTTGTAAGTATAATGTGAGATAAATTTATCAACCGATTCTTGAAAAGATTTGATGGTTGGGGGTAATTGTGAAAACTATTCCATAGCTTCTCCTCCCAGACTAGAAGGGAATAATCTCATAAGATATATCTCATCAACTGTGAATTCCAAGGTAGCAATGTAAAATTCTCTTAAGTAATCTTTAGGATCTCCTTTTCCCCTATATTAATCAAGTCTCAATATGTCCCAGTGGTTGGGAAAATATGGCATTGGTATGCTCGGATCGAAAGGATAAGGACATATATCTTCAGTGAAAAACTTGTGGGATGATGTTTTACTGTTCTCGAGAGTATTCAATTCTCATCTCAGTGCTCTAAGCTCATCCAAAATAGGATTATTTGTAGGTGCAGGTTTTGATGTCCTTAAGATCTATTGTAACCAAGTTGTAAATAAAAAGGCTTGTGACTTTGATTTTATCATCATTTTTTGTTTTGGTATACTTATATTCACTAGATTCATGTTTGTCATTCATCATGAGTAATGATATGTCAAAATTAGGAGGCAGTTTGATTCCTTCATTAGCAAGGTCCTTGAAGTATTGTTGTGGATTACGTTTGACCACCTCTGTAAGAATTTTAGTGAATTTATGATCATAAAGTGCTTCTTCTATATGGGATTAAGATACTTCTTCATTATTAGTTTCACTTGTTTCACTAGTTGCAACACTAATGTGATCTTCCCCATCAAAGTTATTTCCCCAAGGGGTCTCTTCATCTTGAAACATTCTTATTCTTGTTTAAGGGGTCATAGGTGATTGTTCTGATCTTCAACCTAGGACTAGACAATGTATGAGACTCAAGATTAGGATGCAATGCAAACTGATATGACTATAAGATAAGATATGGGAATGGAATGGTATGATATGATAAGCTTGATATGATAAAAATGCAAGAACTCAAGGCAACTCTAGGTCTAAAGATAATTGTGATACAATGCTTTACCTATGCTATGATGGATAGACACAAGGACAAGTGATCAAGAGAGGGTATGCTAAAATAGGAGATGATGAACTCCAAGAAGATTTCCCTACTCAAAGATGATAGATTCCCTAACTAAAGGATGATGAACCTCAAGTGATACAGGTGATTAATAGCCAATTTTTGATTCAATACCTAAGAAGAGTAACCTAAGTGCAAGCTAAAAATTTTGTTTGACTGATGATGGATATGCAAAGACTAAGTGGAATGATCTAGATATGCAAGGATTGAAGGATTAGAACTGAAGAATGATGCCACAAGAGATTCAAATGCTAGGCTCATTTTGGACATGTAAGTTTGGTTCATTCCTCAAAGGGCGTTGATAAAAATTTATCAACAATATGTCTTGGTTGTGGTAGTTCTTCAAGATGTGTTTTTTGATATACCTTGAACTACAATGTCTATGTTTGAAAAAGTGGAATGTGGATCATCGCTTACAGATTTCAATTTTGCAAGAGATCATGTGAACGTTTATGTTGTTTGAGAAAGCTTATGAGATTTGCAAGGTTGAAGTGTGCGATGTTTGATTGAAAATGTTAGTTTTGAACACACACACAAAACATGACAAGCGAAATGTTTTGGGCAACTCTAACACAAAATTAGAGTAAAAGTTTGAATGGGGGCCTAGATTGGCCCCAAAAAAATTCACTAGTCTTGAAAAATCTGAAAACACATGTAAGCATGCACAACCTAGGCTAGAAAGAGGATACCACTTTCTGAGTCCCTACTTGGATTACTCCATATGCTGAGACAAGGTAGACAACTAGAGATATTGGTGACACTGGCTCCCCCACCATGGCACAAGCACACCAAATCTCTTACCTTGAAGATCCAGAGATCTTATGAATTAAGGGATTTTTTGTCTCTACCATGAATAGTACATGTAGGGTGGCTTCAGAGGTCCGACCTCCCACACCAGCAAGAAAAAAAGGTTTTTTTCCTCTACAACAAGTAGTTCTTAATCAGTGTTTCGGGATATACTGGTGCCTATACATATAGTAGTTCACTCAATTAAGAGGCCTCCCAGTCATTTCCTTAGAAAGGGTTTTGAAGCATCTCAAGGATACTGAGGGAGACTTCCATCCGTATAGGACATCCACACTAGGTGATTGATGACTTTCGTCACAACCACATAATTTATATAATGGACTGAAATGAAAGTATCACTTGGGACGTTCCCTCTCACAAGTCGAGAGGCAATCCCTCTAAGGGATTAAATGCATAGAAAAAAGAAGGTGGGTCTAGATTTTGATCACCAAGTCTGCACAAGGTGAGAGCATACACCTACCACCTTACAAGCATAGAAAATAATGATTAATTCACCCCCTAATTAATCTATGTGCAAACATACATTTGAAAAAGATATCTAATCAATGATAACCCTACAAAACCACCATTAGTAGTTTGAATTTCCAATCTTTGACAAACGAACATCAAGTTTCAATTTCCAATCTTTGACATGCGAACTTGCAAAAAGCCAAATCAACAAGGATTAGCCACAAAATCAAAACTAAACTAAAAAAGAAAATAACATTAATCTAACTAACAAAAATTAATAAACAAAAATTTAATCTAAACCTAAATAATTAATCTAATTAACAAAAAATAGAAATGATAACAGACATTAGCAGGCATGTTTGAAATGGATACAATAAAGTATGAACTCGGGAATAGAATAGAGAATAGAAGTATCTCCACGATTCATCCTTTAACAAATTTTCACTTTTGAAGCGACTCGGCTACCATTAGAAGAATACAATATTCTCAAAAGAAATGCCACAATAAAACCTGATAAAGCCATTACAAAACAATATTCAGAAATAATGAAAATCCGTCTCACACATCTTCATAAATACATGAACTCATTTTTGAAGAACTCAATTAATGTTACAAAAGAATGTGATATATTCTCTCTTGGCCTCCATGTCTTTTTAGCATTCAAAACTGCCCAAGATAACTCGAGACATAGAGAAATAATACTTCCAAATTGATGCTTTATTGCTACCATTAGAAAACCATCACGTCTGAAGTTATCTAACACATACACACAATGCATTCTCTTCATCAAAGAAATGATGCTGTTAAAAGAAGAAATCATTAGAAATGAAGATATGCAACTGGCTAAGAATAATATGGTGATGGGGGCTATTTATCAAGCTCCTACAAAATCAAAATCTAAGTCTCCTAGCGAGAAAAAAATTAGAACATAACCAGCAGGAGAAGAAATGGCCATTAAAGTCTCCAGAGGCTGGGAAAAGATATGTCAAAAGCCATAATTTTCAAAGACAGAACATGAGATCTAACGTGAAAGAGCAGGCTAAGAATAATATGGTGATGGAAATGCACAACTAAACTTTTCATGAGACAAAAACAAATACCCACGACATGCAAATTAATAGAATAGCCACCCTGAAAGCAAATAAGATTGACGCTTCCAGAAAATTAAAGATTTGGTTCACAACCAGAAATTCACGTCGGGTTCACGCATCAATGCAGTTTCTCCTATATGAATAGGAATGCAAAAATGTAATATTAACTACGGAAAACCAAACATAAGCAGTCAAAAGAAAAATAACTCTATTGTTTTCTTATCATCAAGATCTTGGATTACACATTTGATGCTCTCAGATTTTCATAAGCTCAAATGTATCAAGAAGGTATGTTGAACGGATGTAAAGTTTTATGATTGAAATCAAATCTCTAATGGTGAGAAGAGAGAGGGATTATATAGATGTCCTCACTGGATAAATCCAATTTATGGGAGAAATGGATATTTATCCCATATTGTTTGATTAAGTGTAATTGATGGGAATGAAAGAAATGAATGGGAGAGTTTATGATACGATGGAGGTTTAGAAATTTATAATTAAATTGGATTTGTGAATTAAATGAATTTATGTATGAAAATGCAAATGATTTAATGAAATATGCAATGGATAAAGATAAGTGAATTAATGAATAAATAGACGAAAGCATTAAATGAATTAATTAAATAGATAATAATATATATTTAATTAATAGAAGAATAATAGGATGACTATGAGGATAAATTTTAAGTGTCTACATGAGATACCTTTCTATATGCTTAAGGATTCATTTCTTGCAATACCAAACCATAAGAGGTAGTTCATAGTTTTCAATAATACTTTGGAGTAGTTATCATGCAAGAGAACTATGTGATCACCTCTAAGTCATGAAAGGTCAAGGATTATGAGAACAACTACCCTACCAATGACCTTGAGTTATTCATGATTGTTCATGCACCAAATCTTTGGATCACTTATTGTTAAGGAAACTATTTATTTTGAGGAACATCAGAAGAAATTATAACATATATTCTACTAGCCCAACCTTAATTCTAGATAATGATATAAAATAGAGTTATTAAGTGAGTATCATGATGATATTTACATTAAGGGAAATGGAAATATTATGATCATTCACTTGAGTTGGAGGCAACATTAATTAGTAGTGGTGATTGCATAAAAAAACCATGAGTTCAGGATTCTTCAAAGTCTACCTAAGGATGATTGGTTCTTGAGTATATGTTTGGTAGTTGAGGAATGAAGACCCCTAAAGGTAAGGTATAAGGGTTACTCTTTTTTGCACCAATATTCTTCTTCATTATTTGGGACATATTTATATACCTTTGACAAGGGATTTTAGATATTTGGTCATGACCAAGATACATTAGGTAGTATATTCAAGGCATATAGGGGTGAAAATATGTTTCTTTATTTCCAACAATACTACTTTTGGATGGGGATGTGCAAGGATATAAAAAAGTCTATTTCACATTATCTTGAGTGTTAGCAATTGAAGGTTGAGAGTTAGCACTCTATGGAACTTGTTTACCCTCATGAAACTCTTGATTTTAAACTGGATACCATTTCCATGAACTCACCATGGGTTTATTAATATCATCTTAAAACTACAATATGATACTAGTCATGGTGGATAAGTTGATGAAGGTGGATTAATTCTCTCCTATCAATACCACCTATAATGTCAGTATGGTAGGCAAAGTTTTCATGGAGGATATTGTGTAAATTCATGGCATCACATGCAAGATCATATTAAACAAATACCATTTGTTCACCTCTAGTTTTTGGATGGTATTGCATGATTCCTTAGACACATGGATAAACTCTAGTATCACATATCACCCAAAAATAGATGGTCAATTTGATATTATAGACTAGGTATTGGAGGATATGTTGAGGATTTATGTGATGGATAAACAGTCTTAAGGATAGGATTATCTTCTCTTGTTAATGTTCTCTTTTAACACTAACTTACATATTTTAATCAACATGGAGCCCTACTAGGCATTGTATGGATGATTGTGCAAGATGCCTTTGATTGAGAAATGACTCAAGGATAGGTTAGTGTTGCATACTATGATATTGCAATAAAGTAAGTGAGAATATTTAGGAGGAATATATGCATGCACATATTTAAGAGGCCTAATATTGATAGATAATTATTCCAACTCCAAGAGAGTGAATATTCACATCTCCATTGGAAATAGAGTTTTATGTGCGTTTTACCCTATAAGGCTCCAACCCATTATGGGAAGGGCTCTAAGTTATTGTTGATATTTGCAAGTCTATTTGAGAGCTTCAAGATAGTAAGGATAATAAAATACCATATATTTCATCAAGGATAAATAATATATTTTATGTGTTGGTACTTCAAAGGTATTTTCTTGATCAATCTCATGTATTGGATTTCATAGGATTATTGGCAGAGGATGGAGAGATTAGGTTGGATCCCATAATTATTATAAAAAAATGAAGGTTGGTCCTTTGAGGATAGTATTCAAACTAAGTTTAAGTGTTGAACATATGTTTTCATTGATGTCAAAGGTGTAGTGTCAAATATATTTTCCAAAGGCTCAACAAATCAGTGAGAATTAAATGTAGTTACTTCTATCATGGCATGTCTAAGCATTTGAAATTAGGGAATATTGTGACAAGTGTTTTGATCAGTTACAAAATGTTAATGTTATCATTACTAGGAAAAAGGAAACTTGTAGTGTGCTTGAAATATCATCTTGTATCGATTATAGTTGTTGGAAGTGGTTTGGAAGTGTTTGTGGTAGTATTTTGTGGTTTTTTACTCATACATTGTATTATACTATCATAATGTTTTTCTTTGTATTACCATAGTTGAATATCATTGCTTATGGTTTGGACCTAAAGTAAGGTTACTCATGATGTATCAAATTCTAGATTTTCCAAGGTTGAGCTTTAGCAGACATATAGTTATAAGTAACAGAGTGTTGTATGTATTGATTGGTTGACTGTTAATCATGTTTGAGTGTTTGTACTAGAGAATGGAAGTGTGTTCCAGCTAGAGGAAGCATGTGAAGATAAAATAGGACCAGTTTAAGTTCACTAGAGAAAGTACATAAAATCATCTAACACTGGTGATAACATAATTTATTTAGGACCGAGTTGTCTACACATTTCATATCATTTTGAATTAACGTCTATCTTTGGCCGAAATGGCCTATTGTGGATGGTGTTAAAGGGTTCTAGGTTGGAATCTAGATATTGTCAATATGTTGGAATGGATATATATTGTAAATCCTAAGTGAATGTGATGCATTTAAGTGAGATTTTGAGTAATTCTACATAAAGGATATGAAAATAATGTGCGAACAAAAAGGAGAAGTTAGGGATGTTGAGTGAAATTGAAATATCATTATAGAATATGTTTGGTTATTGATTCAAGATACGATTTATATTCTTTGTAATGTTGATCTAGGTCGGTGCTCAGTGACTATGTTATAGGGTATTGGTGTCTCCTAAGGGTTGGTGCCCTCATTTGATGAGATTGGTGTCTCTCATTAAGGTTGTAACTCCTATGGGTTGGTGCCTACAAAATCACTATGAGTTCTATATTATTTTTGTGAGGTTAGATTTGGATAGTATCTCCAAGCATCTCTTCTCACCATGGTTTTTCCCATTATGGGTTTCCACATATATCTAGTGTTCTTTTGTAGGATATTTCGGGTTCACCAAAATGTGATGTAATAAAGTGATCCTGGATCCAACTAGTATTTGCTTCTTTTCACTTGATTTCACATTTGGAGACAAAATTAACTAGGGTTGATGATTAGCTTGCTTCCACAAGGGAGATCCAATCTCTTAGTTTGTGTCCTTTTGAGTTGTAGAGATGATAAGTTTACATCTATGTTGTTTAATTGTTAAGGAAATCAATAATTTTTTCTTTGATTTTTTGGGGTTCATGCTTGGATAAGTTACTAATGGTAATTAATGTTGAACTAAATATTTTTGGCATACACTGATTCACCTCCTCCTTAGTGTGTGCCCTTCAATTGGTATTAGAGAAAATTTCATTGGAAGAAGCTTAACAATTTGAGGTAGATTCAGGATGGCACACTCAATTACTCAAGAAGGTATGCCTTCAAATAAGGCACCACTTTTTGATGGATCTAATTGTGTATTTTGGAGTGTAAGAATGGAAGCATATTTGATGGGCCTAGGGTTTAAGGTTTGGAAATCAATTGTGGATGGATATGAAATCCCTAATAGTCCCCCAAGAGATTAGGATGGAATGAAAGCTCGTCAGAATAATTCCAAGGAAAGAAGTTCCATTTTATGTGGTTTATCTAACTCTGCGTTTGTGAAGATTATGCAATGCATGATAGTGAAGGAAGTATGGGTTAAGTTACACATCTATGAAGGATATGACAAGGTCAAGAAAGCTAAGCTCTAGACCTACCGAGGTCAATTTGAAATTCTAAAAATAAAGGAAGAAAAAAACATTGCTATATTACTACTTCGAGTTGATGAGTGTCAACTCTATTAGAGGTCTTCATGAAGAGATGAAATAAGGTATGATTGTGAAAAAGGTACTTAGATCCCTTGCCAAAAATTTTGATGCAAAAGTTTATGTTGTTGAAGAAGCTAAAGATTTGAATACTCTAACTACGGATGCATTATATGGAATTTTGACTGCCTATGATATGAGGATTGATAGGGTATGTGCAAGATCATCATGGAAAAAACAGGCCCTTAAGTGGCAATAAAATTCAAAAAATCAGAGTTAGCCAAATTGACGTAAAAATTTGAATAAGTTATCTATATTTGAATAAGTTATCTATATTATTTCAAAAATATGTAAGAATAGAATTTTTAGAAGATTGAATGTAGTTTCTAAACTACTAGGTTTATTTTTATTTTTTTTAAATCTATTTGGTGAAAATTTGAAATTTCAATGTAGTAGTACTTAAATTTCAGGGGAAAAAAAGAAGTAGGTGTCTATCTGACCACCCTAAACATAATAAAATGATAATATTTTTTTATAATATTTTAGATATAAGTAGGGGACTCATGTCCCGATGTGATGCATATTTTTCTGTAATTTTTTTCCAAGTAAATAATTAATTATGATTTTTTTATTACAACTTTTAAAAAATATTAAAACTCGTATGTCTGACCACCTTAACTTGGTCAAAACTTCATGAAATTCAATTCTTTTCTTTTTAATCCTATAGTATGTGAAGCATAGAATGTGATGCATATTTTGGATTCAAACTTATGTGATACCGTTTGAAAGCTATAGATTTTTTTCAATCAGCCTATCAATCAAGACTTTAGTCGTAATTCAAATAGAAAATGAATAATAATTATTTATTAAATGCAAAGTAAATAATAACTTAAATATTGGTGGAAAGCTGAGAATCTCCTTTAAAAACCCTTTTCATTTCATCAATTTTGGGTTAAAAAAAAGTCGTCAGCCACATGGGCCATCATATCACTTAGATATCGCCACTTTTTGGCCCATCATGATCTTGCACATACCCGATAATGAAAATCTTATAAGGAAAGAGGTGGCATTCAAAGCATCCAAAAAGCATGATGATCTAGATTCAGAAGATGGATTAGATCTAGAGGAAGCAAACTTTGTCAAAAATTTATAGATGGTTTCTAGAAAGTACAAATGTAAGTTTCATTTAAAATATTTTAATTGTGGTGAAGTAGGAAATTTCATGGCTAATTGTCCTTACAAAGATTCTAACAATGAAGGGAAGAAGTCATTTTTAAAAGGGAAAAATTTTCAAAAAAAATAAAATATTTTATTTATCAATGAGGAAGGCTACTCATTTGATGATGATGATCAAGACACTTCAAAAATGAAGGAGAAAAGACACTATTCATGGCTATAAAAAATTCTAAAGGTGATGAAAAAATGAAGTCTAGAAATGATAATGATGATTAGGTAGATCTCGTGGAAGAAGTAATCTATGCTGGCAAAGAAATTAAAAGACTAAAGAAGAGGATTGTTGAAGTGAAAGATAAAGAAATTTTTTCTCATAATATTGAGAAGGTGGAGAAGATGGTCATTGATTTGAAAATTCAAGCGGAAGAAGAAAAGAGGATTGAATAAGTTATGACAAAAAGGTTATTGACTATGGATAAGGAATATGAAAAACTTGAGGCAAAGATTGTTTCATTAAGGAAAGATCTAGAAAAAGAAAACCATCAACTAAAAATTTGAAGTTTGGGAAGAGCACTAAGATCTTGGATCAGATAATAGAAAGTCATAGATTATTACATATCAAAATCGGAATTGGTTTTACTAATACAAAAAACAATAAAGTGACTAAGCAACCCATAAGATTAGTTGATGAGAATCTAGAAGATAATGGTTTCAAAAATTTAAAATATGAACACGTTGTGGCAATCAAAGAAAGCAAGTTGTTGGAGATGGTTTCATTCAAGTAAATAGAAAGAATAGAATATCTAGAAGACAAGCTACAAGAGGACTACGATTCAATACTAGGTTCAATAATTCTTTTTTTGGTTATTGTTTTAATTGCAATCAATTTAGTCATAAAGCTATGAATTGTAGGAAGATTCTAGCAAGAAGAAATAGTTTTGTTAGCAAAAATGTGTTTGCACCATTGTTTGATTTTAATATTATTTATCATAAGTGCAAGAAATTTGGGCATATTTCTAGTAATTGTAGAAGAAAATTTGTGATTTCTCCTATGGTGAATACAAAAGGAAATAACACATCAAATTCAAGCAGTGAAATTGAAAAGGGTTTGGAAGAAGAAACCAGAGGAACAAAGATTAGAAAAATCCATGGTAGCTCAAAATACATTACATGCTTAGAAAGAGAAGAATTTGTGGATCATTGAAAATGGATGTTCAAGTCATATGACTGAAGACAAGAGAAATTTCATTCACTTCAAGAAGTTTTATGGAGGAGTTGTAACTCTAAGTAACAACTTGGCTACTAAGATTATTCGTAAGGGTACCTTGAGTCTTGATGGTGGAAAGACAAAAAATTATGATGTCATGTATGTAGAAGGGTTGAAGCACAATCTTCTAAGTGTAAGTCAAATGTGTGATAAAGGCTATAAGCTCTCATTTAATGCTAAAGGTTGTGAAATTAGAAATATCAGTATTGGTGAGTTAGTTGTGGAAGGAAGTAAGAATAACAATGATGTACTATCATCTCAATGAGGTTAATGGACAAAAATATTTTTCCATACAAAGAGAAGAGAGTTGGCTTTGGCATAGAAGGTTGGGACATATCAATTTTAATGATCTTGTATAGATTAGCTCAAAAGGAATGGTAAGGGATATGCTAATGATCAAGTAGCCTCCATTTACTAGTTGCAAATCATTTCATGAGGGAAAGAAAATGAAGACAATATTTCCACTAAGGAATACTCTACAACAAAGCCATTGGATTTGATTCATATAAATATATGTGGACAAGTTAGGACAAAGAGAATTCAAGGTGATAGGTATTTTATGATGCTTATTGATAGTTATTATAGAATGACTTGCATTACCTTTCTAAAAGAGAAATCAAAATATTTTGAGAAGTTTAAAGTATTTAAGGAAATGGTTGAAAATGAAATTGGAAAAATAATCAAATGTCTAAGATGAGCTAGAGGTGGAGAGTTCACTTCTAATAGATATGATGAATCAGTGAGATACATGGGATCCAACGAATTTTTTTTCTCTTAAAACTCCTCAGTAGAATGGAGTGGTTGAGAGGAAGAACCAAACTTTACAAGAGATGGATAAAACAATGTTGAGTCAAGAAAAATTATCAGATATGTATTAGAGAGAAGCGGTTCAGATAGAATTTTACATATTGAATATGGCACAAATCAAACTTAAGACTACGAAGACACCATATGAATTGTGGAAAGGAAGACCAACTTCAGTCAGGCACCTCAAAATATTTGGAAGCAAATGCTACATCAAAAGGGATGAAGAACATTTGGGTAAGTTTAATTCTAGATCTAATGAAGGTATTTTTCTTGGATATCCTATGACAAGCAAGGCGTATAGATGTTATAAAAAAAGGTTGAAAAGGATTGTAGAAATTTTTAATATGAATATCAATGAAATAATGCAGTCTATTGAGGCTCCAAATGAAGAAGATATTGAATATGTAATCTGCAATAATAATGAAGACTCAGAGATTGAATCAAATAATACATTTATAAATAGTTCAACTAGGTATATTTAGAAGAACCATTCCAAAGATCAAATCATAGGATACAAGGATAGTGGAGCTTATACCTAGAGAAGAATTGAAAAAGTGAATGAATATGTACACTTTATCTTACTGTCAAAAATTGAACCAAGTTCTTATACAAAGGAAAAAAAATAAAAATGTTTGATAGATGCCATGGAAGAAGAGACCACTTAGACTAAGACAAATGAAACCTGGGAATTGGTTTGAAGTGTTGGAAATATTATTTTCATTGATGTCAAAAGGGTACCTCATTGATGTCAAAGGAGATCTGAGTGTTATCAGATGGAGATTTTTTGGTTGATGTCAAAAAGGGCATTAGTGAAGCAAGCAATGAAGTGTTGCAGAAGTTCAGGCATCGGGCCTCAGTCCTACCTTATACTACTTGCTAAGTGAACAAGGATTTTTCATTTTTATCTAAGTTCGAATGGTTTTAGACATCGAGCTTCAGTCATACCTCTTATCGAATGCCTCAATGGAAATGAATAAAGTTTGGGTAAATTCTAAAAGGAGTTAGACATCAAGCATCAAAAATACCTTTACTAATTGCACAAAGTAAAAGGAGTTAGAAAGGTGTAAGTTTGAAAAGGCATCGGACATCAGACTTCGGAATTAAGGCTTACACCTTAACATAAAGTGGAGAAAGGGGTATGAAGGAACCCAAAACCCCAACACCTGAAATGGCTCTGATTTGTGAGTCAGTCTTAAGGCTTATGCCTTAACAATTGAGTATGCAAAAAGGAGGAAGCCTGAAAGCCAACACCCAGAAGGGTTAAGTCTTGTGAAGAAATTTTTTAGGCATCACAAGTCAGAAGGTTGGATTATGCCTTACCGAAAGGTTGGTAAGTAGTATGGTGGATGAGAAAACTCCAACATCCGACATCTCAAAGAAGGTGTAATAGTCATGGTGCTAGATAGAGTTTATATTTTATTGTTGACTGGATACTGGCAGCAAGGTCACTTAAGTCAATATAACATTAATTTCCATCATTGATTATTGATTAAATATAACATTAATTAACATCTAATTTCTCCCCATTTCAATTATGACCTTTTTGCTCCTTTATGATAGACTGTGAGGATCTTTTGGTTTTTATTTATTCACTTCACCAAATATGATATGTGTAGAATTATATACTTATTTCATTCTATATTCAATACTTTCTTTAATTCTCCTAATTGATTAAATTTCTAAGTAACCTCTAAGTCGGACCTTTCGTAACTATATAAATCTTTACTTTGGCTGACAAATAGCTCAATCATTTATCTTATCATTGTCCAATTTCACTCTCATTTAGATTATGAAAAATTGAATGATCAATTTCTTGAGGGATTGATTATTATGGTTTCCGAATGTGCAAAATTACATAAAATGGTAAAAAGGAAACGAGAGATTTTGATCGACTCTTCCTTTTATCGCTTAACATGATCCTCAGTATTTCGACAACCATTCAAAGACTAATTCTTGTTTAGCCTATAATATCCTTGATTGTTGAATGTTGGAGTAACCCTTTACTAACAACTTCTTGGGCAGTTTGTTTGTTGGAATATTTCTTAATTCCTAAGGTTTATTTTTTAGTTTCATACCCCTTAGAATGGTTGTAGAGATCTAACATCTGCAAGATGATTTCTAAGTAATTCTTGGGGAAATTAGTCACCCTAATTGCAAGAACAAGGAGCCAATGCATTCATAGAAAACTATCACTTTAAGAAGGCATAGAGAATCTTGCATATCGTTGATCAATAGTGATAAGGGTCCATTGCTAGAGTCGTTAGCCATAGGAAAAGATGACTACACCAAACCCAAGCTGTGAGTGTAAGCTGACTTGACCATTGAACCAAATGAACGACTGGAAATTTTCCTTTTAGATGAGACTAATTTGTTGGGTTCCCATGAATTTGTACCTAAAATTAGCAAGAAAAACATAGATTATATGGTTGTGAATAAGGACAGGTCGACACCACCCGCAAGGGTGGCATCCCTTAATCACCCCAAATAGACCGATTAACACCATTCCTTCCAAAAGATTGTACTATATACTCTAACCCTTTTTTTTTGTACTCCATTGGAGTTACGAGTCTTTAGATTGATGTCTACATGTTGAAACCTCAAGGAAAAATTATGTAAACTTAAAATAGAAATGTTATAGTTGGTGATTATTTGCAACATACGCTTATTCTACAAATTAATGTGAACCTTTCTTTATTAATTTTATACTAGAGTGAGTTAAATTCTAAGTTTTACAGTCAAGACTCAATAATGAATCATTTCAATTCTTCTTATATTGAGCTTTCAGAGTAATTTTTCATCTTTATCTTTTCTACAAGTTTTACGAAATTTTATTTTCAATCTAAATACAAGATAAATGTACGAGTGTAAAGTAAAATACAGAGATTAGTATCACATGAAAACCTTTTTTTAAGGAATTTGAATTTGAAATACTTTCCAATAATTTATAGAACACAAAATATAGAGTACACAACCACATAAGAACTTCTTTGTTACTTTACATTGCATAAAGTGAAAGACTGTTCCAATACAAACTCTAGGAAATTCCTTTCAATGCAAACAATGAAAAATGAAATATGCACAACAATAATTACCCTTGCATGAGTTTTCTTTTCACAACTTAAGCAACTGATTGGAAGGCCTATGCCCTTGCCAATTCTCTATAAAAAAAGTTTTACAACTCTTGCAAGATTGAAGTACAATGAAAATAAAGTGATGAAGTTCAAGATCCCATTTCTTATTCCATCCATCTTCGAGAAAACTTCACAAGAACTTGAAAAAGATGAACATGGAAAAACAACAAGATACCGATGGGCTCTCCACCCAACCGTAGGGTTGTAAAACAACCCACCTCGAGCAAGGGGTAATCACTTAGCCACCAAGGAAACTCAACCCAACAAACACATTTTATTTGAACCACTTACTCATAGATACAACCTTTTTTCACATTACCACATCAAAAGCAAAACTAACAAAACTACCACATTGGTTTATCTCAAGAGTAAACTGTTTAGGGGGAGTGGGGGATTGACCAGACATGGGTGAAATAAATATATATAACATAAAGTATATCTCCACAACAATTCTCCACAAAACCCCATACCAACACCTCCACAACTCAACTCCCTTTATCCCTCCAATGCACATAACTAAAAATAAAAAAGGGGATACTCATATCCCAAAAGTACAAGGGTACTCATACCCTCGGTAATGACCATTACCTTAATGGGATATTCTTATCCCAAAATAAAATCCCCAATGTGAGGGAGAAATCTCCCACTCTAACCACACACGTTGAGGACCAAAAATCCTCTATACAAGAGGGGGTCACCTCCCCTAAGAAGGAAACATAAAGAAAATGCCATACATAAAACACCACCTATCACAAAAAGGAACCCCCAAAAGAAAACCCAAATTGAAATCTTCAAATCAAACAAAAGATGCACAACATAACACTAAGAATAACAAGGAAGAAGAATTACCTCCAACACTATAATCCCACTAATGGAAAGCACAAATGGATGAAAGACTCTTCCTCCAACAATCTCCTTCTTCCTTCTCCCAATATTTCACAAATGAAAAAAAAATCAAGATCACAAAAGAACAAAGAGCCAAAACAAGCAAGGTAACCCTCCTCTCCTCATGAGGAGGAATCTTTAAAGAAGAGGGAGAAATAAATCCCTCACATAACCACCCAAACCACATAACTAACCACTCATTTTCATCACTCTTATGAGTGGGGACAAAATAGGGGTTCAAATACTTTTAAAAATTACACATAACAAAAATAACCTCTCCACCCATACTTTTAGGAGATAGACTAAATTTTAACATACAAAATACACCCGAGTCCCTTCTGAACATACTTTAAAATAATTTCTTCAAAAAGTTGAAATTTAAAACTCACATGAAACAAATCATGAAAATACATAATGCACACCAAATATGAAAATCACACATTCAACATAAAATTCGATAACCCATAGGATCCCATACACAACAACATATGATGGCCAAGTGAACACCCCTCAAATCCATCGATATTAGAATTCCTTGTCACTCACAAGATGTGTTAGTATGATGGGACTATTCACAAATACACATAGCCAAATAAAATACATCATTTAGCATATCAATATAATTAATTAATCTAACACAAATATCATATATGATTCTCCATTATAAAATTCATTAATCGAATAACCATGTCAAGATTATGCATACTATATAAAAATATAACATCCATCAACATCATCCATCATATATAAAATTGTACCAAACAACATCATAAATACTATGAATATCAAATGTAACCAGTGCAAAATCTAACATAAGCAATATGAGTGCACAAACAGGGGTCTCACATCCTCACCCCTAGAATATGACATCCTATAACAACCCCAGTGTTCTTCACAGTAAAATTTGCAATGTTTTCACCTTAAGTGAATAAATCATGATGCCATGAAATAGCAATAATTTTTTTTTTCCAATAATGTAAATTACATCCTTAATTTAAATAACACAATTCCAATTTGTCATTGCAATCCAAAGTGATTTTAAAAATCTTCCCAAAACATAGATATTGTATTGAACGAAGGTGTCGTACCATATTCAATAATTATTCCATCCCAATATAATAATTTCACGAATTACAATATTTCAAGAATGTACACAATCACAAACACAATTCCACTGAGCTTCGGAGCAGAAGATATAGATGGTCCAAGAATTTTTCTTTCAAAACCTTGGTCTTCTATTGCCTATTGAGGAGGAGAAGCATCACTCAAGTGCTTTTCCACCAACCACAGACTCATATGTTGTCCCCTGCACATCTATCAATGATAGATGACCCTACCCTTTGATGAAGGTATTGGTTGGGTAACCACGTACAACATTCAACTCTGAGTTTAGTGTTGTGCCCTACATGAATAGGAATTATAACCTATGCTAGGTAGCCCTCATGCATTTAAATGGACATGGAGAACTGACAGTGGAGCCTCAGGAAATCACACTACCTTTGCCAAATTATTCTCACTCAGTACTTCGAGTGAAGGTCCACCATTCACTTACACTATAACAAGCCCATTTTTACTCAAGGCCATTATATCTATGCGTAGTAAATCCCTCTCTACGGGCAAGCTACTCCCCAGGATAACCTATCTCTTAAAAAACCTAAGGAAACACAATTCATAAAGAAAAGTACTAGTTCCCTCCCTTCATTGGACAACATTCCCAGGAGTAACCTACTAGTTCCCTCCCTTCACTGGATAACAATCCTAGGAGTAACCAACTATCCATCTAGAATAATTAAATATGTAGCTATGAGTATTCCTTAAGCTTGTCTATGTTTGGTCATATCTAGCATAATAACAATACCTATGACAAACAATCTCTCTTACACATGTCTAATCATATATGTTGGAAGAATGAAGAAGATCATATCCCTTGCTAATAGTTTTTTACAGTTTTGTTGTCATTGATGTCACCATGATATATAGGTTGAGGCTACAAGTCTCAAAGTCACATTAATACGGTATTCTGAACTAGTAATGCAGGATCAGCCTTCGATATTTTTCTTTGAAATCCTCTCCGGTATATAGCTACTACTTCAATTTTTGGGAAATGGTCTATGATTGATAAATGCATACATGGACAAGAACTCGTGTATACAGATACTCTTGGTTATCACCGGTATTATTTTGTTGTTTATAGTTTTTCTACTAGGTCTATTACCGGTTGACCTATCAAGCAGATAAAGTAGTAATGGATTATGTAACCCCTTACGACAAGTTGTAGTGTGCCACATGTTTTGTTAATAATATTTGTCAAGCCAACCCAATTATTATCTTTGGGCAATCAGATATATATACAAGACGTTTTTGTAGAGTTGGAAGTATGTGGTGTGTTGAGCGAATACTAGTAGATATATGTGGAAGCAAAAAGGGTGAAGTATGATCTGTTGGCATGCAAATTTATTGAGCTACAAAGGAACTAAATTTGTACATGAGGTGTACCTTCATCAGTTTAACTCTAGCGGTTATCCATTTTTGTAGGAAGTGAGCCTCCCATATTGGGCAATGAGCCACTCTTTTGTAATATCTTATAGCCGGTTATACTATATTGTGAGTTAATCCTCACCATGTTTTTCCCACTATGGTTTTTCCATGTAAAAATTATGGTGTCTCTTGTGCTTTGTGTTTTATTTTTTGTTGATGATTATGCTTATCTTAATTAACATATGTTTTGGATTGATTGGATGGTATTTGTTCAATAAGTTTATGAATATACTGATTCACCCTCCCTCATATATTGGATATTTAACAATTGGTATTGGAGCAAGGTTCCTCTGGAGAAGCCTAAGAGCTTGAGGGAGATCCTGGAAATTGAACAAATGGAGGATAACGCAGAACTCTGAACTGCCCTTAATGATCTTGACAAAGCTGAAAATGAGAATAAACATCTAAAAGAGAATCTTGATGAAGCAAATGAATATGTCCAAAAATTGAAAGAAAAATTAAGGAAATTCAAAAAGAGACATAGAGAAGTCAGTGATCAATTTAAACAAACAAATGAAGATATTTCCAGACTAAAGTTGCAAGTGGAAGAAAAGAAGAGGACTGAAGA
The DNA here is from genome assembly GCA_007115665.2 of Sequoiadendron giganteum. Taxonomy (NCBI): domain Eukaryota; kingdom Viridiplantae; phylum Streptophyta; class Pinopsida; order Cupressales; family Cupressaceae; genus Sequoiadendron; species Sequoiadendron giganteum. The sequence goes on along the minus strand of CM021105.1, from coordinate 330,214,313 downwards.
GTGCTTGAATACAGAAATAAAGAACAAGTCTGATGAATGCTCCAGACATGAACAAGAAGTAGTAAATCTGAGAGTAGAATTAGAAAAGGAACAATTTTGTAAGGATAGTTTCAAGACAAGCTCCACCAGGCTTGATGAATTTATTGCAGCACATAAACCTTCTAAAGACAAAGGAGGATTGGGATTAGAAATAGGTGAGAGCTCAAAAACAATAAATGATCAAAAGACTAAAGACAAAGGGAAGCAGAAAAGGAATCCTAGAAGGAAACCACCTGTCAAACAGCCAAATGCACAAAGGTACCCATCTTTCAATGGAACTTGTTTTTCTTGAGAAAAATTTGGGCATAAGGCAACTGAGTGTAGAAGCAAGATGAATCAATTTTTTGGCTCTTTCCCCAAACAATGTTATTCCTGTAATAAGTTTGGACATATTGCTAGTGAATACAAAACTTAGATGATGAACTAGTTGAATGGAGGAAGGATGAATCAATCCTTTGTTGGTTATTGCTACACATGCAATAAATATGGGCATAAAGCGAATCAGTGCAGAACAAGGTTTAATGGAAATCAATCAAATCAAAGAAATGTTGTCTATTATAATTGCAACAAACCAGGACATATTTCAAAGTTATGCAGAAGCAAAAAGGGAAAACAATATGCTTCGGTAAAGAAGAATGAACCTGAGAAGAAGGTTGACAAAGAAGAAGTTAAGCAGGAAATGAGTAAGATATGGAAAAAGAAAGATTTTTCAGGCACTACTAGTGTGTATGTACCCTCATCCGGTATAGATGATTCTTCCGGGAACTAGACCCAACATGGTCTTAGGGGGAGCTTTAGCAAAAAAATTATTGAACCCCCTAATTTTGATCGTTTCAGCCCTTGGCATGAAGAAAGGTCGATTGAAATAAGTGTGCAGAGGTTTTGAAAAAGAAATCATAAGATAAGAGGCTTCTATACTCGTTTGCGGAGCATATTAGGGTTTTTCAGTGCAATTAAGGAAATTTGGTAGCTTTTCGAATTTCAAGAGCATTAAATGTGAATTAGGGCATCGCATTAATCTATAAAGAAAAATCATAAAGGCATTTCGATCACTTATGCATTCGAAAGAAGCGAAGAACGGTTTGGAGAAAAGTGAAGAGTGATTGGTGTAAACCCTAGTTTCAGCTATTTGCGAAGAAAAAGGTATTTCTTGATTTTGTATTACTGTGAGCTTGTGAAAAATATTTTTTTAAATCCTTTTAAAGCTCGGTATATAGAAAATGGCAACTCTTGTAGTCGTAAAAACAACAAAAAGACCTAGGCCCTCCTATAGGAAATACTCGATGAAGATTTTCGAGGATGACCCCATGGGTGCTTTCTCTTCAGTTCCTCATGACATCATGTCGACTGAGGATACAAGGGTGTACATTAGGGTTAAGACAAAGGAATTCAATCATGTCAAATTGATTGACATATGGCTAAACGAACTCACGGGGGATGATTTCTTGGTAAAGCCTAAATACTCGAATCTTGTGGCGAAGAATTTGGATTGTTGGAACAACTTTCCAAATTTTTGTTCTACAATAGATGATCAGTATGTGAAATCGGTCCTTAGTAGAATGCATGATCAATTCTTATAGACCCATGAGCCACACTTGATTACCAAGGAAGCAATCAAATCTGTCACCAAACTCTATGACACCGGACCAATACCTGTGTTAAAATCAATGAAAAATGAAATGATAACAAATCTCACTAGTGCTACCTATGACAAGAGGGCTCTTACGAAAAAACCTATCACTAATCCAGCCATCAAATATGCATCCATAATGATTGGCCACAAAATCTACTTCACCAACAGAGAGAATTTTGTGTATGCCACAGTTATTTAAATTGGCTATGATATGACTATAAATGGTGCAAATTATGATAAGTGTGAGCTGCTCTGACAATAGCTGCTTGAAAATCTAAGAATTTCAAAAGAGAATAAGTACCCATTTAAGTTTGGTTCTCTAATTGTGTGCCTGTTGTTATGTTTTCTCAAAATTCTTCCGGGAAAATCTGGAACAATGTATTGGAATCCATCCTAACCGGTTGCACATCAAATTTTTGATCACACATGTAGTTTGGGTGATGTGAACAACACAAAAAATACCATGATGAAATTATTTTTTGTGTTTAAGAAGAATATGAATGAGACAAAATTATGAGGAAGATTGCTGAGAAATATAAAAATGAGATCATATTTCATGTATCTTCTGATGAGTGTATGATAGAAGCAGTTGAACCCCGGATCATCTGGATTCAGGATCTGGGTTATGAAGTCTCAAAAGATGATGCTAAAGGTTATGTGCAACTCTTATTGAAGAGTCCTAAAGATCCAAATGAACCCCAAATATGAACTTATGCAAAAAAATCCATGGAAGTCTGTTTGGAGCATAACAAAGCTAAAAGGAAGAAAAATGTGGCAGAAATGATCAAGAAATGTTTCACAGCTAAAGAAATAGCTCGAGGAAGAGTTGTTCAAGGATAGAAGTCTAAATAAATACCCAGTGTAAGGAGATCCAACATGACCCCTCCTTCCATACCAGATTTCAGACCAACTATAATGAAGACTGTGCCCAGAACTGTTGATAAAGGAAAAGGCCTAACCCCTTTTGGACCTCCTACTAGATCAAGAAAAATAAAAGGTGTTCCTCCAGTAGCCCTTGTCAAACAAAGAAAATAAAAGGCTACTAGGGAGAACAATATGAGTGTTATTGATAATCAAGAGGAAGAGGAAGAAGATCCAACTGCAAAATTGACAAGAAAGAGAAGGGCGAGTGCTTCCTCCAGTGAAGGTGCATCACAAGAAACCAGTATTGGATCGAGGGAATTTCACTATGTGTCATCTTCAGACAATACTGATGAACAAAATTTTAATGATGCAAAGAAGTTCCATTGGACTAGGAAGAAAAAAAAACCTCTTCGATAAGACCTGGTTCCCCTCTCAAACTAGATGTTTTGGTGAATAATATGGTGAATCAAGATAAAATGGTGAAGTCCACAATGGAAGTATATAATTTAGTAGGAGAAGAGGATAAAGAAACAATAATTCTAGTCATCATCAAATATGTCATTATTTTGGAAGCTAAATTAGATAACATTAGGTGTGATGTTCTTGAAAATTTATGGGAAATACTGATGAAAAGAAGAGCAGAGGCAGTTGAGCTAGAAGAGAAAATAATAAATAAAGCATATAAAGAAATTGCATCCTCTCTGTCTCTAGATAATTTAGGATCTTTGAAGAAGATTTGTGTGAAAATTTTCAAGGAGGAAAGAAGAGTTAATACCCTAATGACAAAAGATAAGAAAGAAATCAAAGGAATAAGGAAGGAAATAATAAGTACTCTCAAAGATACTGCAGAAAGGTATGACATGATTTTTGCATCTGGTTCGGCCTCTGAACCTAGAAAAGAAACTTCTATAGAAGTTGTGGAAGAACCTCCCTCTGGTGCTACTGATGATAACATACCTCTAGAAGTGAATGACACCAATATCCCTCTGGAAACAGTTAGTACAGATGTTCTACCGGAAATCAATATTGCTAATGAGCATTTGGAAAATGAAAAACATGTTGAAGAAAATGTTGAAGTAAAAGTTCATGTTGCTACCCCTTTGGTACACCTCGAAGAAGAAGATAGAGATAAGGAAGAAGAAGAGAAGAGGGAAGAAGAAGAAAAAAAATTGAAGAAGAAAAGGTAGAAGAAGAAAAACTAGAAGAAAAGGAGTTGGAAGAAAAGAATGCAGAGGAAGAAAATGTGGAGGAAGAAAAAGTAGAGGAAGAAGAAGAAAACATAAACAAGGAATCTATTGATACTGCTAGAAAGAATGAAGAAGTATCCCAGCAAGTTGTAGAATCACAAAATTCCACTGGAGAATATTCCTCTGGTGATGATGTCTTGAAGGGATTGTTGTCTAAGCAGATCAGATTCCAACTGGTAATTCCTCTGGAACTCCTACAACTTCCAACAAATCAAGGTTATGTAGCTATGAAAAATATTTCTCTGGTACATAAATTGGTGTTAGGCGATGTATTTCATGCATCCAGTAGAAGAGAAATATTAGAAATGCATCAAAAGAGGTCTGAGCTCATTGAATATTCCATTATGGCCCTACAGGATGTTACACTGAATACATCTATAGATACATCTCTCTCTTCGGTTGAGAACTTGAAGCTTCTATTGGATTCCTTCAAGGAGCATGCCACAAGACTTGTTGAGAAAACAAAACAGGATGCAGAAGAGAAGCTGAGTGTGAAAAGGTTGTTGACTCTTCATGATAAATGTGCCTTGGCACATACCAATGTAGAGAAGAGCCTTGAAGTTGTTAAGGCTTGTGAGTCTGAAGCTAATTCTGTGTTTTCATATTGTATAAGGTGACCTGATTCCACCCAAAGCATAAAAGATCTCATGGAATCCATTGAGTCCCAGTTGACTGTTGTCTCCAGCACCTATAATGTATCAATGGACAAAGATAGATCAACTTGGAATGTTATTTCTACACACAGAGAAAACTTATTTATGCTGCAAAAGCAGAAGGAAGAGATAATCAGAAAATTCGGCTTGCTTCATGATAACGTAAGGATGGAGTATGCTTTGGTATCCAATGCCTTGGCTAGTGTTGATAATTTGGACAAGATTGATCTAACTTCGGATACTTCAAATGAAGCTAAATAAATTTTTATTTCTTTAGAATCGTTGAATAAAACTCTAGTATTTGCGAAGCAGAGTTGGGAGAATGGAAAAACGACTTGGAAAGGCATTCTTCAAGAACTGCAAAGTGCTCCCTCCTCTAGGTAAAAAAATAAATTGTTTTTACATTGCTTAAGAAAACTCCTTAGGGGGAGTTCAGAAGTTTGATTCTATGTTTTTGTACATTTTGGATCTTGTGTACATATCTTTCATGTTTTTGTTCGACCTTTGTCCTTGATGTCAAAGGGGGAGAACAAGAATGGGAAATAGAGTATATTTTTCACATAGGATGTATGCAAATTATTTTTGGCACATGTTTCCATCAATAACAAAGGGGGGGATTGTTGGAAGAATGAAGAAGATCGTATCCCTTGCGAACAATTTTGTTGTCATTGATGTCACCATGATATATGGGTTGAGGCTACGAGTATCAAGGTCACATTAATCTGGTATTCTGAATTGGTAATGCAGGATCAACCTCTGGTATTTTGCTCTGAAATCCTCTCTAGTAAATAGTTTCTACTTTAGTTTTTTGGAAATTTTCTATGATTGATAAATGCATACATGGACAGGAACTCGTGTATACGAATACTCGTGGTTATCGCCGATATCATTTTTTTGTTTTCAATTTTTCTATTAGGTCTATTACTGGTTGACCTATCAAGAAGAAAAAGTTATAATGGATTATGTAACCCATGCCAAAAATTTGTAGTATGCCACATGTTTTGTTAAGAATATTTGTCAAGCTGATCCGACTGTTATCTTTGGGCAATCAGATATATATAAAAGATTTTTTTGTAGAGTTGGAAGTATGTGGTGTGTTGAGCGAATACTAGCAAATATATGTGGAAGCAAAAAGGGTGAAGTGTGATATGTTGGCATGTGAATTTACTGAGCTACAAAGGAATTGAATTTGCACATGAGGTGTACCTTCATCAATTTAACTCTGGCAGTTAGCCATTTTTGTTACTTAATTTTTGTAGGCAGTGAGCCTCCCATATTGGATAGTGAGTCTTGGCAGTGAGCCACCCTTTTGTAATATCTTATAATCGGTTATACTATATTGTGAGTTAATCCTCACCATGGTTTTTCCCACTCTGGGTTTTCCACGTAAAAATGATGGTGTCTCTTGTGCTTTGTGTTCCATGTTCTGTTGATGATGTTTCTTATCTTAATTATCATATGTTTTGGATTGATTAGATGGTATTTGTTCAATAAGTTTAAGAATATATTGATTCACCCCCCTCTCAGTATATTGTATATTAAACAATATCTTGTATAATAATAATACCTATGATAAACATCCCTCCTATCATGGAGTAAATACAAGCACAATGCATGGCCTCAATCGAAGAATTGTCATAACAATAGAGGACTCCATTCAAGAGTATGACCTCTTTGGCTAAAATGGGTTAAAGATATGAATAAGCCTTATGCTTCCCATGTTTACTCATATCTAGTATGTAATACTTATGATAAACATAATCCTCCTATTATGGAGTAATTAAAAGCATTTCACAAACAGTATATGCAAGTTCTACTTTCTTTAAAAGTAAACAATACTTTTCTCTAAATGCATGTAACCATAATAGACTTCAAACAAACAAGAAGAAAATTATTCAACACTAATACAATCAAGAGAATAATATCCTAATTTATTTGATAAGCTTTCCAATTAACTAGTTGTAGTCACAACACTTCGAAATCAACAACTAGCCTCGTATCGATCCTTCAACAAATACTCAATAACCACTATCTCTAAAGTTGGCAAATACTCCTCTCAATGATAATAATAAACTCTCTCTAAATTTCAAGGATCTCACTCATTGTTCTTGATAGAATATTGTAGATAGAAATATAGATAAAACACAGAGACTTTCTCAAGGAATAATGCATAGAAGAATGTTCAAACAAATGAACTTACTCCTCTATTTATACAACAATCAAGTAACTAATCAACCTAAAATTTTAGGCATGAGTTTTTAAAGTAGAAATCATGCACAACAACACATCTATCTCAGATAAAAGGTGGCAAACATGTGAGAAAAAACTAAGCCTACACAACTACAGATTGACTTAGTTAAATGACAACAATTAGAGACCAATTCAAATCCCACATGATAGAATTTGGTTTGCATCTCAAAATAGACATCTAAAAGAATAATGATTCAAAGGTGGCGCCAAATCCTCATTATTAATTCTCAAAGATGACATAATATCCCTCACATCTGGAATAGTCAACATAAAATTTGCAACACTAGACTTATATTGACTAATTCATAGTTTGAGTTGATTCATATATTAAATCAATTTGACAAATTCATTAACAGGTTTACATGCCTTTACAAATATTGGTTGATACTTAGAAACATGGTATAAAGAGTTTACTAAGTCCACACCTTCCACAAAAGAGGCATCGACTTATTCTATCTTCATTCATCGACTTAATGGCTGCTCTTTGTTTACAAATTATAAACTCTCCTTTCACAGACAACAAGAGTAAAATGCAGCTAAAGAATATAGTCATATCTTTACCAAAATTTGGCCTTTTATGCATAGTCACAAGTATTGAATACTCAACCTTTGATGTAGTTAATACATCGACCTCAAAGCTTCTCTTATGATTGCACCACTCATTGCTAAGGTTAAGTCAACATTCCACTTATCATGGTGTTTGCTTAGGTTGCGCTTAACATGTAAGGAGAATGGTTTTCTTCTCACCCATGCGCTATATTCATATTACATATGCATTCACTAAGCACTTAGTCTAGGTGCTACAACTCTTACACACTATGAATATATATGCAAATCTCAAAAGCATATACCCATGCTTAACAAGTACTGGTATTGACTTATACAAATAATATGTATATATTATAAGTTCTCATTATGATATATACATATATATACTAGTTTATATTTTATTTTTTTCATATATCCTTCTCAATATATAAGTTTACCAACTCATATATCCACTATCATTCATAGAGTATATTATTCTCATTTGATCAATAAGAGCATATATTTGTATGGATCTTATTCTACTCCTTGAATAATATATGTATAAATTAGTCCCTGTTTATTATAATACAATATATATATATATATATATATATTCGGGCACATAGATACATGTACATATATCATTTGATATCTAGAATACCTACATCCAAGTTATCATTCTCATCGAACAATATGCATGTATACATATATGTGTGTGTGTGTGTGTGTGTGTGTGTGTGTACAAACATATATATATTCTATAAAAATATGATAGTTAAATGATTCGTTTGATATACAAAAGAATATAACAAGATAGCAATCACATTGTAATAATATATATTATCTTTTTGTATATATATGTATACAAAACACTCTATTAAGCATTTACACTTGTGTGTGTATTTATATATACAATATATTATCTATCAACACGATAGTCAAATGATCCATTCAATATCTAAATGATCATGTCCTATGTGACTATGGCATCATATCACTCATTTATAAACATATATGCATATCTATACATATGTCATCGTACTCGTATGGACATCCCATTATATCCATCGTATGCATATGCTGACATATGCATATATATACATGTATTCATATATCACAATACACAATCAACCACACAAACAAGAATAGTAGGATAAGGAAGGACTCACAAGCTCAAATAGATAAAAATCATTCAAGCATGCATTCAATAGTAATTAAGACCCTTACTAATGTAGACACATTATGCTAAGGATGACTTACCTATTTCCCACATAATAACCTGACTCAATTATTATACAGTGGTGTGTGTAAGCTCAGATAGGTTATGTTACTAGTTCCCTAACCAAGATCTTCTCCTAAGTGATACTTCCCCTCTGCTTGGAGGAATGAACATGTACCTACATCCACATTCTCAAAATATTCCCAAGGTAGTTTAATATTCAACAAATTATGTATTCCACATAGTACATCTCCATAGTTAGAATATTAATTCAATAACCATCCATTTCACACATATGCATTTCTTCAATAAATGAAATAATGTTCATTCATAATGCATTGATAACAAAGTGAAAGCACAATTAATTCATTCAAAGAATTCACATTACATTCACATTTTACCCTACATAGTAATAGTAAATAGTAATTACACAATTTAGGGTGTAATATGCTTCCCCCTTGTGAATCATCATCCTCGATGATCTATAGTACTCTGACATACAGATAAATTCAAATCAAGTTTTACTTAGCATTCTCAAAATAAATAATATTTATAATCATTCATCCTATGTAGCATCACTCCTTGCAACCTTGTCCCCCTGTACTTTGCATCGAATGTCCTTGTTGTCACATAGGGAAAACTTTTATGTCTCACACATACTTACTCTCTCTAAGAGCTTATATGTTGTATTCATAATATCTCATATGTACATCCAATGTATAATAATATCTCAATAACACATGGCACCTATACTATAGTGACTGGAAAGCACATTCTAATTGGCCCAAGAATTGATCCTTAGTATATTCCAATTAGAAAAGGAATAATGATGCATTGCGTACTACACCATGGATCTCATCCTTCCCTTTGGTATTTATACCTTGGAAAACTTAGAAGTTGAGATTGTCCATCACTTACACAAATATTTACTTTAACCAAAATTAATGGCTTTGATCACTCATTCGTTTTGAGCACAAATTTTCTCTTGGACATCTGTCAATTCTGTTATTGCTTCACACTTAAGCTTTGTATTGAGAAAGTTTCATTGACCTCTTCAATCTATTACTCCTTTTTGACAAACTATCAAGTCTAAGTTTAACCCTATTCCCTAGCCTATTTCAGCCTAATAGAGTTTCCAACCTTCCTTTCCATATGATGGATCAAACTTCAATGTTAGAAGTTTATATGTAGTCAAAAAACCATTCAAGATTTGGTTTTCCTCTTTTTCCTATTTGACTACAATAATATATTGCATGTTCATTCAATTGAATGTCTTCTAGTATGATCATGGTCAAAAAAGCTATCATTATTTTCTCATTTGCAACTGAGACAACCTTCTCATGAATACTAAGCAACTACCTCACTCAATATATTATTTAGGCCAAAAATCTCGTAAGTCGATTTTTCCAACCATGTTAGTTACGTTGGCGATTTTTTCCACCACAACTTTACGCCAGTTTTGCTGACTTAGATAGGTTAAACTATCTTGAACTCTATCACTACCCCTCTGGAATCTCAAGAGAGTACACATGTCTTGCCAATGACAACATCATGTCTTCATTTTCTGAAATGCTAGACATTATCTTGCTATATACTCAACAACATCTTACTCCATCTTTTCTAGGTTTTTAGTGGTTCCTCACTTGACAAATAACTCTATCCCTCCAATGTCCAATCTCTGACATCAAATTTCTCATTCCATCCATTAATTCTCCAAAATTTTGGGTACATAGGCTCTTTTTTATATCCATAATAGTCTATTCTTTGACTAAGTGAAAACATATTTTATGGTCTCATTCCACATTTATTTCCCAAGTAATAATGGTTAGGAGTTTTGTGGAGATAAATCCCATTTATCTTAGGACATCCATACCATGGATTTCTTCTATCCTTGGATTATTTTCAAAGATGTAATCCATCTTTCTACTCAATTTAAATTTTCCTAGTAAGAATCGGTACTAATTTCGAGTATTAATCCTCATTCATTCATGTTGGTTCCTAGAAGATATCAAATTTAATTGCATACCTAATAACCAAGCACAAACTTTTCTCGTTAGCTCAATTGATTCACTTAGTCACATAGGTAAGTCTCAATCTTAGTATACCCTAATCCTAGGATAAAATAATCAACCAACGACTAGTCTAATTATATAGGTTACTCTAACCCTATATGTTCCAATCAAGACCAAATGTACAACTCACTCAAATAAGTTATTCCTAACCTATAGTTGTTAATGAGTAGTCTCATACATATTCCAGCCCAATAGGTAAAACTTAACCTAAGGTTTCTCTCTTTAATCAAATGAACTCTTCATCAAAAATAGGTTATTCCAAACCTAGGGTTTCATTCAAGTATGATCAAATAATCATTCCAATAAATATATTTTGATGTGGTTATCATAACATCACATCATATTTTACATACCTTTACTTTTGCAATGCTAACCCTATCTTTCCCAAGGTCCCTTAGCATAATAAACTACAGTGTCAAGTCACTTCACAACGTGAATATATTTCACAATAGGTGGTATTACTACCTTTGTATAAAAATAACATCATTATCTAAATCTCCCATATAAGGTATGGTGTGATAATAGGTCGTAACTCTTGACCTTTCCCACTATTTTTCTCCAAAAATTCCAATACCTTATCCTTGTGGTCATGAAGTACATGACTTAATTATTATCATGACTTACTAAGAATTCAAAGTTCTTCCAAATTGAAAACATATCCATGCTTTTCGTTGGGTGGGGTACTTTATCCAAGTCAATCCACTCTCTCCCTTCCCCCTTAGTGTTTTTCACAACATTTGATCAACTACAAGTTGAACCCCTAGAAAATATTTTACTTTCTTGAAATAATTTGTCATTCAATGTTGTTGGCTTTCTATTGCCTTTTTCTTGCCTCGATGACATACCTTGAATATAATTTTTCCCAAAGTTAGATTCATCATGGATTTCTATCTGATAGATTCAACATTTTGGATCATTCAATAGGAGATCTAATGAATAATCAACAACTTTACAAGCTAACATTCATTTTTTTTATCTTTCCAATATCCTCTTTGTGGAGGAATATCCACACTCACAAAGCCTCTTTTGTTGATGTACCTTTTAACTCAGAGAGTTGTCTAATTATATAGGTTACTCTAACCCTATATGTTCCAATCAAGACCAAATGTACAACTCACTCAAATAAGTTATTCCTAACCTATAGTTGTTAATGAGTAGTCTCATACATATTCCAGCCCAATAGGTAAAACTTAACCTAAGGTTTCTCTCTTTAATCAAATGAACTCTTCATCCCAAATAGGTTATTCCAAACCTAGGGTTTCATTCAAGTATGATCAAATAATCATTCCAATAAATATATTTTGATGTGGTTATCATAACATCACATCACATTTTACATACCTTTACTTTTGCAATGCTAACCCTATCTTTCCCAAGGTCCCTTAGCATAATAAACTACAGTGTCAAGTCACTTCATAACGTGAATATATTTCACAATAGGTGGTATTACTACCTTTGTATAAAAATAACATCATTATCTAAATCTCCCATATAAGGTATGGTGTGATAATAGGTCATAAATCTTGACCTTTCCCACTATTTTTCTCCAAAAATTCCAATACCTTATCCTTGTGGTCATGAAGTACATGACTTAATTATTATCATGACTTACTAAGAATTCAAAGTTCTTCCAAATCGAAAACATATCCATGCTTTTCGTTGGGTGGGGTACTTTATCCAAGTCAATCCACTCTCTCCCTTCCCCCTTAGTATTTTTCACAACATTTGATCAACTAGAAGTTGAACCCCTAGAAAATATTTTACTTTCTCTAAATGATTTGTCATTCCATGTTGTTGGCTTTCTATTGCCTTTTTCTTGCCTCAATGACATACCTTGAATATAATTTTTCCCAAAGTTAGATTCATCATGGATTTCTATCTGATAGATTCAACATTTTGGATCATCCAATAGGAGATCTAATGAATAATCAAAAAATTTACAAGCTAACATTCATTTTTATTATATTTCCAATATCCTCTTTGTGAAGGAATATCCACACTCTCAAAGCCTCTTTTTTTGATGTACCTTTTAACTTAGAGAGTTGTTTCCTTACAACATCTATTGATTGAAACATAGTGTCCCTCTATATTCCATTTCCTTTTGGAACCTCTAACATATTTGGGTTTTTGTTGACATGTTGGTGAGTTCTACTTATACTCCAACCAATCTATGTACTATCCAAACCCTTGTTAGATCAATACAACTTACCTTTTCATGATTCTCTTGCAATAACCCTTCCAAATGACTTTTCCCCAACTCTTGGTTACTTATTCTCTCACAATCCTTAGAGATGCCAAGGTTGTTTGGTTCCCTTCTCATTTTAATAAAAACTCCAAATTGTTCTCATAAAATTTTGATTGGTGGAAACATGTCCACTTTGTTGATTACTTTTTTTCTGACCATTCTGGTCTTTTCCCTTATTCCTAAGGTACTATCTTCTTTCTTACAAGTTCCTAGCCTTGCACATAAATCAGATTCAATTCAAGAGTTCTCCAACCTATTGGATACCTCCTTCATTGCTTTCTACTTTTATCCATATTATGTCAATCAATGCATACTCACGGATTGATAGTATTCTTCCTAAAACCAAGAATCCTTGACTCTTTGAAGCTATAGCTTGATATCAACAAGGGAGATTCACTCAATCTTCTTTATCCCTTAGATTTTTATATCTAATTCATAGGATGAAGGTATATATTGGTTATTCTTCCTAATCTTCCTACATAACCCGATTGCATAATCTTCTGCAATCTAAGGGAATATAATAATAAGTTTTTGGTTTAGGAGCTTTCACTCCAGGGATGACTCTTAACAAGTCCCAAACTTAAACAAGTTTCAAGGAATATCATCTTCCTTTTCATTTCTTCATGTTCTTTTCTCTTGCCATCTTGGCATAAAAAAAATTCACCCATTATCTTTTGATACGGTTTACGTAACATTTACGTAATGAGCTCATAGGTTCTAGTGTTGAACCTAGTAGCTCTGATACCACATGTAACAACCTCGGTGTTCTTCACAGTAAAATTTCCATGTTTTTACCTTAAGTGAATAAATCATGACGCCATGACATAGCAATAAAAAAATTTCTTCCAATAATGTAAATTACATGCTTAATTGAAATAACACAATTCCAATTTTTCATTGCAATCCAAAGTGACTTTACAAATCTTACCAAAACATAGATATCATATTCAATAAAGGTGTAATACCACATTCAATAAGGATTCCATTCCAATATAATAATTTCATGAATTACAATATTCCAAGAATGTACACAATTACAAACATAGCTCCACCGAGCTTCGAAGCATAATATATAGATGGTCTAGGAATTCACCATTCAAAACCTTGGTCTTCTACCACCTGCTAAGGAGGACAACAATCACTCAAGCGCTTTTCTACCAACCATGGACTCATATGTGGTCCCCCACACATCTATCAATGATAGATGACCCTACCCTTCAACGAAGGTATTGGTTGGGTAACCCCGTACAATATACCACTCTGAGCTTAGTGTTTTTTATTATATAAGTAGTATTTATAGGGTGTTGTACCCATTATACGAAATCCCTTAGGGCCAAAAAGGAAGAAAGTTCACCAAACCATCAAAAAATACTACCCAAAAACAATGGAAATAGGACACAGACACAACACAATAATAGTAGAACTCTAGCCCCACATACCCGAACACTAACTATCCACACTTTCCCATTTTTGAACCAGGAGGTTTAAAACATCATCCCCAATCTAGTTGGTACCTTCACATACAATATTTTTGTATCCTTCCTCTTTGATGATTTTTGAAAGTGTGACAACAGATTTGTGAATCATTTTAATAGTGAATTGGGCTAGAATATTGAAATTTTGTTCCAGTTTAGTAACTCATTCCTGTAGCACACTGAGGTCCTCATCCTTGTCTTTCTTGCTTTGTGTCTCCTCTTCCCTGCCATCTCTGTTATCTGAGGAGTGGGTGGAGTCATCCTTTAGAATTTGGTTCATGTCAGAGAAATTACTAGGGCCCTCCACAAACCCTTGTTCCATCTCCCCAATAGTGCCTTTTTTACCTTTAATTCTACTGCCAGTCTACTTTGAATCACTAGAAATCTCATCCACCAGGAGCCCTTGTTTGTTCTTTTCCAGTCTATGAGACCTCCTCACACTAGTTGTTTTTTTTCCCACCTCAAAGCTCACAACCACCATGGTGAGGTTAGTGTTGTACCCTACAAGAATATGATTTATAACCTACACTAGGTAGCCCTACGCATTTAAATGGACATGATGAACTAACAGTGGAGCCTCGGGAAATCACACTACTTTGGACAAAGTATTCATACTTAGTACTTTGAGTGAAGGTCTACCATTCACTTACACTATAGAAATCTCGTTCTAACTTAAGGCCATTATATATATGCTTAGGAAATCCCTCTCCATGGGAAAGCTACTCTCTGGGATAACCTATCTCTTAAAAAACCTAAGGAAACACAACTCATAAAGTAAAGTACTAGTTCCCTCCCTTCACTGGACAACATTCCTAGGAGTAATCTACTAGTTCCCTCCCTTCACTATATAAAAATCCTAGGAGTATCCATCTAGCATAATTAAATATCTAGCTATGAGTGTACCTTAAGCTTGTCTATGTTTGGTCATATCTAGCATAATAAAAATACCTATGAAAAACAATCTCTCTTACCCATGTCTAATCATATCTTGTATAATAATAATACCTATGAAAAACATCCCTCCTATCATGGAGTAAATACAATCACAATGCATGGCCTCAATCGAAGAATTTTCATAACAATAGAGGACTCCATTCGAGAGTATCACCTCTTTGACTAAAAGGGGTTAAATCTATGAATAAGCCTTATGATTCCCATGTTTATTCATATCTATTATATAATACTTATGATAAGAAATATCCTCCTATTATGGAGTAATTACAATAATTTCACAAATAGTACATGCAGGTTCTACTATCTTTCAAAGTAAACAATACTTTTCTCTAAATGCATGTAACCATAATAGACTTCAAACAAACAAGAAACAAATCATTCAACACTAATACAATCAATGAAAGAATATCCTCATGTATGTGATAAGCTTTCCAATTAATTGGCTACAGTCACAACACTTCCAAATCAGCAACTAGCCTCGTATTGATCCTTCAACAAAGACTCAATAACCACTGTCTCTAAAGTTGGAAAATACTCCTCTCAATGATAATAATAAACTCTCTCTAAAACTCAAGGTTCTCACTCATTGTTCTTGAAAGAATATTGTAGATAAAGATGTATATAAAATGTAGACTTTCTCAAGAAATAATACATAGAAGAATGCATTCAAACAAATAAACTTACTCCTCTATTTATACAACAATCAAGTAACTACTCAGCCTATAGTTTAGGCATGAGTTTTGATAGCAGAAAACATGCACAATAACACATCTATCTTAACTAAAAGGTGGAAAACATGTAAGAAAAAACTTAACCTACATAGCTACAAATCGACTTAGTTAAATGATAGCAATTAGAGAAAAACTCAAACCCCACATGATAGAATTCGGTTTACATCTCAAAATAGAAATCTACAGGAATAAGGATTCAAATGTGGCACCAAAGCCTCATTATTCATTCTCAAAAATGGTACGATATCCTTCACATCTAAAATAGTCAACATCATATTTGTAACACCAGACCTATATTGACTAAGTCATAGTTTGAGTTGATTCATATATTAAATTGATTTGACAAAGTCATTGACAAGTTTACACGCCTTTATAGATGTTTTTCGATACTTATAAACATGGTATAAATATTTTACTAAGTTCACACCTTCAAAAAAAGAGGCGTCAACTTATTCTATCTTCATTCATCAACTTAATGACTACTCTTTATTTTCAAATTACAAACTCTTCTTTCGTAGATAGTAAAATAAAATGTGGCTAAAGAATATAGTCATATCTTTACCAAACTTCAGCCTTTTATTCACAATCACTAGTATTAAATACTCAACCTTTGATGTAGTTAATATAGCAGCCTCAAAGCTTCTCCTATGACTACACCACTCATTGCTAAGGTTAAGTCAATATTCCACTTATCATGGCATTTTCTCAAGAAACGCTTAACATGTAAGGAGAATGGTTTGCTTCTCACACATGTGTTATATGCATATTACATGTGCATTCACTAAGCACTTAGTCTAGGTGCTATATCTATTACACACTATGAATATATATGCAAATCTCAAAAGCATATACCCACACTTAACAAGTATTGGTATTGACTTATACACATAATATGTATATACTAAGTTCTCACATTATGATATATACATATATATACTAGTGTATATTTTTTATATTTATATATCCTTCTCAATATAAAAGTTTACGAACTCGTATATCCCCTATCGTTCATAGAGTATTAGAGACATGTAAAATTGACTTGACACCTATCACACAACCTCGAACGGTATCAAACAACACTGAACAACATCAAACAAGCATTGAACAACATCAAACAACCTCAAACAATGTCAAACGATATGGAACATCATCTTTGATCATCTCGAAATGACTCAGAATCATCCCGTAACAGTTTAGAATGACTCATAATCATCTTGTAACACTTCAGAATGACTCGGAATCATCCTGTAACGCTTTAGAATGACTCAGAATCATCCCATAATACTTTGGAATGACTCGAAATCATCCCGTAATGCCTCAGAATGACTTGGAATCATCTCGTAACACCTCAGAATGCCTCAAAATCATCTTGTAACACTTCGAAATGACTCCAAATCGTCTTGGAATGACTCGGAAACATCCCGTAACATCTCATAATACCTCAGAATTGTCTTGTAACATCTCATAATAATTCGGAATCATCCCATAACATCTCGGATCATCTCAGAATCACCTCGAAACAATTCAGAATCATCTTATAATATCCTGGATCATCTTGCATAATCTTGGAATCATCCCATAACATCTTGGAATTATCTCGTAATGTTTTGGATCATCTTGAAATCATACCACAACATTCTCGCATCACACCACATCGCACCACATCAAAACGACATCAAAAACCCTAATTCCTCTATTAATTGAATAATACAACATTATTTAATTAATTCACTTTTTCATCATTTCACACAAATTTAATAAAGTCCCAAAAACCCTAATTCCTTTATTAATTAAATAAAACAACATTATTTTATTAATTCATGTTTCATCATTTCGACCAATTAAATAAATCTTATTTATTTAATTAAGTCTTAATCCCACTTTATTTCGTCTTGATTGATTAAATAACGCCAATTATTTAATTATGTCGCTAAATCATCTTATTCCCCTAAGTGGATTAAATTATTAAATTATAATTTAATTGCAACACTTTCCCTCCAAAATTTGAATAATAAATCAAACTATTCAAATCAATTATTATAAATCAAATCAAAACTAATGCAACTTTGTTTGCAAAAGTCAAACTTGATTTGCACATTTAAACTCCAAAAAAGAATTAATTAATTAAATCAATTAGATCATATTCCTTGCCCACTTTTTGATTGAAAAAATTATGATTGTTGACTAAGCAATCTAATTTGTTAACTAATCAATCTATTTTGTTAACTAAAACATCACATTCCTAGCTAAGCCATCACAATCCTAACTGATCAATCTATTCAATTAACTAATCAATCACATTCTTGACTAGCCAATCTATTTCCCAATCACACAAATTGTGCAATCCACTTTGCACAATTCTCGCATGTCTAAATCCTCTCAACACACTCCGACCATGTATCTAGATATTCCTCAAAACGATCTTGATCGTCCATTTCAAATCTTATTTTCAATATAACAAACCCCTTTCCTCACAAATAAGGATCAAAGAATTAACATGCATTGAGCAATGAAGTGTTGTCAAGATCATACTTGAGAGAGCTTCATCCATTGTCTTCGATCAACCAAACACAACAAGAATTCATCCACACTTTGCACACAAACTTTGGAGGCTTCCCTATGATAAGAACAATCCAACATCAAGCGAATACACTTTGCTACGGGATGGTAAAATCTATCATTTATTCTCATTTGGTAATTAGTAGGTTCATTATCATGCTCGCAATAGAATAGTTTCAATTTTGTATGTGTAGGAGTTTCTAGATCTTAGATTTAAGCTTTTTGGTTGTAGACCATGTCCCTCTTGGATCATTAATATAACATCCTTCTTCCCCCTCACACATTCTGGCATGCCCAGTGGGACCCTTGTCCCCTCCTCTAACATTCGTTTGAGTCATTTTTGAAGCTGTAGGTCCCAGAAATGCTCATGTCAAAGTTTTCATGCGCTCGTTCAGAAGACCTGAGCATCTGTTTGGAAAGTCTGAGCATTTTTCTATCAATAAAACTATGCATTTTTCAAAAGAATGGCACATTTTTCAAATAACTAGCAATTTTTCATGGGAATGGCATATTTCTTTGAAACTGGTGCATTTGTAATTTCTTAAGTTAGCATTTGTCAGACATGGTTTTTTAGCACTTGTTTCTAAAACTGTGCAGTTGTTGAAACCTATGCATTTGTTTTTTCCATTTTGAGCAGTTGTTCTGACAGACAAATGCACCAATCCTCCACTCTCGTAATAATTTTTTCACTAAAAGGTGTTTTTTTTTGGATGTGTAAGAAGGAATTGAGTGGCCAGTGGGTGAGTGTCAGATTTTCGCATTCACAGTTATCACTAAGAACCAAATTATTTTAGAAATCACCCTATTATCCAAAAAAATTCTTTGAAAGTGGTGCATCGAAATTTACTTCCGAGAAGTTACTTGCCATGTCTGACTACAGGCCCACACCATAAGTTGCATGTAAAATCATCTCTTTGGATCATGAGGCAGGCCTACCTAAGAGAATGTGTCTATCCCCTAAGGTTGTAATTGCTAGTTTATGTTAAACTTAGCCCATTACATTCAAAACAATTTGACATCAAATTTTGTGTTTGATTTAAAGAAAACAAAAACATTCAAAACAACCACTAAACAAGATGGTTAAACCACAAACCCTTTGATTTAGTGCACACTTGTGAGAGAATTTTTTGTGTTTGCACTCCTTTAAAAGGATCTTTTCTTAAAGGTTTTTGAACATTTTGGTTTTGATTTCAGGGTACATTAATCAAAGTAAACATTTGGGAACTATGGCTTGGGTATTGTGATTTCACAACCTAAGTTATAGAAATTAAGGTCACATAATTCCATGCTTGCTGAGTCAGTCCAAGTGTTGTCTTATCACTTTCCATACTTCAAAACACGAAGGAAAAGTTGAAAAATATTTGTTCACAAAATCATTGTTTGAACCCAAACAAATTGGAAATATAGAAGGTTAGATAGTCCCACATCCATTATTGCATCCTACCTATTTGAAATCAAAATAAAACAAACCATTAAGTTCATTCCTCCACTCATACGTCCATGATATTAACAGTTACTTGGGACTCATAGATAGTACAAGTAGACTTTCTCACAACATATCCTCTGGACAAGGAAGTGGAATATAGACTTTAGTTCTTTAACATTTTTTATTTTCAAGAAGTAGTGTCATCCAAAACAACACTCAAACCTTAGGATCTTGAGCTTCACAGCAACCATCCCATAAACCCCACCAAACTTTATGACCATTCGGTGACCAACTGCCCCAGTTCAACAACCAGATCTTGTAGCACCAATCCTTCAACCTAGTCTCACATATATCGAAGGTGAACAAACTAACATCATAATCAGCTTGAGAACCTTCATTTTTCAAAAGAATGAAACACCCTGTTAGTT
Source organism: Sequoiadendron giganteum (assembly GCA_007115665.2). NCBI lineage: Eukaryota > Viridiplantae > Streptophyta > Pinopsida > Cupressales > Cupressaceae > Sequoiadendron > Sequoiadendron giganteum. The sequence goes on along the minus strand of CM021105.1, from coordinate 330,193,990 downwards.
TCTCACTGCATCAATTTCCCTACACAAAGAGGAAGAGAAAGCTAACATAACAACAAAGAGACCTATATTGCCACCACCTGTGTGGCAATAATTATCCCATTCATGATCTCACGTAAGGTCAAGATCCCTAAGGTAAAGACCACAAGTCATCATTTTAAACTCAGGCATCTAAGTCTGAAAGCCCTCAAGAAATAGCTTTGGGAACTTCACGAAACCAGAACTAGGTTGGTATATAACTTCTACAAATGAGCTTCCAGAAATAATCCAAACTTGTATTTATTCTACTATTGTCAGAATTTGGGTTTGTTCCAATAGTTCTAGCATCTTACATAATCTATAGGAAAAAATTAGGTATTTAGAAAATTAATTCAACTAGAGGGTACACCAATTTCCCATAGGAGACCCAAGTAGTTTATGAGAACCACGAGATCACAGCATAGAAAAAATATGGAAGCCAACAAGAATACCACCAATATCCCACCAACGAATATCATGAATGATGAGAGTAGCCCATGGAGCTATAGGCCAAGTGACCTTGAAACTCCCTAGAAGAGACCAGTATATAGAGACACTTTCACTGAGGAGGAAATAAGCTGCAAACAAAAGGAGGTTATGGAACAAGGTAACCAGGACCCAAACCAAGTGATTATAGAGGAGGTAAACGATGAAGAAGAGATAAATGAGGAAGAAATGTTTGAACATTCTAACAACCCAAAGGTTCTCAAACTAATGGACAGGTTGTTAATAAAATACCCAAACTCATATTTCTTCAAACTAGCACAAAGTGGTGCTAAGTTACCTATGGATTTCAATGTAGAAGATCTCAAAGACCCCAATCTTATTCCCTTAGGGGACAACTCGATTGTGAGACAAATAACCCAACCTTTGAAAAAACCAAATATGCCACCCGTGTTCTCACAAAATAATGATCAACCCAAAGAGAACCCCTTGTTCAGAAAACCAACTCTAGTTGAACAAGCAATAGTAGCACAAATGTACCAAGGCGGGCCATCTTAATATATACCTTAGAACACATCCAGCATCAACCCCCCTCAAAATAACCAGTATCCTCAACAAGGTGGAACACAAGGCCCCCTTCAGAATAACCAATATCTCCAATAAGGTGGAACACAGAATCCTCCTCGGAACAACCAACAATACTATCAACAAGGTGTCTTGCCAATGAATCATCAGGGTAACCTTTATTTTAGTCCTACCCAGCAGGGTGTGCCACAGAGTGCCCTCAATCATTCATCCCAACAATAAGGTGTCCCACCAACACATCATCAGGGTAACCTTTATTTTAGTCCTACCCAACAGGGTGTGCCACAGAGCGCCCGTCAGTCGTCCCAACAATAAGGTGTCTCACCAATGCATCATCGGGTAACCTTTATTTTATTCCTACCTAGTAGGGTGTGCTACAAATCACCCTCAATCAGTCATCCCAACAACAAGGTGTCCCACCAACGCATCATCAGGGTAACCTTTATTTTAGTCCTACCCAACAGGGTGTGCCATAGAGCACCTCAATCAGTCACCCCAACAACTAGGTGTCCCACCAATGCATCATCAGGGAAACCTTCTGTATGTTCCGCCCCCACAACAAGGAGTTAACCCTCCCTATACACAACAAGGAATTAACCCTCCTTACAACCCATATGGATATCAAGGTCTTGTACGTTCACAATACCTGATCCATAACCAAAACCTGATAAGACAACAAGGTCATTACACCTAGGGTCTATAAACACATGTGCCAAAAATAGAGATGGAACTAAAACTAGATGCAGTCACCCAACAATAGCAGATATATAGATAGGAAAAAGGAAAAAAGACCTACACCATGCAGGAAATTTGTTGTTCTCATTCGATCATTCCATCACGGCACTACCTTTCCAAAAAAATTTGAGATACCCAGGTTTGAAACAAAGTACAAAGGAGTAGAAGATCCAGTAGAGAATGTATGATTCTTCTCGGTATCATGTATGGAGGTGGAAAACAATGATACCTATCTCATGAGGCTCTTTCCACGTAGCCTTATAGGTCATGCTATGGAGTGGTTCACTCATCTACAACCTGGAATCAAAACTTTTGGTGAGTTGTCTAGAAAATTTATAACCCACTTCACGTTTAACATAGAAGAATATGTCACCATCACAAGTTTGTCCATGATCAAACAAAACTCAATAATTTCCTTCACCTCCTACTTGCAAAGATGGAGACACAAAGCAAGTCGATGCAAATGGCCCATTCCAGACAAGGAGTTGGTGGATATATTCATCACGAATATTCTACCCGAAATAAACTATCAGCTCACTATGCTATTTCCTGTAGACTTTGAAGAAACAATCGAAAAGGGGTTACATATTGAGAGAGCTCTCATAGCAAGAGGAACTTTAAATACAAACAACTCAAAAGAAAATCCCTCTAGCTCAAATGAAAAACCCAAAATCTGGGCTAAAAACAAGAACGTTAGAAATGATGGAGTGGTAGACACTAGAGCAGTTGGGAATGCACAGAACACAAATCAAAATAAACCATAGGTGGCACAAAAAAACTATGGTCCCAAAAACACACAAAGGAACCAAACTACCTATCACAAGAACAATCAGGTTGTAAACCAATAGACAAATCAAGGAGGACAACAAAGGCAATATGATCAACCTAGGAGGAAATTTAATGTATTAGGCGAGTCACTTGAGACCGTCATGCGCAAACTAGTACAACAAAACCTCATCAAAACAAACGACCACCCAAATTATTAGGAGCCTAGCTTCAAGACACCATGGTACAATGAGAAAGACTTGTGTGATTTCCATATGATCAAGGGACATACCATTAATAATTGCATGCACAAACTAGTACAATAGAACCTCATCAAAACAAATGACCACCCAAATTATTAGGAGCCTAGCTTCAAGACACCATGGTACAATGAGAAAGACTTGTGTGATTTCCATATGATCAAATGACATACAACTAATAATTGCATGCGCCTCAAACATATCATTCAGGACTTAATAGACAAAGGGGAAGTAGACATTGAACATCGTCCTGGAAATAAGGACCTACAAATATACTCAAACCCAATCCCAAACCATGCTAAGAGGAATGATAAGGGAAAGGGACAAGGGTACCATAATGCTAATTACACATACGAGGACATAGTTTTGGGAACCCTCTCACAAGTTGATGATAGGAGGGAAAATGTAGTAACAATTAGAGGAGGAGACAACAATTGCAATGTAACTACTCATCATGAAAGAGTTACAATACAAGGAGCACCTCTCAAACCCACAATCAAGTCACCAAGTGACTACACCATCGTGGAACAGTTAAAAAAGAGACTTGCCCTCATCTCAATTCTAGAATTATTAAAACTACCACCTACACATAGGGAGATATTGGAAAAATATTTGGAAATGTCAATCCCTAATAATCTTGATCCCAGTCAGTTCCAAGCCATGATTGGAAAAATCACTGCAAGTAATCACTTAGTCTTTTTCAGAGAAATATTTACCACAAAGAACATTCCACAATCAAGCTCTATACATAGAGGTTGGTGTAAATAAAACCATGGTCAAAAGAGTGTTGATAGATAATGGTGCAGTTAAACATTTGTACCTTAACATTCATAAAAAACTTGGGGTATTTTGATGATGTGATTGAAAATGGCAAGAGTATCACCATAAGGACTTATGATGACTTAGAGAGAAATTATGAAGCGAGAGTCAAGTTGCTGGTGCAAATAGGACCAAAAGTGACAAAAACTACTTGTCAAGTATTGGATCTTGAGTTACCATACAACCTACTCCTAGGACACCCTTGGATCCACACATTAAAAGTAGTCCCTTCCACTTTCCATCAATTCCTAAAGTTTCCCCATGAAGGAAAGGAAGTAACACTATACGATGATCCTAAACCTTTCCATTTTTATGCAAAGTTGGAGGAGAAATACAATAAAATCCAACGTGTGCCTAGCAATGATATAGCCTTCCATTCCTTTTCTTATATCGACCCTTCCATGCTACCATCAACCTCCACTAAAAACACATCAATTAAACAACCAAATGCAGAAGCCAAGATCCAAGTACTTGACAAGGGCAATGGGCACTACCATTTTAACCAAGCATTATTCATTGGCTTGCTCCCACTAACACCTAGAATTTATGGAGGTCCAAAAGAGATGCAGATAGTACAAATGATAGCCAAACCCACTATTTTTACTAGATGGAGAGACATGAAAGATGAAGAAATATTTGAGGAGGACCTTTCATCTATGATCTACAAGGAGGACCAAATAGAACCCCAAAATCCACAACCCATTTTAATTGATCCTAACACTAAGGGGTATCAAATATTCGAAAAAATGGGATACAATGGAACAGATGGTCTAGGGCTACACAAACAAGCCCAATCAGAGCCTATCATAGTGGAACAGAGACATAAGAATATGGGGCTAGGTTATAAAGCAAAAGACGTGGTCATTTAAAAACTGAACGAACCTCTTGGAAGAAATGAGAAACTTCTGCTAGCATTAAGGCACTGGATATCTACCATTTTATGGACAACGAATTACCCATTGAAGACTTATTTGACAACTTTAGAATTGATAAGTTCCCTCTCCAGTACATGGAAACCATTCCCAACATCTATTACCATTCTGAAAGGGACTCTAACGAATACGAATGGGATTCTCCTTCCTTCGTCACAGGATATGATTACCCTGACTCTAGTAATGATGACCTAGATACCTAGTGGGAAAAAAACACCAGAGCCATATTGACCCTTTCACCTAATTTTGTAAGCTTTGCAGACCAAGATGATAGTCTCCCACTCTGTTACCCACAACTCATAGATTGGGATCAACAACAACATGCACCTATTTTGGATCAATTCTTGAATGATGAGGCCATTGTAGAATTCATGGGACTTCGAACAGGCAAACCAGTAGGAGATCACAAAGTAGGGTTCATCATGGAAATAGAACAAGAGGCATACTTTTATGGAGAGATTGAATTTTCCAATAGAAAAAATGAAAGAAAAAACATAAAGATACGATCCCCTAGAGAAAACCACATTGTTGCTCTATCGGATCCAGAAAAGAGAAAAACAAAGGACACATCCAAAGGTGAAAACCTCCCAGAGGCACCTAAAGATGGAGGATTCAATCTCCCCATATCTGAATATCAAGAAAGATCGACACTCCTTGTAGAGGAAACAAAATCCATAAATGTAGGCACAACAGAGGACCCAAAGTTAACATACCATGCAGCATCACTTGATCCTGAGGAGAAAGAAAATTTCACAACGTTCATCAGTGAGAGAAAGATAAAAATTTCCTAGACCTATGCTAACATGTCTGGACTAGATCCAGCATTAGTAGTGCATCATCTAGTTGTCATCCCTGGAGCAAATCCTATCAAATAGAAACTCAGAAAGATGCATCCTTAGATAGCATTATTAGTGAAGGTATAACTAAAGAAGTTACTAGATGTGGTTTTCATTAGACCCATAGAGTATCCACAATAGATATGAAACCTAGTACCAGTGTCCAAACCTACTAGGGGCATAAGGATATGTACAGACTTCAGGGAATTGAACAAAGCTTGTCTGAAAGATGACTTTCCATTACCGAGCATTGACATGATTGTAGATCTAAAAGTAGGGCATGAGATTTTGTCTTTGATGGATAGTTTCTTAGGATACAACTAGATAAATATCTCTCCTGATGACCAACACAAAATGGCATTCACTTGTGCTTGGGAAACTTTCTATTGGAATGTAACACCTTTTGGTCTAAAGAATGCAGGAGCAACCTATCAAAGAGCAATGACGACCATATTCCATGACATACTACACACAATCATGGAGGACTATGTGTATGAAATCCTAGCAAACTCAATCAAAAGGGCAGATCACTTGAAAAACCTAGCAAAGGTATTTGATCGATTAGAATAGTACAATCTGAGACTCAACCCTAAGAAATGTAAGTTTGGAGTAACCTCTAGAAAGCTATTAGGGTATATAGTGTTAAGAAGAGGGATAGAGGTGGATACTGCCAAGGTAAAAGCTATATTGGAAATTCCTCCACCAAAAGACACTCAAACAACTGAGGAGCCTATAAGGGAAGCTACAATCAATCAGGTGAATTATCACACAACTAGCAAAAAAATGTCACCCTTTCACTCATCTCCTACACAAGGACATCACCTTCAAATGGGATAGGAGATGTGACCAAGAATTTCATGAAGTCAAGGAGTACCTAATTGCTCCTCCTGTACTCATTCCATCGATTCCAGAAAAGGAGATGATACTTTATGTGCATACCACACAAGCAGCATTAGGAGCTCTCCTAGCACAACTAGATGAAAATAATAAGGAAAGGGCAATATACTATATCAGCAGAACATTGGTGGGCTATGAACTGAACTATTCACCCATTGAAAGAGCCTATCTCTTAGTCATGTTTTCTACACAAAAGTTGAGACATTATATCTTAAACAAAAAAGTGAAATTGATATCAAAGGTGGACCCACTAAAATATTTACTAGCCAAAGCAACCTTAATAGGTCGACTAGCCAAATGGGTGATGATCCTCAGTGAATTTGATATAGAGTACATAGACAATAGAGATATAAAGGGACAAGTCATAAAAGACCAATTGGTCAAAGCACCCATAGATGATCATAAACCTCTCATAGTTTATTTTCTAGATGAGAGCATCTTGATGACAGAACAAACAAGCTAGTGGACTCTATACTTTGTGGGTCCCATACTCAACATGGTTTAGAAGTAGGCATTTTATTTCTCACACCACAGGGAGATAGTATACCCAAAGCCTATAGGATTACATTCCCCTGTACAAACAACATATCATAATATTCAAAGCTCTTATCACAGGGCTCAAAATGGTGATTGAATGGAGAATAAAAGAGCTACATGTCTTTGGAGACTCCCATATAGTAATCAGACAGGTGAATGATGACTACCAAACAAAAGATGAAAAATTACTACCATACAAAAGAATGGTGGATAGCTTCAAGGAGTACTTCATCAAAATAAACTTTGAACAGGTTCCTTGGGTTAACAAAAGATTTTTTGATGCAATGGCCACAATAGGCTCGCTGCTATATATTCCTCAGAACGTGCCTAAATATGAATTCCTCATGGAACAACTATTGGTGCCTGCATTCGACATCCCAAAATCAGAAATGGTATGTGTTTTTGTTGGTCCTAACTCCCCATGGTACCAAGATACTTTTGACTATATCCAAAATGGTAACATACCACCTAACTTAACGACTACTTAGAAGAAAACCTTCACCCGTAGGACCTCCCATTTTATGAGCTTAGGAGAAACCCTATACTATCGTAGCCTAGATGGTATGTTACTCTAGTCCTTAATGCAGAAGAAGTACAAATGGCCTTACAAGAGGTCCATGAAGGTATTTGTGGATCCCACTCTAGCGGACCTAACCTAGTCCAAAAGCTACTCAGAGCAGGATACTATTGGCCTTCCATGGAGAAAAATTGCATTCAACATTCTAGAAGGTGTCGACAATATCAACAACACATTGATCTAGTTCATGAACCAGCACAAGAGTTGAGAATCATCACAACAACATGGCATTTTTTTTAATGAGGATTAGACTTGGTAGGTAAGATATCACCTACTTTATCCAACGGGCATAAATTCATTATCACCACAATAGAATACTTCACAAAATGGATAGAGGAAATTCCATTGACCTATATCACTAGAAAACATATATCAAAATTCATTTTGAATTATCTCATTTATAGGTATGGAATCCCACAAACAATTGTGAAAGACAATGGCACCCCATTCAAGAATCGGGATGTCCATGAACTTTGTTCCAAATTCTCTATCCAACATAGATTTTCTATGCCCTACTATACTCAAGGAAACGGTCAAGCAGAGGCATCCAATAAAACAATCCTAAAAACATTGAAAAATATTGTTAATGATGTCGTTCGTGATTGGAATTTGCAGCTAAATCCAGCCTTATGGGCTTATAGAACTAGCATCCGCACACCTATTGGTGCCACACCTTTTTCCTTGGTCTATGAATCAGAATCAGTGTTACCTATCGAAGTCAAAATCCATTCATTGCAAATCTCACTAAAAGGTATGGTAAGCAATGAAGAATATAGGGTATCTAGATTGAATGAATTAGAGCTCCTAGATGAAAGGCATTTGAGCACGTTAAACTATTTGTAGGTTTATCAGAATCAGCTCAAACAAAGCTATGACAAGAGAATCAAAGATAGAAACTTTCAAGTTGGTGACTTGGTCCTCAAGGAGAATCAGAAGATACAATTGAATCAAGATGGCAAGGATAAATTTGAACCTGACCAGCTAGGTCCATTCATCATAACAACAAGTTATGGCTCTGGGGCATATCAATTGGCTACTCCTGAAGGATAACCTCTAGCCGAACTGGTGAACAACAGCCACCTCAAAAAATTCTATACATTAAACATATCAAAATACCCCAGGCAAAAGGGTAAAAATCCAAAAAAAGAGATAAAAGAGATAAAAGAAAAATAAAATAGTAAAGAGAAATAAAATGTTCTTTGAGTAAAAACCACTTTGTGGTGCTCCTAGAGTAGGTACCATAGTGAAAACTTGGTAAACAAGCACTATGTATGAATATAACATACATTATTATCCATCAACACTTTTTCAAAACATCCATCCATCCATTTCATGAAGCATATGTCCAATCATGGCTTGTCACTGATTAGGGTAAGTCATTTTATTGGGGGAAACTTCTCAAAGCTAATCGTGATTTAGATCAGGTAAAAATTGAATCAAGGTCATAAAACAACAAAACTAAAAAACACTGCAAAACAAAAAAGATCAAAAACATATAGAAAATATCAAATTAAAACATCGTTGGGTTATTCCTTCAATCAAACAGTCTAAGATATCAACATTTTCTTGAACCTCACAACTAGTTCAAATGAATTTCCCACAACATATCCTCTAGACATAGAAATAGGATATCATCCATGCTATCAATGTTGTTTACCCAATAATAGTTAATGCTTTGAGTCCAATAGTCAAACTATGTGGTCTCTACAAGTATAATGTACACAAGCATTTTTAGCCCTCGAGACCCTAGGTCAGCCCCCTTAGGTTTCCAACATGTTTTATTTTACTTAGTCAAAAAATAAAAAATCCCAAAAATATTCACAAAACATAAAAAGGTCAAACCAAGTGAACTACGAGCCTCTACGTGGACAACGTAGGCAAGGCTTATCTTTGATGAACCCCCGAGGCCCTAGGTTAGTCCCCTGAAAGCAAAAAAAAAACATCATAAAAACTTAGAAAAAAACAAAAGGCTCATTTTGTCATCAACATCCACAATAAACATTTCAACCATAATAAACAAATCATCCCAATCACCCTTTGACAAAAAAAAAAAAAACAAAGAAAACATCAACAACTAGAGCTTTCAAGCAAAAAAAATCGCATAAGAGTTGACTATAAATAGATAAAAACAATGCCAAAGTATCAACTACCTATCTTTTTAAACAAGACCCAACAACATCCTGAGATATGCCTTAACGGATCCGTTCCTACGATAGACATAATCAACAATGGATAATAGCCCCACCCTAAACAAATATGGCAAGTGATATTGCAACTTTGTTTTTAATCTTTTTGTGGTCTTACTTATGTGATTTATTTTATTGACTCATTCCCAAGATCTCTCAAGGATGTCCATAAGGATTTCGATTTTCTCTTTGTAAGATATGTTTGTAATATTACCATGGCGAATACTTGCTTTATTGAGTATGAAAGTTGTATTAAAACAGTTCGTGAAGAAGTTACTATTAGGTGTTCTATACCTCTCTATGTGACTGGTCTGAAACATTTTTCATGCAATCCCCCCTATACTTTAAACAAAGTTTTTGTATGCCTGGTATGAACAAAGATATTCTTTGTTTGTAGATTCAAAGTCTATGCAATGGATACAAAGTCACCTTGGTAATTCATACTCTGGTGCATCATATCTATTTTGCTACATCAAAAAGGATTGTTCAAACAAAGAAGTATCTAAAGTGAAGCAAAGTCACAACATCAATTCTATCCATCATCATATTTCTTCTAATTAACATAATTTTTTCTATCTATCATCATAATTCTTCTAAATTAAAAATCATCCTGCATAACAAATCATCAGTACCATATCCGTTCTATATCCAAAAATGTTATCAAAACATATCATGATGATAATAAACCAATTAAAAATCGCATGTATCATGTATGGGGCATTCATTTATCAACATCCATCATCATAAAACAAGACAAAGTATGATTCCTACATCTACATCATATCCATACATCAGAAAAGCACAAAAACACAAATAAACATACATCGTCATATATCACCATCACATAAACATACAATGAGGCTGAAATGAAGAAGGTATATCTCATATATATCATCATCATCATCAAAAAATAATACATCCGTAATGACACAAGTGTGATAGGAAAGTACAAAAATCATAACATATATAAGAGGTCTCGACTAGACCAATGAATATGTATAACACACATGTCTACAAAATGTCTCTACACCATGAAACAACATGAAGATCAGGTATCAAAATGGTAAAACCCCAATAGGATAGATGGAACACTACTAAAAACCAAAATGATTGGGTTGTTTCACATAATGATCACTTACATCGACACCAGCATCGCCACCGTTGTCGCTCATAGCACTAGGCTCTCCAAATTGTGGACGTTGAGAGGCCCTAGGAATGGTAGCATCATATAAATTTTTATAATAGGTAGATGCCTATAGATACCTATCAGAAAGTACAAAAATCATAACATATATAAGAGGTCTCGACTAGACCAATGAATATGTATAACACACATGTCTACAAAATGGATCTGCACCATGAAACAACATGAAGATCAGGTATCAAAATGGTAAAACCCCAATAGGACAGATGGAACACTACTGAAAACCAAAATGATTGGGTTGTTTCACATAATGATCACCTACATTGACACTAGTATCGCCACCGCCATCGCTCGTAGCACTAGGCTCCCCAAACTGTGGATGTCGAGAGGCCCTAGGAATGGTATCATCATATAATTTTTTATAATAGGTAGATACCTATAGATACCTATCTCACTCTACTAACATACCATCACCCTCTATCAAGAGAGTATCTCTCTCTGCTATCGGTAACAGTACTTGAGCCTCTATAGCATGTCATATACCAATATCACTCTCCCAATCTACCCAAAGAGAAACTCTCTCTATTGTCAATAATACTACCTAAGCCTCAGCCGCATGCAGTCTACCGAACACACTATCTTGCTCAACCCTCATAGTATCTCATTCAACCCTCAGAGTATCTACCAAGGCCTCTACGGCCTGTCATCGTGCAACCTTTGCATCTTTGTCCAAAGTCATCTGAGCTAGCAACAAATCGACATCCCTAGTTGGTGGAGGAGGATTTGCAACCTAGCTTTGACCCTGTACACGAGGCACCCACTCATCCTGAATATCCTCTACCTCATCATGTCAAGCTTGACCCAGTTGCTCTGCCAGAACCTCAACACATTGTCACTCAATGTGATGACCTGTAATGCCAGCTCTGCCCACAATAGGACCACCTCTAGGATCAGTAAGTATCAAAGGACTATGACATTTCCACCACTCCTCATAATCGCAAGTAATACCTGGATCTGCCACTCCAACTGACCAACCCCAACCAACTACGGCAAGTGTTGAAAACTCGATAGTAACAATACCTGCATCAACTTGGATACCCCATATACGGACCTCCCAACAAGTCTAACCAAATTGAGCCTCATAGGCATTAGGAATCTTCCCCTGTCTCTCACCAAACTGATGACATACTCGATCAAGTAAATAATGCTCTATCACGGATGATGAATGACCAAGCAACCAACGGGTATGTCAAAAATACACAAGTTGATCTGCATCCTCTAGACAAACCTCGCAGCTCATGTAAAGTCTCCATACAAAACCAAATATCTCATCAAACACATGATGCCAATAATGCAGATCCCCAAGCAAAGTGTAGTGCATAAAATCCCCATAACGATAACAATATCGATCACCCAGACAATGATCTTGAATCCCGTCAGGATGAGTCACTACAATATGCTCCCACACCCAAACATGCAAAAGGGATACACCTGCAGACAATGACCACCCACCTCGATACACCACCTCGTGCATATCTCGGTAAAGGTGGGCAAGCAAACAGGCACCCCAGGCATATCTCATACCATGCTCAAGCATACCCTCAATACATACACCCCAGCCCACTGCAAACTATTGAGCTCATCTATCGGGAACAACTAATCTTGATACCAAGCCACAAAGGACAAGAATGATAGGGTTTTGGCTATCTGCAAAATCAGATAAATCAATCTCTACATCATGAACATCCACACCTAACAATCGTAGCATAGCACGGGCACCTTGACAAATCTAGTATGTAACAAGCTCTCCATGAATAGGAAGACGAAGAATCCTCCACACATCCTCCAGAGCAATGGTTGCCTCCCATGTAGGCAAATGAAAAGAGGATGTCTCAAAGTGCCACCTCTCCACAAGAGCGGTCAACATTGTCGTATGGGTCCAGATAGGAGGCATGTAACAAATATGATACAAACCCACTGCATCAAGAAATTCCTGCTCCAATACATTGAACTGAGCAATAGGATCAAACAAGTGACAGGGATGTCTCTCTCTCATCATGAGCGGTCAGATATTCACCTATAAGTGACATAAACCAAGACTTTAGGGTTTCACTCTAAACAAGTGAAGAAACATAAAATGAAACATGCTAGATGACAAATGACATGTATGACGCTAAACAGACACAAGCTAGGGTTTACAAAACAGGCGTGGTAACAAAATGATGCTTAACGAAAAAAGAACATAAGCTAGGGTTTCACTCTAAAACAAGCGATGAAACATAAAATGACACATGCTAGATGAAAAATGACATGTATGATGCTAAATGGACACAAGCTAGGGTTTACAACACAAGCATTGTAATAAAATGATTCTTAAATGGAAAACAAACACAAACTAGGGTTTCACTCTAAACAAGCGAAGCAACAGAAAATGACACTTGCTAGATAACAAATGACAGTTGAGATGATAAATGAACACAAGCTAGGGTTTTAGAACACAAACATGATGATAAACAACATTCATGATGGTAAAACGGACACATGCTAGGGTTTAGAACAAAGATAAGAGAAAAATGATGGACAAAGAGTCAATTAACAAATTCTGGGACAAACACTCAACAAGAGATAGACAAAAGCGCCAGTTTTGAACAAATGCACAGTTTTAGGACAATTACATAAAATTTTGGTCATAATTTCCAGACAAGTGCGTAGTTCTAGGACAACTGTGCAATTTCCAGACAACTATGTAGTTTATGAACAACTTCCCAAGACAAATACGCCAATTTTGAACAACTGTGCAATTTTTGGATAGAAACACCAAAAACACCTAACAAATGCACCAAATTTGAGAAAGATGCTCCAAAACCTCAAAACCAGCACATTTGTTTGACAGGACTTCGCACAAACAAAATAAGAACGAAAACATGACGAAAGTGAAATGTGAAAAGGTACATACGGAGGCACAAATGTCTAAAGGTCGTCTATACTCTTAAATAAGCTCGGAACGATGTGGGGCAACCTCAAATCTTGGAATTCTCCCTCAACAACTAAAAAAATGTGGAATCAAGAGACAAGAATTAGCAAAAGGAACCAAGCACAAATGATCTAATTTGAAGAAAAATTGCCTATATAACACCTCAAGGAAACTCTAATTTTTATCTAGGAAACCCTAATTACACTTAGGAAATCTTCCTACTTATAAACTAGAAGCTCTGAATGAGAAACGATGCACATTAACATAGAATTATTCATCTGAAAACATCGAAATGGCAATACAATAGTGTCAAGAGCTTGACCTCGAAGCTTAAAATTTTTGGTCAACCTCTCGAGGGGGCAGCAGAGAGTCCTACCATCATTCCACTAAACACTGGGGCATAGTGGGGCATAATTTTTTTTCAAAAAAAACTTAATCTTAAAAATAGAATCTTTGAAACAAAACAACTAGTACTTTGTATCAAAGAGGGGCAAAATGTAGACATGTAAAATTGACTTGACACCTATCACACAACCTTGAATGGCATCAAATAGAATGAAACAACATCAAACAAGCACTGAACAACATCGAACAGCCTCAAACAACGTCAAATGATATGGAACATCATCTTTGATCATCTTGGAATGAGTCGGAATCATCTCGCAACACTTTAGAATGACTCAGAATCATCCCATAACACTTTAGAATGACTCGGAATCATCCTGTAACACTTCGGAATGACTCAGAATCATCTTGTAACACCTCAGAATGACTCGAAATCATCTCGTAACACTTAGGAATGACTTGAAATCATCCCATAATGACTTGGAATCAGCCTATAACATCTCATAATAACTTGGAATCATCCCGTAACATCTCATAATAACTCAAAATCATCCCATAACATCTCAAATCATCTTAGAATCACCCTAAAATAGTTCAGAATCATCCTCTAATGTCTCAGATCATCTTGCATCATCTCAGAATCATCCTAGAACATCTTGGAATTATCCCGTAATATCTTGGATCATCTCGAAATCATACCACAACATTCCTGCATAACACCACATTGCACCACATCAAAACTACATCAAAAACTCTAATTCCTCTATTAATTGAATAATACAACATTATTTAATTAATTCACTCTTTCATCATTTCGAACAAATTTAATAAATTTCATTGATTTAATAAAGTCCCAAAAACCATAATTCCTCTATTAGTTAAATAAAACAACATTATTTGATTAATTCATGTTTCATCATTTCGACCAATTAAATAAATCTCATTTATTTAATAAAGTCTTAATCCCACTTTATTTCATCCTGATTGATTAAATAACGCCAATTATTTAATTGCATCGCTAAATCATCTTATTCCCCTAAGTGGATTAAATTATTAAATAATAATTTAATTACAACACTTTCCCTCCAAATTTTGAATAATTAAATCAAACAATTCAAATCAATTATCAAAAATCAAATCAAAACTAATGCAACTTTGTTTGCAAAAGTCAAACTTGATTTGCACATTCAAACTCAATAAGGAATTAATTAATTAAATCAATTAATTCATATTCCTCACCCACTTTTTGATTGAGAAAATTACGATTGTTGACTAAGCAATCTAATTTTTTAACTAATCAATCTAGTTTGTTAACTAAAACATCGCATTCCTAACTAATCCATCACAATCCTGACTGATCAATCTATTCTATTAACTGATCAATCACATTCCTGAGTGGCCAATCTATTTCACAATCACACAAATTGTGCAATCCACTTTGCACAATTCTCTCATGTCTAAATCCTCTCAACACACTCCGATCATTGATCTGGATATTCTTCAAAACGATCTTGATCGTCCATTTCAAAACTCATTTTCTATATAATAAACCCCTTTCCCCACAAATAAGGATCAGAGAATTAACATACATTGATCAACGAAGTGTTGTCAAGATCATCCTTGAGAGAGCTTAATCCATTGTCTTTGATCAACCAAACACAACAAGCATTCATCCACACTTTGCACATGAACTTTGGAGGCTTCACTGTGATAAAAACAATCCAACATCAAGCGAATACACTCCACTACGAGATGGTAAAAACTATCCTTTGTTCTCATTTGGTAATTAGTAGGTTCATTATCATGCTTGCAATAGAATAGTTTCAATTTTGTATGTGTATGATTTTCTAGATCTTAGATTTAAGCTTTTTGGTTGTAGATTAGATTTATTTGTCAGATTGCTTTCATGTCCCTCTTGGATCATTAATCTAACGTCCTTCTTCTCCCTCACACAAGTATATTATTCTCATTTAATCAATAAGAGCATATATTTGTATGGATCTTCTTCTACTCCTTGAATAACATATGTATAAATCAATCCCTATTTAATATAATAGTTTATTATATATATATATATATATGTATATATGTGTATATATATATGTATATATATGTATATATACACTTATATATGTATATATACATGTATATATAAATATATATATGTATATGTATAAGTATATATATATGTATATATATACATAGATGTATGTATATATATGTATATTCGGGCACATAGATACATGTACATATATCATTTGATATCTATAATGCATGCATCCAAGTTATCATTCTCATTGAACAATATGCATGTATACATATATATATATACACTTCTCGAATAAGTGTTAATGCTTACGTATGTATATGTATATATATGTGTACAAACATATATATATTCTATGACAACATGATAGTTAAATGATTCATTCAATATCTAAAAGAATATAAAAAGATAGCAATCACATAGTAATAATATATGTTATCTATTTATATATATATGTATACACACCCCTCTATTAAGCATTTACGCTTATGTGTGTATTGATATATCTACAAATATATATATTATCTATCAACACGATAGTCAAATGATGCATCCAATATCCAAATGATCATGTCCTATGTGACTATGACATCATATCACTCATTTATAAACATATATGCATATCTATACATATGTCGTCATAATCGTATGGACATCCCATTATATCCGTCGTACACATATGCCAACAAATGAATATATATGCATGTATGCATATATCCCAATACACAATCAACCACACAAACAAGCACATCATTACATTTAACTAGCTCAAGACCCTTACTAATATATAAACATCATTCAAGCATGCATATAAGGAAGGAATCACAAGCTCAAATATATAAACATCATTCAAGCATGCATTTAATAGTAATCAAGACCCTTACTAATGTAGACACATTACATTAAGGATGAATTACCTATTTCCCACATAATAACTCAACTCAATTATTCTACTGTGGTGTGTGTAAGCTCAGATAGGTTACGTTATCGGTTACTCAACCAAGATCTTCTCTTGAGTGATACTTCCCCTTCGCTTGGAGGAATGAACATGTACCTGCATTCACATTCTCAAAATATGCCCAAGGTAGTTAGCTATTCAAAAAATTATGCATTACACATAATAAATCTCCATAGTTAGAATATTAATTCAATAACCATCCATTTCACACATATGCATTTCTTCATTAAATGAAATAATGTTCATTCATAATGCATTGATAGAAAACTGGAAGCACAACTAATTCATCCATATAATTCACATTACATTCATATTTTACCCTACATAATAATAGTAAATAGTAATTACACAATTTGGAGTGTAACACATCCTCCTAGAAGTCCTCAAACAAATGAGGACTAGAGGGAACTTTATTTTTGAAGCCTCCTCCCAAGTACCTGCAACCTTATCATATTGGTCCCACTAGACCTTGACCTGATCCAACTCTCACCCTCAAAGGGCTAAAGTCTGCTACCCCATTATGTGCATTGACTCCATGACCAACTTCCCATCCTCCTCTAGTTGTAAACCATCCCAATCTAATGTGTGAGAATACATATATCTCCACAAAATAGAAACACTAAATACATCATGTACACGAGACGGGCTAGGCAGAAATGCTAAGTGGTAACCAACGAGACCAACTCTCTCTAGCACCTAAAATGGGCCAATGAAACGAGGGGCTAACTTGGACCCTTTTCCATAACATATTGGGATTTTATGCGCTCACACTCTCAAGAAAACCTTATCACCCATAGAAAAACTCCAATCTACCCTTTTTGCATGTGCATACTTCTTTTGTCGATCATGTGCCTCTTGCGACCTCTATCGGATCAATGCCACCTATTTCTCCATCTCCTTAACTAACTCAGGACCAATCTCAACTCTCTCCTCAATTCGATCCTAACTCAAAGGAGTTTGGAAAGGTCTACCATATAAGGCCTTATATGGTGGCATACCCAAGAAACTGTGGAAACTATTCTTGTAAGCAAACTCCACCAAGAATAAATATTCCTCCCATCAGAATTGATGATCCATAACGTACATCCTTAACATATCCTCTAGCACCTGATTGACCCTTTCTATTTGACCATCATTTTTTGGATGATAAGTAGTTTTGAAGTTAAGGTCTGTTCCCAAGGCCTACTGGAGAGACCTCCAAAAATATGATGTAAAGATAAGATCTTGATCTAAAATATTTTTTGTGGAACACCATGAAGCCTCACAATATCATTCAACAATACCCATGTGATTATTAGTGCTACATAGGTAGTCCTAATGGGTGAGAAATGAGCCACCTTGGATAGCTTTTCGATCATCACCATGATTGCATCATGTCACCTAAAAGATAAGGGCAGTCCAACAATGAAATCCATAGAAACCACATACCACTTCCACTCAGGGATCTCATGTGGATACAACAAACCGACTAATTGTTGATGCTCTGCCTTTACCCTTTGACATTCCAAAGATAAACCAATGTGGTTGGCTTGAAGTTGTTGACCTTTTTATTTTTTATCAAAACCTTATTGGTCGCTACCTAGGTTTTCATAACCTTTCCTTTTCCTGATGCATTATAACTTATACTATGAGGTTTTTCGGTCCCCAACAAAGTTATGATAACCTTCTCTTTTTCTACCCAATTTGAAGTTGTCATTCCAAATTTTTGTCCTAGTTAGGGAACTTTTTTTAGTCACCAACAAGGTTATCAAAACTTCCTTCCTTCCCGATTGCTGGCAACAAAAACTTTGTTTTAAGAAAAGAGGTGAAGGATACACTAAGGACAAATAGTTTTGGTATTTTATAAACGTTATGTAACCTCCATCGGTCATCGAAAAGGTTATAACATCTCTTTCTGCTAAAGCTAGAATAGTGGAATGTGATGTTAGAATAATAGGTGGCAAGTATTGGTTGCATCACATGACTTCTATACCTTGCATTTCTCATTTTCTCAAGCACAAAGAAAAAATTGATGAGCGATGGTTAGTGGAGTATGACATCAGAAGGGATAGATGGTAGTGTTCCACTATCCCACTAAGAGTATGTTGGGTCCTCGACTTAGCCCTGTAGGAGTGTGGTATAATGACAAGTGTCCTCAAAGAAAAGATGGCATGTTTTGATTGTATTGCATAGGAAATTCACATCGCTATTGTGAATTAAACCGCACTAAGTAAAAAGCAAAGTGCAATGAGCATGGTAGGTCCAATACTTTACTCAGTGAGCAAGTGAAATAATGGCACGTGTCTAGGATGATAGATGGTGGATGGCTATTGCATCGTGTAACTCCTTTACATCACATAAATGGTTTTTGATCCCTAAGCAAAAAAGTGATAGGTATATATGATGTGATGGAGATCAATGACTTGGTTTTAAGGGAAGTTAATATAATGGCCATGTTTTAAAGGTGTTGAGGTTAATGGAGAATCATTAGGTTATGGCATGAAGAGAACAGATCGATGACCAATATTCAAATATTTGATTCTACAACAACTAGGTGGTGGATAGAATAGTGTAAGTGGTGGAAACAACTATGAATCGACATAAAATCTAGAATTGATTGGCTCAACTACTCCAACTACTCGATTTTATTGGTGATGAGATGGGTAGATGATGGCATAGAGGTGAAGGTAGTAGAATATTAGATATAGATTGATTATGCAATAAATGGAATTTAATGCATATTTGATTTAGGGTTCGCAAGTTGCTAAAAATATAAAATACATTGAATCTAGATAGAGTTTGCATGCATCAAGGCATTGAATGTTGTTGGTGGTGTTGTGAAGTTTAACAAAAGAGGTAGATGAATGTGAGAGGATAAAAAATGCATATGCCATGAGAAGAAGACCTAGATTGTAACTCAATAAATCATCTAGGGTATGAATTAAGTGTGAAGAAGTGTAGAGAGAATGTTGAAAAGAGGAGTGATTTAGAACATAAGATGTTTTAAAGTACATATTGGAGAGGGGAGAAGAGAGAGAGAGGTATGTGTTGTTGATATTACAACAAAAATAGTAGAGAGAGTTCTTGCATAGATGCACAACAAAGAATGAGCAATTACAGATCAGACTTGCAACAAAGAACTAGATTCAATTGAATCAATTGTAATCTAGAGTTGTAGCTTCAATTTTTTCATTGTAAATATGATTGGTTGGTGCCATCATATAGCTGATTTTGTGCTCAGTGTAGGGAGTGGGTGCTTCCTTGGAATTGGTGCTCCTAAATTAGGAGATTGGTTTCTCCTTAGGGTTGGTTCCCTTAAACATTGTAACTAGTGAGGTTCTATTATGAGGCTAGATTTGACCAGTAGTCTCAAGCAACTTTTCTCATCGTGGTTTTTCCCATATTGAGTTTTCTAAGCATATCTGGTGTTGTGAGTTCTTATGTGTGTGTATGTAATCTTTGCATGGTTGTTTTATCTACTTATAAGGGGTTAAAAGAATAATTTTTTGTAAGGTAGGGAACCAACCACACCAAGGCTCCAGGTCACGGAGATCCGAGAGCAGAGGGTTTCCCAATCTTACCTCAAGCTAAGTAGGTGTTTAGGTTAAGGATAGAGAATCAAGAGAACTCTCAAGTGCTTTTTTCACTCTACAAATCTAAATACTTGAACGGTACTAGACAATCTGGTTTTGGGAATCTGAACTACACCTCTGACAACTCTCTGCCAAGGATGACAGCACGGGTCAAGGATGATAGTGCGATGTGCTAGTGTCTCTCTGGTGTGTTGGCATACGTACAGATAGAAAGTGAAAAGTATAGTATAGAAAGCCAAAAAACCTACTGACATCCTAGTAAATGATATTTAATGAACTAAACAAAATAACAAAATACAAGAAATAACAAAAATATACGATAAAGGAGATGATACAAACAAAGGTGATGAAATCCAAATCATTGAAAGTCCAACTTTCTAGCAAGCTCCACGCACACGTACACCTACACATAGCCAAGAGGAAAAAATGTTGGGGCTGTATAGGGGTTTGCTTCAGTCAAACCCTCACTTCGGTGTTTCCACCTCCATGGACAACCAAGAAAGCCACGAGATAGAGAATGTGATAAAGGAAATAGAAAGAAAGAGTATTGAACAATCACAAAAGAGTTATGCTATGTAAATCAACAAGCAATATCACCTTCCCAACTGAGGTACCCTCAAGCACGTAGAGGAGGATGTAAACTTGGTAAGGTCTATGCTGCTGCAACAATGAAGAAGCAGTCCCCTCAGGACACCAAGTCACAACTCCAATGGTGGAAAAAGTGTAGCAAGATGGATGGAATCGCTCAATGAAAATGTTGTGTATTTTTAACAGAGGTCAAGTGAATGTCTAGAATTGTGAAGAATTGTGAAGAATATCAAGTGAGTGAAAAATATGCATTTGAAGGGAGATTAGGAGGGAAAGAGCCATTTTCAGGCCGACTGGTCAACACAGAGGCATTACACTTCATGCCTAATGGAGAATCTAACATCCCTACAAACACTAGGGGCAAGAATTTGTTAGGGATGACAACACACCACGCAAATTTCCACACACCACGCTCACATCCTCGACAAAAATTCCCCCACCGAAACAAAAGACAAGCACCAAGTGGATGTGGGGTAGATGGGTGATGTGGAATTTTGCATTCAGGTTTGATTTTCTAAGGTGGAGGGATGCAAAAGGGGAATTTTCATAAAGACTGCAAATTCGCTCCTATACATTTTTCCCCCACTTTAGCAAGCATGAGTGTCAACAAATGTTCAATAAAGTAGATCAAAAAGTTTAGAAATGTATACCTGAATCCCCAAGGAAGCATACCACAATTTGGCAATCTCAGAAGCGTAGGGCAAGCGAATAACTCCACAGGTACTCTCTCCTAAAGAGTTTCAAACAAAGGACTTCATAGATCCTCGAAACTATAGAGTTGAACAAAGTACACTGAAGGCCCGCAAACCAATGATGGAAAAAAATTTCAATATGCAAACACTTCACATGCCCTCAGACCTGCAAAGAAGGTGCCCCCAAGTACTCTCTCCTGAAGGAAGCCTAGTGTAAGGGGACTCCATAGAGTCGGACTGGAAAGTAGCTTTACAAGAACACCTGCAAAGCAACATGTTAATCCACAAATAAAAATATTAGAAAACAAAAAGTAGCCACGCAAGAAATCAAACAAACAGTCACGCAAATAGTCAAAAAATTGAAGGAAGATCTTTCAAAGGGGTCCCTCGGGAACCCTTCAAAAGAAGAGGGGTACACTCAAGGGACACACTATTTGAAAGTGAGAGAGAATTTTCACAAATCAATTCAACATCAAGGAATCCTTTCGAAAGATGTTCATTTCATCAAGGAATTTGAAAAGAATAAAATACCCCCTCATGAGGGGAAGGTCGAGGCTTCTCCCATAGGAAAATTTTCTCTCCTCACTGAATGTTTTTTCAAAATCTTTCTTTATGAGCCCATGACGAAGGAAACACGTTCTACTAGGTGTTCTTGTTGAGAATGTGATTTTTTGAAAAATGTTTTGAAAATATTTTCAAGAAAAGATTTGTTGGCCACCGAATGTGTTTTTTGAAAATCAAAGTTGACATGATAGCCCCCCTTAGGATGGTGCATGTTGAACGCAGAGGCATGTGGCATCCTAAGGAGAGAAAAGCAAGAATGAAAAAGTGATGTTGTGGCCTCTGAAACATAGCGATTTGTCACCATGGTAATGTTGGAATGCACATGATGGATAACACATGAGCACCACAACATCACAAAGAAAGCACAAAAGACAAGAGATCAACAATGTAAAGAAAAAAATCATGAACAAGGGACACAAGGGTGATCTAATATTTTAGGGCCAAAGTTACTCATAAATATATATGAATATAATAATAGTATATTAATGAATTGTCATCAACCCCCTACTATATCAGACCATATGAAGAATGAATGAGAAGACAAAGAAAAAATAAAAATTGGGTCAACATGGAAGGGAAGCCTAAATGCCACCAACACTTTAGATCATCCTCAATTGTCAAAAATCAATACACACAACAGAGGAAGACTGATGTAATAAATAGAGGAAGTTTTACGACACATAATCACTCCTGCATCCAAGCACCTACGAGGGTGACAAGGGTCATCCAAGAACATATAACGCAAGTACAGGGGAACACACACACACACACACTCTACACTACAAATAAAGAAGAGGTTCCCCCTAACACTCATTAACCAAGAGGTCATCAGCCTCCTAATCTAGATCATTATACAAGTAAGGCTAACAAGCTTGAAAGGGTGGAATGTCAAGGGGGGTACCCTCCAACCCCCCTGCAACAAGAGCCAAGGAAGAAGGCCCTGTGAGGTCTTCTCTGCTCTATTCTTGCGGAGTAAAGGTCAACAACTTCACAAAGATCACTAAAAGGGTCAAGACCTCATCCAAAGATTTAAACATGCACTTCACTAGAGTTCCATGTGTTGCCTCAACAGATGAGGGAAGCGGCGCTCGAGATTTGCTACTAAGCTCATCAAGAGACTCGAGAGCAATGACAAACTCTAGGGATGTTGAAAATTATTATGTCACCAGGATGACACATGCTAATGTAGAACCACCATCTAAAGAAGGTGGACTCCTCTTTTGTCCCCCATTACTAGTTGGGCCATCCTCCATCTTTTGCTTCATCGCAGGATGCAAGATCCCTAGGGATGAGGCAAAAGGTGTAGAGAAGGAGGATAAAACCACAACAGAAACCACTGAGGTGTTCGGCATGTCCACAGGCTTAGAGAATGGTGATATGTCTAGGAGAGACATCAAGAGAGGTGGCTCAACTGAAGGAGCAATAAACACCTACACCTTTTTAGGGTTAGGGGTGTTTACGCTCATAGCAAGAGTCGAAAGCAACACTAAGGCTGATTAAACTGAAGCAAAGGGGATGAGAGAGGAGGACATAATAGAAAGCCCTGAAATAGGGGCGGTCAACTTCCCTTCCTTCCTCTACAAAGTGGCCTTCTCAACAATCATAGCCTTTTTCCAATGTGTGCACTCACATGCAAGGTGATTCCTACGACTTTAAGAGCTAGAGGTTGGGAGCTAGGATGGAACAGAAGGCTCCTTCTCTGCCATCATAGTATCCATCATGATCATTTCTAGTGGAGGGAGAGACTAAGAGGAAGTTGGAGCAACAGTGGGGGAGTCAGCTCTAATGCCTCAGCGGTGAGCCTCCTCCAATTCACTACCTTGAGATCAGGAGTGATAGGAGGCCATTGAGACTAATACATAGAGGACTCCCCATGGGGAGCCTTCCCCTTACCATACCGAATGGGCCTAGGCACCATGGGTAAAATGAGAAGTTCAAACACCAAACACTTGGGTTTTCACCAAGTGGGCACCATAGGATTCTTCAGTAAACGCCTAGGAGCAAAATATGATGATGTCGTAGTAGGGCGAGAGGAAATGACAGGCGAGACAATAGCCACATAAGAAGAAGAGTGAAAAGAACGCTTATCCTTTTCTCTTTTTCGAGCCAATGAAGCATCACTATCAACCTTTAGGTAAGCCCTATGCAAGATGGCATAAGGAGATAGAGGCTATCTCACTTTAGGCGTTAAGCACCCACTCTTGTACTTTGCATAGGTTCGGTACAAGAGGTTCATCCTAGGAGGAAATGGACCAACAGGTGCAAGCCAAAAGTGATCCAATGAATAGCTACCACATGAACCAATGGTTTATAGTCGATGTCATGGATTACATGCAATGTACCCTCATGGATGAAATTTAGGAATTTATCTATGACTGAGGGAACTGCTTTCATAGCGACCAACCAGGGGATACCCAATTTCACCCTGAAGAATTCAAACCCTGAGTTATGTCAAAGAGTAAGTTCACTAATTTAGGTCCAACTAAAATGGACAAGGTGATGCAACCAAGGGGAGGTAGAGAAAGTTTAGTGTGTGTACAGATGGTACTCTCAGATGTGTCATACCCATCTTTGTGCAAGAAATTGATTAGCATAATCTCCTCAGTTATGACATCCACTCGACACGTGGGGTCAACAAGAACACCTATCATAGTGTCCCCATTGATTCACATAGGGACGTATAAGACAGAAGGTTCTCTATTATAACCCATCAGCAGATCCTACGAGTTGAAAGTTATACCAAGAGAACCACTCACAGACTGAACATATACAATGGGAAGATGTAAAAAGGAAGCCATATCGTACACTAGATGAAACTTTCATAGAGCCCCCAAAGGTTTTGCAACTAGATAGTGACCCAACTAAGGTTTCATTCTATAATTCTTACATAGCCTTCCAACTATGCCACTAGGGTCGTAGGTGTGGTTGCAAGGCAAAACTCCTCACAAAACTCACACCCACAATGCTCCTAGGATACGAGGAAAGGTCCTTTCAGCACCGCTAAATGGAACCAAAATGGTTCATGTTGGGTTCACCAAAATGTAAGGTAGGGGGACCATCCACACCAAGGCTCTAGGTCATGGAGAGTTGAGAGAGGAGGGCTACCCTATCTTACCTCAAGCTAAGTGGGTGTTTACGTCAAGGATAGAGAATGAAGAGCACTCTCAAGTGACTTTTTCACTCTACAGATCCGAATACTTGAATAAGACTAGACGAGATGGTTTCTAGAATCTGAACTACACCTCAAACAACTCTCTGCCCAAGGATGGCAGCATGACATGTTGGCATCTCTCTGGTGCATTGGAATTCATCCAACCAGAAAGTGAAAAGTGCAGTATAGAAAGCCAAAAAACCTACTGACAACCTAGTAAATGATATTTAATGAACTAAATAGAATAAAGAAATACAAGAAATGGAAACAATAAATGGTAAAAGAGATGATAGAAATAAAGGTGAGGAAATCCAGCTCATTAAAAGTCCAGCTTGCCAGAAAGCTCCATGCACATGTACACCTGCACATAGCCAAGAGGAAAAAATGAAGGGGTTGTATAGGGGTTTGCCTCAGTCAAACCCACGCTTTAGTGTTTCCACCTCCACAGACAACCATGAGATAGAAAATGTGATAAAGGAAATAGAAAGAAAGATGACCGAACAATCACAAAAGCACTATGTTACATAAATCAACAAGTAATATCACCTTCCCAATCGAGGTTCCCTCAAGCACGTAGAGGAGGATGCAAATTCGGTAAGGTCTACGCTACCGCAACAACAAAGAATCAATCCCTCGAGACACCAAGTCACAACTCCAATGGTGGAAAAAGTGCAGCAAGATGGATGGAATTGCTTAATGAAAATGATGTGTATTGGTAAGAGAGATCAAACGAATATCTAGAATTGTGAACAAGATCAAGTGATAGTGAAAATATGCATTTGAAGGGAGATTAGGAGGGAAAGATCCATTTTCGGGTTGGCTAGTCGACACATAGGCATTATGCTTCATGCCCAATGGAGAACGTAATGTACCTGCAGACTCCAAGGGTAGGAATCTATTAGGGATAGCAGTGCACCATGCAAACGGCCTTGTGTTGTACTCATTTCCCTCAAAAAAATTTCCCCACAGACACAAAAGACAAGTTCCAAGTGGATGCGGGAAGATGGGTGATGTGGAATTTCGCATTCGAGTTTGATTTTCTAAGGTGGATGGATGCAAAAGGTGAATTTACACAAGGTGTACAAATTCACTCCTATACAGTTTTAATTCATCTACTAAATCACCCCCCTCTCAATAGATTGTTGTGTTACAACACCAAGACCTAAAGACAAAAATATCATTAGTACCAAATGGGTCTTCATAATAAGTTGAATGAAGATGGAAAAGTAATCTGAAACAAGGCCATACTTGTATGCAAAGGATGTGCTCAAGCTGAGGGAGTTAATTTTGAAGAGACATTTTCTCTTATAGTAGGGTTAGAGGAAATTAGAATGTTTTTGGTGTTATCTACATTTAAGAACTTTAAGGTATATCAGATGGATGTCAAATCTTCATTTCTAAATCTAGAATTAGAATAGGAAGTCTACATTGAATAACTAGAAGGGTTCTACTATTTAGAAAAATAGAATTTTGTGTACATACTAAAGAAGGAACTTTATGGACTCAAATAAGCTCCTAGAGCATGGTATTCCAAATTGGATAGATATCTACAATAGTAAGGCTTCAGGAGAGGTAGGGCATACAACAACTTGTACATAAAAACAAAAGGTGATTAGTTACTAATTTTTGTTATGTATGTTGATGAAATCATCTTTGAAGACCTATTTTTGATGCAATGTGCAACGAGTTTTGGGATACAATGCAAGAAGATCTTGAAATTTTAATGCTTGGTGAGTTTTCTTTCTTTCTTGGTTTATAGATCTCTCAATCATACAAAGTTGTATTAATTTCCCACACTAAGTACATAAAAGAGATGATGAGTAAGTTTAAGATGGAAGAGTGCAAACCAATGAGTATACTTATGGTTACTGGATGCAAATTGAGTAAGGATGATGAATCTTCTCTACAAAATCAAACTTTGTATACGTCAATGATTGGTAGTGTTGAACACCCAAAATATTGAGGGGGGTGAATCAGTATTCGTTGAAAATCATTAACTTTATTAACTTTAAACATCCATTCAATGCATCACATCAAACTTGTAGTAATGGAAAGTAACATATAGAGCATGCATCACATCAAAGAACATAAAAACAGTAGATTTACATGAAAAATCCAAAAATGGAAAAACCATGGTGAGGATTAGATCACAATACATATTACAACTAGTTACAATTTTTGATGCAAAATGGTGAACTCACTATCCAAAAGAGAAAGGATCACTACCGGTGGCTCACTACCCAAAATAAAAAGAGATAGAGAAAGGGGTGGCTCACTGCCAAATGTGAACTGCTAATAATGCATCTGACCTATGATGAAGATACAATTGCATTGAAGCTCAAAAAACTAACTTCACACACTTCATACTTCACCTTAGTCACAACTCACACTTCTCTACACCATATATTCCACACACTCTTGATTATCTCGCATCTCTCATCTCATACCACACTTTCACACAAGGAATTAACCTTGTATATATACCACAACAAACAAAAACATAAATTAGGTTGACTTAATTGATGTACCATGCAACACCACAATCTATTGACCCAAAACACCAACACACGCAAACCAAAATATATATATAATCAAAGATAATTTAGAATGACCCATAATCACTCCCATAATTCCACTCCATACTCTATCTAACTCCGCACAACCCAAAAATACTTAGTTCAACTGCACATAGCAAAACTAGTGAAGTAAAACTAATTGAACCAATTGTTCACTCACAACTCAACACACAGACCACCAAAACACCTGCCACTTGCAATGTACACACCTCTAACACCTGTAAACACTTCCACAAATCTGCATAACAAAATCTTCATCTGAGAATGTGGAGCATTCCAATATACACTCTACACCACTAACACTGCCATTACAAAGCTCGATACTTTGTCAACATTATCTTCGACTACAAAAGACATCAATTCATGAAAATTTGAATTTAGAATCTTCCAACATGCACCAACATTATCTCAAAACCACATAACCAGATACCTCATAGTGGATCATTACAAACCCAAAAATTGGTTCTCAAAACCTTGAAATTGCATTTTGGGACAGGAAATTATCCAACCATCTAGTTGTCTCTAGACCAACACTTCTACATCTCTGCCATGGAATTCCATCAATAGTGGGTTGACATCAATCAAAACACTATATTTTGTCATACTTCTCAATCCTTGTCAACCTACTCACAATCTCTTTACATGACCATCATGCTCATGTTGCTAACCAACAAACTTCTCAATGACAAATAACCTTCCAACCATCTCCCCCAAAAAGTTATTTTCCCAACAATCTCCCCCTTTGTCATTGATGGAAACACACTCCCAAAACTCTTTAAAATTGCTCAAACTTCTCCCCCTTTGACATCAAGGGAAAACGGCTCTCAATGTCAAACTTGTCAAACAGCTTCAACTATTCTTCCCCTTTGTAGATATGCATGTACATACATGAGAATAACTCCCCCTTACTTCTTCACTCCTATACTCAACACTTCTTCATTCATTTACATTAGAGATACTTCCCCTTAACAAATTTATCCAACAAAAATGACCAAAATTGTACTGCAACATTCTCTAATACGTTTGCATATGTACATTGCAATAAAGAAAGCTATCTATATAGAACAAAAATATACAACTTAACTTAAGGAGGGAAAATTTTCCTGATTAGACACCCTTAATTCTGCAAGGTGTGCCTCCCAATCCTTCTTTGTTGTCTCCCACTCCTTAGCGAAGGAAAGTATACAACAATGACTCTCAAGCTTCAAGTTGAGCTCTTCACCTTCATTCAGAGAATTGGGTATCAGATTCCTTTGTAACATCTTCTCCACATTAACCAAGATTCTAGTTAGAGGTGTAAGCCTTACACTTATCAAATATTTGAGCTGACTATACTACATAATGATTTTCTCTTTTTTTTCTTGTAGTTGGAAGAATTGACCATGTATATTTTCAATAGCAGCCCTTATTGCACCATCTACATCACTAACTGAATCATAAACACCAAAATCCTAAGCAATTTGTGACTCAATTGAGTTTATTTCTCTTTTACACTCTTTGTAGAATTAGGCCATTTTAATGAAAATTAAAACAAAACTTTTGCTTCCTCCACACAATTTTGAATATCTTTTAAGTTGCTCTGCAACTTACCATGTGAGACAACACATTTTTTAGAGGCATCTTCCAACCTCTTGTCATTGACCTTCTTATTCATTTCCTTTTCCAATATTTCCTCTAAACTAGTAGAATATTCCTTAAACAAATCAAGTAGTAGCCTTAGTTGTTGTACACTAGATAAAGAATTGTCAAAATTTGCACCAAGAAAGCTATCTTACAGCACTTTTACCACTTCATCAATATCCTCAACACTCTTCTAGTGAGTTTGTAGTATCTCTTTTCTCATATAGGCAGGAAATGCGTCACCAACTTGTAATTTATGCAAGGGAAATATTTTGTCCATGTCAACTTATCCTTGCAACATTGGAATTTGTAGTAGTTGTGCTGACACCACTAGTTGGAACTGAAATTGCATGTCTAGTAGACTTTTCAATGAATCCCTAGGTGCTCTGAAGGATTCACCAACTGTTTGAGTACTTCCTTCTTCCTTTTTCTCTTTCTCCTTCTCCTGCTCTCCATTGTCGGAGCAGTGTTTTGGTTCTTCTCTTCCTCAATAAATTTTTCATTATTTGGAGGAGGCAAGCCTTTAGTATTTTGTGCTTCTTATTTTTCTAAGACTTCTTCATCCTTATTCATATCCAAAGAGGGTAGATTTTGTTTTGTTTGTGATTCACCCTTCTCCAAGATGTCTTTTTTCTATTTCTCCTATTATATTCTTTTATGTAGAGTCTTAACTAATGTGTTGTAGACTTGGTAATACCTACACAATTCAAACGTTTAATTGACGGAACAATCCACTCAACATTGCAAGACTACATTAAAATGTCTACCGAGGGGTTGTAAACTTGTGATGGTGCAACATAATATATACCTTCAAAGACTCAAAATTACCTAACCTATCCTACTCAAATTATTCTACTTGTTGGAAATTCACAAAATTGCAAAACAATAAAAGACATAACCAGAACTAGTGGCTATGGGTACCTAGAGCATGGACTGTAACTGAACTGTTACTAATAAAATGTTATTGTACCAACTTAAAGCTGATGAAAACTAATGACTCAACTAAATTAACCT
>CM021105.1:329861047-330161611 GCA_007115665.2 Sequoiadendron giganteum | reverse complement strand
CCACTTTTGAATCTATGACATATGATAGATTCTATGATGTGTCATAAGGCAGCTTTGAATGCATGGAGAAATTTGGCACCCAAGATGGGTTATGACAAAGTGTAAGAGAATCAGCTATTTTTACGCAGTTATGACAGATTCTCTTACAACTATAAGTGTTGTCAGCTATGACAGATTCTATGACAGTTGTAAGATGTGTAAGGCATCTATCATAGCATATTTTTAGCATATTCTAGGTGTCCAAGCTTGGAATAATACTATTTGCATGTTTGACACTTCTCAGGGGTGTAAGGGAATGTTGTACATGTGTCCAAATGCATGTCTAAGGCATTGAATATTGTGCCTTTTGGATTTGGATGCCCCTCACCTTCTAGATGCTTCTTGAA
Organism: Sequoiadendron giganteum; assembly: GCA_007115665.2. Taxonomy (NCBI): domain Eukaryota; kingdom Viridiplantae; phylum Streptophyta; class Pinopsida; order Cupressales; family Cupressaceae; genus Sequoiadendron; species Sequoiadendron giganteum. The sequence continues at coordinate 330,161,225 of CM021105.1, read as the reverse complement.
GCTTGTATCACTCTATTTATTGAGTGCCTTGAGTTTTAGATTGCATAGTTTCTTTGCAGGTAACGAAGTGTTGTCAATATCACTCTAGAAAAGGTGTTTGTGTTGAAGCACTTGTTGAAGAAGCTTTATACTTGGTGATATGTTGTAACTCTTATTTGATATAATAGAGAAGTATTGTGCTTTTGGACGGTGGGGTTTTTTTATCCGAAATGGTTTTCCCCATGGTATATTTGATGTCATTGTTGATGTTCTATTCATTTATTCTCTATGTGTATCTCTTATTGTAATAGTTAAAGGTGTTAAAAAGAAAAATTTGTAACTCTCCTTTGCTTAGATTAGTGTAGGAAGTTATCTCCGCTCACCTAGATTCCTTTCAATTGGTATCAGATCCTGGCCAGCCTTGGTTCCTTTGTTGAGTAGAAGAGTTTTTTGAGCTAATCTATATTTTAGTGGGAGTTTTGCAAAAGTGTGTGTTTTGTTACCTTGTTGTAGGAAAGAGATGGCAGGCACATCTGGGAAGATTGAGATGGAAAAATTTAACGGTGGTAATTTTGAGTTGTGGAAGCTCAAAATGGAAGACATGTTTGTAGACCAAGACTTATGGCTTACAATTTCTGGAACCAAACCTTTTGGCATGAACAAGAGGATTGGGGTCTCATGGATAGGAAATCCAAGGGTCTTATTAGACTCTATTTGGCTGATTTCATTCTCTTGAGTTTTCATGAAGAGAAAACCTATGCTTATTTGTGGAAGAAGCTTGGTGATGTCTATTAGGCTAAATCCCCAGTAAAAAGATTTTCTTGAGAAAGGAGATGTAATATTTGAAAAAAGGAAGATGGAGGATTCATTGCAGATCACCTATACTTTTTTAACATGTTGTTTGCACAATTGGGTTCCATTGGAGATAGAATAGATGAACAAGACCATTGCATGCTCCATTTGTGTTCATTTTTGGACTCTTGGGATCACCTGGTAATGGCTATTGGAATCACTACTTCCACCTTTGATATGGATGATGTTGTTGCATCATTAATATCTAAGGAGATGTGAAGGAAGTCTTCTGAGATGGCTAAGGAGGTCCTCGCAATCTGTGGAAAACCAAAAGAGAGAAGCAAAAAGAAAGACAAGAAATATAAGTCAAAGTCTCCTAGTAAGAAGTATAAGGAAAAATGTTGGAATTGTGGTGAAGTTGGTCACATTCGAAAAGATTGCAAGAAGGAGAAGAAGAAGAAAAACAAGTCTTTCTCTGATTCTGAATATGAGAAATCATCCCAAGATGATGAAGAAGCATTTATTGCATCCTTGGCAGCCCGTGCATCTGATGGTGTGTGGTTGATAGATTTGGGTGCATCCTTTCACATGAATTCTCACAGATATTGGTTCTCGAATTATGAGGAGTTCGATGGTAGAGAGGTTTACCTGGGTGATGACTCTCACCTAAAGATTTTTGGTCATGGAAGATTCAAAATCAGATTTCCTGATGGAAGAGTGAACGGGGTTGATGGTGTCTTCCATATCCTGGATTTGGAACGAAACCTAATTTATGTAAGTAAAATTAATGATTTGGTAGTGCAAGTTGTTTTCTCTAGTGGAGGATGCAAGATGATAAGAGGAGATATGGTGTTGGCTAGGGGAGTTTGTATTGGCACTATGTTTCAGCTTGATGCTTGCACTATATAGTGTAATAGTTCTTCTAATGTACCAAAGAAGAGACCTTTGGATTCTTCATCCTCACCATCAAATTGTGTACAGAAGAAGCATGTTGCAACTACATCCAATGGTTGTAAATTTTGGGTACCTAAGGGTGCTCATTCTATGGAAATGAAGCTTCCTACAGAGAAGACAATGTTATGGCACCAACGAATTGGTCACATTGGTGAGAAGGCTCTTAGAACCCTAAAAAATAAGAGCTTTGTTCAAGGCCTTGATGATTGTAATCTCAAGTTCAACTTTTATGAACATTGTGTATATGGAAAGCAACACTGTGTTCCTTTCTACTCTAGTTCTCATTAATCTTTTGGGGTCTTGGATTGTGTAAATTCAGATGTTTTTGGTCCTGTAAATGTTCCTTCATTATCAAAATTTGTATATTTTGTTTCCTTCATAGATTATTATAGTAGAAGGACATTTGTTTATTTCCTCAAAAGTAAAGTTGGAGTCTTTAGTTGGTTTAAGGAGTTTAAGGCCTTGGTAGAAAATTAAACTAGCAGAAATATTAAGTTTTTGAGGACTGATAATGGTGGTGAGTTTTGTTTTGTAGAATTTGACAAGTTCTATAAAGAGCACAAGACTAAGAGACATAAGATAGCTCCCTACACTCCACAAAAAATGGAGTTGCAGAGAGGATGAATAGAACGTTGAAGGAGAGGGCTAGGAGTATGTTGAGTGGTGCTAAAATAGAAGTCTCGGGTTGAAGCGGTATCCATTGCATGTTATTTGATCAATAGATCTCCTACATCAACACTTGTTGGTAAGAAAACCATGGAGGAATGGTCTGGTAAAAGGCCTTTGATGATACATATCAAAGTGTTTGGTTGTGAAGCTTATGCTCATGTTTCAATTGAGAAGAGGTCTAAGTTGGAAAGCAAAGTTGTTAAGTGTATCTTTATTGGCTATGGTGTCAGTGTGAAAGGGTACAAGCTTTGGGATCCAATAGCTCAAAAAATTCTCTATAGTAGAAGTGTGATCTTTAAAGAGATGGAACCTTCCACTATTGAGTTGCAACTAGAGGAAGAGGAGAAAAAAAAGGAGGTAGTGCAGATTCCACCTACTCCAAAGAAAGAAGAACCAAGTACTCTTGTTGGACCTGATGATGAGAAGAGCTCAAGTAGCTCTAAAAAATTTGAAGAAGAAGGAGAACCTCAACCTCAGCCTTTGAGGAGGTGTGCACAAGTTAGGCGGCAATCAGAAATGTTTGGATATTCATTATTGGATTCCAGTTGCATATTTTCCTTGATTACTAATATTGATGAGCCTAGGACTGTTAGTGAGGCTATGGGTATGAATGATTCATATTCCTGGATGCAAGCCATGGATGAGGATATGGCTTTCATTAAAGAAAAATAAGACTTGCGATTTGGTACCTTTTCCTTCGAGACATAAACCTATTGGTTGTAAATGGGTTTTCAATAAAAAGTGTGTTCCTGATGGCAATGTTGAGAAGCATAAGGCACAGTTGGTCACTAAGGGGTATTCCTAGGTGGAGGGAATTGATTATGGGAAAATATTCTCTCATGTAGCGAAGCTAGCATTTATCCAAATTTTTTTGTCACTTGCAATAGTGTATGACTTAGAAGTGGAGCAGATGGATGTGAAGATAACATTCCTTCATGGTGATTTGGAGGAAGAGATATAAATATCATGGCCAAAGCATTACATTGAAAAAGGTAAAGAAAATTTAGTTTGTAAACTAAAGAAGTCTCTTTATGGTTTGAAACAATCTCCTAGAATGTGGTATCAGAAGCTTGATACCTATGTGTTGTCATTGGGGTTTCAGAGATCTAAATCTGACCATTGTGTATACTTTAAAACTAATAATGGTTGCATTATCATTATTGTTCTATACATAGATGATATGTTGTTTATTGCGAATGATAAAAGTATAATTTCAGATTTGAAGTTTCAGTTGTTAGCACAGTTAGAGATGAAATACCTAGATGCAACTAGGCACATTATGGGAATGGAAATCATGAGAGACAAAAATAATAGAAAGATTTGGTTAAGCCAGAGCAAGTATGTGAACTCCATGTTGGAGAGATTCAACATGGTAGATTGCAGACAGTTAGTTGTTCTTGTGATGCAAGGGACAAATATTTCTGTGAATTATTGTCCAAAATCTCTTACTGAGATGGAGGACATGACCAAAGTACCATATACGAGTGAAATTGGCAGTCTGATGTATGCAATGGTGTGTATGAGACTAGAAATTTCCCAAGGAATGGGAGTCCTTAGCCGTTTTATGGCTAATCCTAGATGGGTGCATTGGGATGTGATAAAAAGAGTGTTCAAATATTTATGGGGTACTTTCAAGTATGCCTTTTGTTTTAATGGTTATCCTAATAGACCTCAGCATTCTGTGAGAATTCAAGGATATGTGGATTCAGATTGGGCAGGTGACATTGACAATAGAAGATCCACTAGTGGTTATGTGATTATGATGTTTGGTGGTGCTATCAGTTGGATGAGTAAGCTATAGGCTATAGTCGCATTTTCCATGATAGTGGTAGAGTATATGGAAGTCACTCATGCTTGTAAGGAATCCATTTGGCTTAAGAGATTATGTTCTGATATTGGTTTAGATTCAAGATAGATTATTGTTTTTGTGATAGTCAAAGTGCAATTTGCCTAGCAAAGAATCCTACCTTCCATACCAGAACAAACCACATCGATGTTCAGTATTATTTTTTTCGTGATATGGTAGAGGATGGAAAGGTGAACTTGGAAAAGGTTGACACTTTGGTGAATGTTGCAGATGCACTAACAAAACCAGTGAGAACAGAAAATTTTATATGGTGTTCTGATTCCATGGGCCTTAGGGCCCTAAGCAGATGATTTTGTATGACTCTTGGTAGGTCTTCGACAAGTGGTAGAATGTTTGGATTAAGGTGTCTCAACCTTAGAGTCCTAACATTGATTTAATTATTGTAATTTAAGTATTTATTTGTATTATTTAATTGCCTATGGTGTCATGTCACTTATTGGGACCCACCAGCTGGATGACATCCCCGTTGGAGGTGACTGGATGACACATCATCCCAAATGGACATAGGCATCCCACTTTAGAATCTATGACATATGATAGATTCTATGACGTGTCATAAGAAAACTTTAAATGCATGGAGAAATTTGGCACCCAAGATGGGTTATGAAAAAGTGTAAGAGAATTAGCTATTTTTAGGTAGTTATGACAAATTCTATGATAGTTCTAAGATGTGTAAGGAATTTTTCATAGCCTATTTTTAGCATATTCTAGGCATCCAAGCTTGGAAGAAGACTATTTGCATGTTTGACACTTGTCAGAGGTGTACGGGAATGTTGTACATGTTCAAATGCATGTCTAAGGCGTTGAATATTATGCCTTTTGGATTGGATGCCCCTCACCTTCTAGATGCTTCTTGAATCTTGTATCACTCTATTTATTGAGTGCCTCAAGTTGTACAATGCACAGTTTGTTTGCAAGTAATGAAGTGTTGCCAATATCACTCTACAACAGGTGTTTGTGTTGAAGCACTTATTGAAGAAGCTTTTACTTGGTGATATGTTGTAACTCTTATTTGATATAATAGATAATTATTGTGCTTTTAGAGGGTGGGGTTTTTAACTCGAAAGGGTTTTCCCCATAGTATATTTGGTGTTACTATTTTATGCATTATTGATCTTCTATTCATTTATTCTCTATATGTATCTCTTATTGTAATAGTTAAAGGTGTTAAAAATAAAACTTTGTAACTCTCCTCTACTTAGATTAGTGTAGGAAGATGTTTCCACTCACCCAACTTCCTTTCAAATTTCTCTTTTTCTTCATACTCTTCCATTATCTCACCCCTGAGTTGTTCATTTCTACAATAGGATGCAAGTGCTCGTATTTGAACAACCCCTAAAAAATTAGAGGGTTCTATTATGTTTCATCTAGAACTACATATTTGTGTAAACAAAACTCACACAACTGATCATATTCTTCAAATGTAGAAGCAATAAAAATTTCAAGAAACTTAGATTTTTTACTCATAACAATTGACTACTTACTAATCAATCTGCTAAACTAAAAATATATAAATTTTTATTGTTAAAATAATGTGTATGTCCTTGGTGGTGGTCTGCATTTGATAATCTATGCAACCTTATCAGCTACTTCCTCCAACCTAACCACTGATTTTCTCAGCTCCATGTCTCACTTTTCTAGTTCCCTTACATATTCTTCATTTTCTTTCTTCCACTTCTCCTTTTCCTGTGCAAACTCAACAATTACCTTCCATAATTGGTGGCCAAGTAACAAGGTTGTGTGATAGTTATGAATTTTTATAGGAGGGGGTTTCTCATCTAGCATTGCTAGTTTTTTGTCCCCTATCTTGGTGACGACCAACTCTGCCAGCAAATCTAGCTTAATGCCATGGCCATACAACTACAGTTTCCCCTCCTACATGTTTTCTTCTCTTTCCTTGTCCTTATGTTCATAATTTTTCACTAACTCCTCCAAGTGTTTAATCCCATCTAAATCCTCTTGGAGCTCTTTCCTTACATCTCTTTCCTCAATGTATATCTCCTTTGTATCTACAAACTATTCATTACCTCCATCTTCATAGTCTCCATGAATGGGACTATATAAGGTTTTTCTCTATAATTTCTTAGCAGTAAATATATATTTTGATTTTGAATCAAAAGTTGTTAGTACTATAGACACTAAAAAATGTCCTAATCAATGTCATACACTCAAAATAGGTTTATTAACATCATTTCCTCTTCATCCATCCTCTTTTCGCTTAATTAATTCAACTAGCCTAGCTAATTAATTAATTAATTACATCATTTTATTCCATTGGCCTAATTAATTAGATCTCGTTAATTCACCTCTTTTCACACTAATGCTCCATCTAATTAAATTAAATAAATCATAATATTTAATTTAATCTCCTAAGTCATCTTATTTAATTAAATATCATTTCACCCCTCCCCTATTTATTAAATCATCTAATTTAATAAATATCTCTAATTCCTCTAATCCCCTGATTGCACAAATTAAACCTTTTTTAATTAGAAATTAAACTATTTTTCCTCTAATCAAAGGGAATATTCCTATGGAATATTCTTTATCCTTTTGCACAATTAAAACTTTGTTTTAATTTGTAAATTAACCTTTTTCCTCATCCAAAAGGAATATTCTAATGAATATTCCCTCTCCTCCAATCAACTCACTTGGATTCAAAAGAAATTTAACCCTTCAACCTCCTAAGCAAGTTACCTTTGACTTGTGTGAGTAGGTCAAAAGTGTGTTTGTTTGATTTAATTGTGAGCCTTTCATTAACTTTCACCATGCATTCTCATCCGTTGATGAGAATCCATGATCCATGCCTCTCATCTTCTTCATCTTGAACCATTGATTAATCTTTTTTATCTCAACCACCCATTCCTCATTTGCTCTCCTATAAATAGATCACTATTTGGAGACAAATAGGAGGGATCTTTGATTGCAAACTTATGTTGTTAAATTTACTCACATCCGTACTCTCAATTTGCACACATTTAACTTATTTTAAGTTTATTATAGTTGTATAGTAGCTTAGAGCATCCGTTAATGGATTACATGCATTCATCTTAGTTTGTAACTAAATTAGGATTTCATCTTTTAGCATCATTTTAGCTTAAATTAGCTTATCATTAGCTTAGCAATTACATAATTAGATCATTTATAGCATAAAATCATGGTAACTTAGCTTGCATCATGTTCATTTTAGCATAATTTAGGTTTTCACACATCAAACACCATGGTTTCATTGATTCTCTTCCGTAGAATCGACTAAAACAAGTTCACTATCACAGGATTGGGAAAGGGTCGTTGGTCCACATCAACACAACACCAATTCCACAACAAGATAAATTTCAGTAGATTAGAGTAGATGGTTTCTTTAAAGCTTTCATAAATTTAGCATTTTAGGTTTCCTGATAAAATGTTTACTTTCAATTTTGGTTGATTGATCTTGTTGAGATTCGAGTACTTGTGGCTCTTTTATGCTTCGATTCTTCATGGTTCAAGCATAATTAGGCCCATACTGGTATCCTTGCATTGACAAGTACATATCTTTTCCTTTTTTCTAGCATATTCACCTTACCAGGGGCATCCCCTTTACCTCAGAGTCTGTTTCTAAAATCAAAACATCTTCCTATTGTTGTTCCTTGCTCTTTCCTTCTTCCTCTAGTTCTTCTATATTTTCTTTCATGGCACCTTGTCTCCTTAGTCTTCCAGGGTGTCTGGGTGTGAGTATTTCTTTCTGAATTTTCTTTGTTTCCTTTTGAACACTCTTCTTCTACTTCAGAACATTCTCTATCTTCTTTTTCTTTGGAGTATCCTTCCTTTCTTTTGGTTTGGAGGGTGTAGAGGAGGTGGATGCACTACCTCTCTGACTCTTAGATTTTTGTGACCTTGAAGAAGAAGATATTTCGTCAATTATATGTGGCCTAGATTCTAGTTATTTAGGTTCCTCATGCTCACCTTGGCTATGGGTAGGCGAAGCCATAGGTGAGACATGAGGGTTTTCCTCTACAAGTTCATTTTGGGGTTTTGCATCCTTACGTACTATGAGTGCATCCAACAAACTATTAATATCTATGCATTCCTTGAAATCCTCCCACTTCACTTGTAGGTATTGAATCCTTAAACTCCTCTTTATCAATAAGATAATTAAACAGTGATGAGATAGAGAAGTGTCACTTTATTTTCTTTTGTATTTTGAGGCCATCTATTTCAATAAATTATAAAGAAATTTTGGTACATTCACTAACCTATTATGCCTGACGTGACTAAGTAATTTGAAATGAATTGTATATTAAAAAAATTTCCCACCATCACAGGTGATGTATCTAAAAATTTAAGAAGCACAATTTTCCCATAACCATGGGAGAGAAATTCTCTTTATACCTTGTGATGATGAGTCTTATTCATCTCCTTGTATACATAATTCTTCCCTGGCTGCAACTGCGTCAGCTCGTGTTGGATATTATGCCCTTGTTCTTAGTAACCCAGTGAATTGTGCAATGGTAGTCTCAGATGCATCTACTGAAAGTCCCTTTACTATAGCTTCATCATATTCAAGAGTAGTTGCAAACTTCTTATCATATCATCACTGAATTTTATTAACTTCAAGAACTAGTCAAGCCAGCCAACCCTGGTAAAAATAGGTAAAATCGTTGCATCCTCTAGAATTTATTGATGAGCTGCTAGCTCCCTTCTTATGACATCACCTCCCATTCTGGCTTACTTTCTCTACTCAATGTATTCAATTCAGCTTTGGAAATTTAGCTCAATCTTATCTACCACCTTCAAAAACCCTTCACTTTCCTTCTATTTCCTCATATATCTTTACTAGCATATCATAGTGCAAGTTTCCCTTCTCAATACCAGCTTGATTTGAGCTCATGAATAGGTTCTAAATTCAACTTTGGTTTAGATTAAGCTCAAGTTCTCACGATTTGAAATTTAGCAATTTGGAGATGGTAGAAAAAAATGAGATATAATTGGAGGGTTTTGCATGTCATTTCTACCAGGTGGCAGATTTCAAAAAGACTGACGAAAATACTCACTAACATGTACCCTCCCCCCAACTTAATTGCCAAAGTGATCTCACTTCACATTTTTATTGGAAAGTGGTTTAAAATATGAAATGATGGAAAATGGTGATAGCAATAGTTCACATGCATGAATTAAAACGAAATACATAATGAAACTTTAAAGAAGACTATATTAATCATGATAGTGTACCTGAAGTACCGGTTAGAAAAGATAACTATGCATCGCACGTGTAATTTGAAAAGAATTTATTTGGTTTTTTATTTGATGTGATGGAAAATAATTGAAAGCTAATGAATAGTGAGGTGGCAAGTGCAAGTGATGGTATGGTTATTACGGATATGAGCTAGCGATTTGACAACTTGAATAAGTGAAATGTGAATTGGCAGTAAAAATCTTGATGCGGGTACTTATTGCGAAAGATGGATATTACATGTGGATATTGTGAAACAAATGTGTGTAATCTTGCAGTGAATATCACGCAAACTAATTTGAAATTTTCTTTTTTGTTGACAGACGGTGTTGCAGGTACCTGCGGTGTCAAGGCCCATTTTGAATGTTTGACAACTATTAAGCTACAGGTCCCTATGACATCAACACCCTCTATGAATCTTGATAAACAAGTCCCTCTAAAAATATCTTGAACATTATTATAAACATGCAGTGTGTGCTTGTGAGAGAAAATGAGAAATTAATCCTGAGTGAGCTCAAGGATCAAGAGTTGTGTAGCTCAATCTCTAGGTCACCAAAAGTGCTTGGTATATCATGTGGTGTTGAAATATCACTCTGTGTCAGAATCTGTATTTGGTTCACTGTGAACACCATATTTTATTGAAATAGGGAAAATATGAAATCATCCTTCTATAATGGCTTCTTATATAGATTCAATCGATGGTCATTTACAAGAAGTGAAAATATGACTGCATCAATGGTTTGTAATTGGACTACCCCATTAGGATAAACTTTACTTATTTCATAGGGGCCCAACCATCTAGACTAAAATTTTCCTTTGAAATATTTCTACCTTGAATCATATAACAGTGCCCAATCCTCCACAGTGAACTCCTTGGTTTTAATGTATTGATCATGCCACTTCATTCTTTGTTGTTGTACTACCTCAATATGATAGATAGCTTCCATCCTTATCTCATCCAATCCATTTAAAGTATGCAAACTTTCCTTCTGAGCTTCTATTAAATCCATTTCTAGTTCCATTGTTGTCCTTGGTGTTTTGTATTCAAATTAAATAGGAAGAACTATTGTCTTACCATAGACTAACTCATAAGGTGTAAAACCAGTGGTGGTTTTCCAAGTTGTTCTGTATGCCCATACTGCTTCAGGTAACCTTGTAACCCAATCTCTCCTATGTAGTTGTACTGTCTTGGTGAGAATATTTTCAATCTCCCTATTAGTGACTTCTACCTAACCATTAGCTTGAGGGTGGTATGGTTTTGACTTCTTGTGTTTAATTTGATATTCCTCAACCAATCTGGTGATTAGATCAGAAGTAAATTGTGGTCCTTGCTCAGTGACTATTTCTCTAGGTACTCCATACCTAGTAAATATATCCTCATATAAGAATTTAGCCACATTTCCATCTCTAGAAAACTACAAGGGCTTTACTTCTACCCACTTGGTCAAGTAATCAGTACAAATAATAATGTATTCCTTATTGTTGGAAGTAGGTGATATTGGTCCAATAAATTCTAGACCCCATTTATCAAAAGGAGCTAATGGCAACTAAGGATGTAATGGTGTTTCATCACTCCTAGTTTTTTTACCCATTCTTTGACACTTGTCTCAACTCCTTGTGTATTTAACAAAATCTTTGTGCAAATTTGGCCAATAATATCAAGTTGAGAGGATCTTAAAGGCTATTATTTTTGCTACAAAATGACCTCCACATGGCTCATCATGACATTCTTTCATAATATAAAATATTTCATCTTCCCTTATGCATCGTCTCATGATGTTTTCTATCCCAATATAAAATGGAAAACCTGATATCTAAGAATATGGGAAACATTTATGTATCAGTTGTCTCTTTTCCCTTCGAGAAAAGTGTGATGGAATCTGCCCTGTTACCAAATAATTGGAAAAATCAGCATACCATGGAATGTGTAAATTGAGATCAAATATATGTTCATCTGGAAATGAATCAACCACCACTCGTTCGGCTGATTATGTTGGTAGTGTTGACAAAAAATCCGCCACTACATTGGTTTTACTAGGTTTGTCTACTATGGTAATATCAAATTCTTGGAGAAGGAGTATCCATCTTACCAATCTACCCCCAACTACTAGCATGCTCATCAAATATATGATTGTTGTATGGTCTATATGGAAAAATATTGAATAACCAGTGATATAGTGTTTGAATTTATTAATAGCATAAACCACTGCAAGCATTTCTTTTTTTATGACAGTATAATTCAAATCTACTCGAAGATTTTTTTTCTAATGTAGTAAATTGCATACTTCTTGTTACCTTCTTTTTGACCCAAAACTGCTCCAATAGAAAAATTTGAAACATTTGTATGTATATGAAAGAGTACAGTCCAATTAGGACCTCTCAGAATAGGTGCTTGGGTCAAGGCTTTCTTCAACTCTTCAAAAGAGTGTTGACACTCTAATGTCCATTCAAATTCAATGCCCTTACTCAGAAAATAAATAATGGTGCAACAATCTTACTAAAATATTTGAAAACCCACCTGTAGTAGCCTGCATGACCAAGGAAGCTTCTAGTATCTCTTTTCTTTTGTAGAATAGGTAATGTAAATATTAGCTCTATCTTGTGTGGATCAACTTGAATTCCTGCACTAGATATGAAGTGTCCCAACACAATTCCTTGTGTCGTCATCATGAAACATTTTTCATTATTGAGTGATAGGTTGTGTTCTTTACACCTTTTCAATACTTTTTCCAGATTATTAAGAGCTTCCTCATAAGTTTCACCATAGGTAGTGAAATCATCCATGTATATCTCCATATAGTCATGTGCATAATTAGAAAATATGCTAAGTATTTCTCTTTGAAAGGTAGATGGAGCATTGCATAAGCCAAAGGGAAGAACAAAATAAGCATAAGTACCCCATGGACATGTGAATGTAGTTTTGTCTTGATCCTCTGGAGCAATTTTAATTTGTTTGTAACCATTGAAATCATCAAGAAATGAAAAGTACTTTTTCCCAGCTAGAGAATCAAGTAATTGATTTATGAAGGGCAAAGGAAAGTGGTTCTTCCTAGTTGTTGTATTCAGTTCCTTGTAGTCTACACAAACTCTCCATTTTCCACCTTTCTTGGGAACAATTACCAAAGGTGAGACCCATTCACTATCTGATATAGGATAGATAAAACTTGCATCAAGGAGCTTTTGTAGTTCATCTTTCACTATCTCCCTCAAAGCAAGATTCATATGTCTCTAAGGTTGTCGAATGGGTCTATAACCATCATTGATATAAATCTTTTGTATACATAAATCAGGATCTATGCCCTTCATATCATGGTAACCCCATGCATATACTGCTAAGTGTGCCTGCAACACTGTATGCAAAGAATTTTGTTGCTCTTTTTTCAAGGCATTATTTATTTTTAACACTTTTCCTTGCATGATTTCCAATTCCTTGGATAATTCTTGGACAGATGAGATCTCAAGGCTTGGCATGATAGGTACACATTTTTGAGGTAGTAAGGAATGAAATATCTGAGATATTTCTTTTTTTAGAATTGGTGGGTATAATACTTTGCAAGGGGTCTTGTAGGCATATGAGGCAGTCTTGTTGTTGTAGGATTTTACCATGGTCATTTTGGATTATGTGAGCAATGAGCTTGGTAAAGCTTCTTAAATTCTAAAAAATTGAGCTTATTCTTTACTTTGTCATGATTTATTGCCTCTTTTCCTTAGGTTAGGGTTTAGGGTTTTGGTTGAAAGGTCCTCATTTCGTATTTTCATAGTTTTAAACCCTGAGCATTTTATTTCTTCACTGACTTGTTAAACTCAATTACCGGGCATTTGAGTTACAACTTCATCCATCATAATTGTTATCAATCAGATATGCACCCTGTGTTAAATTTGTAGAAATCTAACTATCTGTTGACACATGGAAACCTTCTTCAGATGTGGGTGATCTAAACGAAGAAGGAATCTCCAAAGTGAGTTGGTTCTCTGAATGATAAATCTATTCTAAATGATTTCTTGAGGAAAAGGGTAGAAAGATGAACTTGAATGAAACCTATGACTTAAGAACTTAATGATGACTTAAAGATGGCTTTGTTCTTCTACCCACAAATAATATCTCATAAAACAACAATAATTCACAACCTCTCATGAACACTAAACACAAGAATGATTTGCATGAAGATTCAGATTTTGAATACAACATGCAACTTGTACTTTATGAACTTTTTGCATCAAGAATTACAATTCTACGACATGACAAGGATTCTGTAAACAGATATCACAATATGACATCAAACTAAAAACTACAATTTACACAAATTGAGAAATAGGAATGTTGTTTTTATTAACTGAAGGAGTATTACAAGTCCGAGTACAAATTTTTGAGTTACAAGACTCTCTGTTTTGCATGAGAGAAAGAATCAATAATCTAGACTAGAAAAAACACTTAGTTTTTCTCCAAGATATATCACTAAAACCCTAATCTGAGCTCAAGAAGAAAGCTCAAGGAAAAGCACCTAAAACTACTCCAAAATGTGGCATAAAAGTGGAAAACTCACACTTTTTGCATGTGCATGCCATACAACCTCTAAAAATAGGCAAAATCTGCTTTAAAAGCAAATAAAACACCTCATCTCTTCACCATGCAGCTCAAAATCGACCAGACGAAAAGTCAAACTCCTCTTTGCATGAAAACTGCTAAAAATAGCAATAAGAAATAAAAAAATTTATAAATTATTGTTTTATTCTTTGCTTTACACACATGCAACTTTCATAATTTGATTTATTTTGCAATTAAAGATAAAATGTTTTGTAAAATATCAACCTTATATCCCCAATTACAAAATTGATTTTTCTTATAAAAAATCATAAAAAATAGTAAGCCATCTCCATCATTACATTTAATTGATTTCTTTAAAATCCATTGAAATAAAATACCTAAGCCATACTTCTCCATGACTTGATTGATTTCTATAAAATCAATTAAAACAAAGCCTAAGACATTAAGGCATAAGTAAACTCACATTCACATTTTTATTGATTTTTCTCAAAATCAATTAAAACCCTAAGCCATTTGGTCATTCTTCATTCTTGACTCGGCATTATTTTTCACATCACTCAAAACTCTAAAGTCCTAAGCCATGAAATATTTTATCAAACTCAAGCCTAAGACTTAGGCATATGGAAATACATGAAGTCCTTAACAAGTTTGACCTAAGGCATATGAGACCATGGCAATAAAACTTAAGGCATTAATTTGAAAATGCAAACACCAAAAGCCCCTAAGTTCAAATTTATCCACTCAAATGGAAAATATTATCAACCTAAATTCGAATTAGGTCAAGATGGAACAAAAGTAAGGAGAAACCCTAAAATCATTTCATTTCCATCTTGCAACTTTGAAAGACTATTTCTCTGATGGGAGAGATAGCGTTGCCATGAGTGAGCTCGATTTTCAGCTTGCAACTTCATATTTTGGACTCAAAAATGGTCGACTCACCATGATAGAACAATGGTAAGTTGATTTTCATGGTCTTTTGTTTCTTACCACTATTTTTTGAAAGCAATAAAAGGCCATAAGGTCGCGGCCTCTCCTCTTTTATCTCTGATTTTATTTGTTCCATTCTTTCTGTGTTTGATTAAAACTCTCCCTTGGCTGCCATTCATGAGCTCAAACTTGAATCTGGAAGCTCCATTAGAGCTTGGTCGCAGCCTATGTATTTTCCTATAGGTATCACAAGGTAAGATCTCCACTCTATTGTATTTTTCCTGTCAAACAAAATCTTCATAAAAGCTTCTATGAGGAATAATGATTGTTGTTTTCTCTTTAACAAAAATGGACCCATTACAAGTCGCACCATGAACATGCTTGGTTCTTGGATTTTATAAAGATATCTCTCTGCATTTCCTATTCTTTGATTTCAGATTTTGAAAACTATACAGTAAACTCAAAATGGGTTTTCCATTTCTCTAAGAGTTGACAAATTTTATTGATGACCGAACTCCTTCTCTTGGCCACGGCCACTCATGCTCAAAATGGGCTTTCATTTCTCTGAATCTGCACTTTACTCCAAAGGATAAAAGGGAAACCCTTAGGGAAAACTCTTGCTCCATTTTTTTTGTAAATTCCTTCATAAATGGGCTCGACCCATTATAGCATTGCATATATTTTTCATTTCTTATGAAACCCTCACATGGGTGAGCTAGAAATGGTGAGAAATCTGCATTTTTGTAAAAACCCCTTCATGGGTATTCAGTATTTTGAATAAATCTACATTTTTTAATAAAACCCTCATGTGGGTTCTCAGAATTTTGAAAGAAATTTACTCATTTATGTACTTTAAGTGAAAACCCAACATGGGTATGCTACGAATAATGGTAAAACTGTATTTGAACTAAAACCCCCATGTGGGTATTTCGGTAATAATGGAAGAAAACTTTCTGAAACTTGAACATTTCCTCACATTAATACTTCTGGAAACCCTATGGAAAAAATTTGTGTACAAATAACTCTAAAAGTTGAAATAGGCTCCATGTATTTGCATTTTTGTTATGTTGTAGCTGCAATGAAATTGCAAACTTTACTTATTTAGAGGGCCAACTCCATGCCTTTGATAAACATCATTTGGCTTTCAGCCACTGTAGTACTAGTCTTTATCATATTTGATGTATATTCCCATTCATTTGATGTACTTTAGCTTTCATGTTTCCGAGTAACACTAAATAGTGTAATAGGAATTTCTTCATAACTACGACATTAATTGATACTGAAATACACCACATTTCAAACTCAATACTTGGATTCTCAGTCAACAGTGTTACCTCACAGGAATAAAATATTTTGAGACAGAAACAATTGAATAATTTTATGTATGCTTCTTCATAGCTTACTATTGTTTTAAACTAAATGCAACAACACCATTTTTGTGGGCTACTTTGATGTTTACTACCACTTTTCCATTTACTTAACTACTTCAGGAAATCTACATTCTCAGCCCAAAACCTTACCAGATACAGCAACACTTTCCTCCATGTTTTACTACTCATTAGTTTAGCTTCTTTGCTAAGGCATTATGTATGCATGTTCACTATCACCATCATGAGATATAACACTTGCTGCTCCAGAACATAAAAAATATGAAACATCATAAATAAAGGTGAACAGGCCCAAGGCAGCAAAATGTAATTAATATGATAGCAATATTTAACTTTCCAAAATGAGATTGATAGTTTTCAACTGTATTGAATCAGTTAAATCTATTGTTCATATGTAATCTTCATTTCATCACTCATTCTTGATTGTTATGAATGAACAATAAATTTAATGCTTTGATAACTGAAAATCAATTTTACTCCTTCATGTATGGCTCAGATGAGCATGATAACTATACTATTTTACTTGGCCCACTTGTAAGTTTAAGGGGCAGCATGTTGAGCTCTACCCTTGTGGGAGCCCATTTTACTCCACATGCTTTATGTCTTCATAAAATGATCAACTACATGAATTTTCCTATACCTGCACAAGAAACAAACAGTGTTAGTAAAAAAAAATAACCTATTATGATGTTTCTACTATATGGTATTTCATTTTCAGGCTCTTGCTTCTACACTTTTCTTGATTGTCTCAGTGTACTGTCAGTAGTATTTTACATTATTGTTGGCGGTTCATGTAGATATGTTCATATTCGGAGCTCTAACAACCCCCCCTTTTCTTCTTATAGGTTGATCGGAGCTCGAGGACAAAGGATGGTACACCATTTCTGCATCAGTCGTCAACACAAGCAATGATGCTTATGTCCATATTTATATGTTTTTCCTTCTTGCATCTTTAGTAGTGTAGAATGTTTCTTATAATGCATTGAAACAATTAACTCCACGGCTTGTGTAGATTCCTTAATTTCTTTTTTTTCTTTTAATTCTGAAAAGAAAATGCATCTCAATGAAAATTTATATAATCATTTGCATTCTTGCAATCAAATGAAATTTGTAATGTAACAATGTCATTGAAATAAAATAAAAGCAATGAATGCTTAATCATTTGTATAATTAGCTTTGTACTTCATTTGTTCCATAAGCATTAAGGAATACTTTTGAACTCTGTTCTCTCAAACAATGCAGAACTGATACTTGATAAGAATAGTGCAAACAACACTTAATGCATAAGCAGAAAATAACCGAACTTCCACTTTAAGGTATAACAAAATTTTGTAAGAGTTATTGATGAACTCGAGCACCCAGGATCACCTACAAAACCAAGATAAACCTTCCACACGAGAGCAGCAAGAGATAGAATGCAGGAATATAGTGCAATAACAAAATGATGTTATATCACACACTAAATGATACAATATGCCTCAACTCTCCCTTGAATTGATTGAGTTAATATGAACTCATCTAGACTAGATAGGAGCTAGACCTGAACTAGTTAGGAGGG
The DNA here is from genome assembly GCA_007115665.2 of Sequoiadendron giganteum. Taxonomy (NCBI): domain Eukaryota; kingdom Viridiplantae; phylum Streptophyta; class Pinopsida; order Cupressales; family Cupressaceae; genus Sequoiadendron; species Sequoiadendron giganteum. The sequence goes on along the minus strand of CM021105.1, from coordinate 330,143,333 downwards.
AGAGGTGAGTGCAGAATATATAGTAGAATATGGGCAAATAATTCCAAGAGGGGTAATAACTCCCAAATAACCAAATTAGGTGGGAGTTATGCCTACTTGGAAAATGCCAAATAGGTGGCATAACCTACTCAAAAAGAGACAGATGAGTGGTTTTGTGAGGTGGCATATAAGGCCAAAAGAGGGTGTGAAACTCAACCACCCAAGTGTGAGTGGGAGCAACACATGTAATCAATGGATTATGCCACGTGTCCTCACATGAACCACATCTCCTATAACCTAAGGTATGCTTAATAATGTGTAGGAAAAATAATATTAAAAAAACCTACACTAACAAATTTAAATAGCTCCACCAATTGATTCATCGTGAAAATTGGTAACAAGAATCATTTTATTACCATCCCCTTGGTTTAGGTATGTTGGTCACTGAATACATTTCCATCACTTTAATACTTCCTAGGTCGGGCGAAAATATTTCATGTTAACTGACTTAAGTCTTAAGTATTTATTCTAGAGGGTCTCAGTCTCGTCGACCTAGTTAGGTCCCCTTCTTTAAAACTAACTTTATTGCATGTGCAGATTTGTTAATCGTTCAATTAGAAGATTTAATCCTAGCCACTCTTCGCCAGCCCCACAAGATTAAAATAATATTTTATAAAAAGTGACTGGGTCAGCAGATTGTTGACACGTGTTTCGTTACAAATGTGGGGCCTAGTATCCACTCACATACTCGACACCTTAAGGTTTTAAATGAACGACTAGGATGCAACGTTGAGATTTAATCTCAACCACTCCTTGTTGACCCCATGGGATTAAAAATAATGTTTTATAAAAAGTTGTGGGATCAACGGGCTACCGCCACGTGGATTCTCCTGTCATTTGGTAAGAAAGAAGGTGGATCCTGTAGAACGAATGAGTTAGTATTCCAGCCGAAATAATTTTATTGGTTGAAGGATAGGTGAAAGATGGAAATGGAAATTCAAACCTTATTGACTCAATCTAAGTCGTCCAAAGTGCCATCTCACAAGGAGATCGACGGTCGATATTCAAAATTGAAGATGTGAACATGAGAGTCATTTCTACTTCATGTGAGTGAGCAGTAATGGCAGAGGAGACATCCAGAGCTACTCAATATTGACTTAAATGCACATAAAAGATTGATTTTTTGCATAATTGAATATTGCAAACGTGTTTGAAGCATCTAGGAGATCGAGAAGATCATTTCAGAGTTCAACGCGGACAAAATTAGGGTTTCCTTCAAGCGAGAAACTCATAAGTAAAATGAACACCATTCTCAATGCTTTATCTAGACTATCTTGAATTAGGGTAAATATTCACTATGATTTTTAGTTGAATTGGTTCATGTGCATTTTATTTGCTTTATAGTGGTTTAAAATTGTGTATAAGTCCTAAATTTCTATCAAACCCATTAAAATTGTACCTTCAAGGCATACCCTAGGTTTTGAATAGAAAAGATAGGTTTTGAACTTCTTTGTGTCAAAATTGTAGATTAGTCTGAACCCACCTTGTTACCAATGGCACCCAAAGCACAAGTTATTTGTTCTGAAACTGCATCCAGACCTCTAGCCCAAGAAATTATTGACCAATTGAAATCCTCAACTAGCAAAAATGCCAAGGGAAGAGATTATTTTATGGCCCTACAATTAAAGAGAAGCTACTGGAAAAATAATGTTATATCAAGGATGTTGAGTTGTCCTACATTGGATGGCAATTGTTCAAAAATTGGTTTGCGAACAAAAACTATGGAGTCCCTGTTTGTAACACTTAGAGGTTGGATATGGGGAAGTTGGTCATCCCAAATGTATACATGGATGTAGACCTATTAAAAGATATAGATGTAAGATATGACCCTGTTTCTAGATTGGTTAGGGAATTTGATGGTGTTTAAATGCTCAAGATAATCAGAGAGGAGTTTGAAAAAATATTCCATTTACATGAATGGAATAAGGACATGATCCCCCATCGATTTTGATTCTTTTAGGAAATAATATGAGAATACTAAGGTTTTGTTCAGGACAACAATGTTACCCATGCACACTGTAAGTACTGGGGTTGGGAAATATAGAAAATAGATTAAGAGTGGCAAGGATGAGTTGGAGCCTTTACCCATGAAGTACTTTTCCAATTACTTCAAGAAGACTATGTAATCCTTGTGCCAAATCATTGGTTTTGATCCACCAACCACCATGCCAAGGGGTTAAATGTATATGGCAACACATTTGCAACATGCAGCTTACAATGTAGTTTATGATTATGCCACATATCTGGCCGAGCACATTCACCAGGGTTTGGTTGCATTGAAGGAAGAAAAGGATTGGGTCATATTTTGGTGGTATTCCCTCTTGATGCATATTTTTTTATACAAGGGAGAGAATAATTTTGGTAAGGATATGACATTGAAAAATATGGAGGGTGATCTTAAATAGCTAGTCTAGTGTTGGACTCAAATTCTTGATAAGGATGATTCAAAATTTGACTATGTGGTGTTCCACAATGTTTTTGCTTTAAAACTGAGGAGGTTCCTAATTCATGATCCACCAAGTATCCCCAAAGAGATAAATGATTTTTTGAGGCCCATAGAGAGGAGGTCTGGTTTGAATTTGAGCCACAATTGGGGGGATATAATTACATACCCCAGTACAAAAATCTTCATAGTTTATGGAACAAATATGAATCCACATGCACTACCAAGAGATGTACCATTGAGGATTGGATTCATTGAAGTTATGAGATAATTGGGAGGAGAAAAAATGGTGCATTTATCAGAGCAGCTGAGGAAAGGCTCATTCTTCCCTGAATGGACACTATTTGCAGACTTTGTAATGGAAAAAGGAGGATGGAAGAACTTGGGATAGATTCTTGCTCCATACAAATTGAAGATAGTGCACCCAACGAACCATGACCCCTGAGGATTTCATTGCTACTCTCAAGGCAAAGAATAGAAGTGGTTCTTTTGTTCACAACTTCTATTATCCTAAGGATGTAATCAGGAATGTTATTGATTTTCAAGAACAGGAGGAGAGGAAGGCAAAGTATCTTGCTTTCAACAAAATTATGGATAAAGCTATAAGGGCATATCCTAATTATGACCCTATGCCCAGTATTAAGGGTGAATTCAATAGAGTTATGTATGTTCTTGATAATTTTGACAACACATTGGGTGTTTTAAGGGAAGAACATGTAATAACAGACAAGGTTAAAGCAATGGCAGTTGAGGAAGATCCCACAATAGTATTGGAGGAGAGTCCCTCCTACCAGCCACAACCAAGAGTCAAAGTCTATTCCAGGAAGAAGGAGGTAATAATGAAGCAGCAAAAATAGCAAACCCCTACTACATCAAAGGGGTCAAGGGAAACTTCTCCTATGAGGTCAGTGCCATCACCTCCTAGACAGGCTCCACCTATTATAATCGATCTTGATTCACCTCCAAGAGGTTCTTCTCCATCTAAGTAGCCACTAGCCAAAAGCCAAAGGACTGAGGTGAGAGGAGTAGTTGATTACCCAGAAACTGATGAGGATGATATTTTGGTTACACCTAAAGAGATGCAACAAGGAATGCCTTCTTCCCCAAGGGAGGTTGTAACAAGTATTGCAGAAAGCAACCTTAGGCTAGGAAAGGCTGACAAAGTGGCCTAAACAATGCAGATGGCTTGAGGCAAGAATCTTGCAAGGAATTCATGGAGGATGATTCTTTTATTGAGACAAAAGCATTCAGGATTTTGTGTGGAGAGCCAAGCCTCAGGAATATGCTGAGAATGTGGCAAAAGAAAGAAGCCTACATCCAGAACTTTTTGAGGGAGTTATTCAAGAAAATGTAAGGAAGGAAATGAGGAAAGAATTCCAAAATATAACAGTTGAAGAGGGCAGAGCACTTGTGGAGAAGACCGGTGTATTATTGCTACCTAAATGGGATATTACAGATGCAATAGTGTTGGATGCTATAAACAGAACTGAAAGGCCCCTATTCCAAATAGAGGAAGAGGCAAAATTGGCAATACAAGGGTCAGCATTTAGTGAGGAATGGGATTCCTTGGACATTTGTTCATTTTCTTTGGGTTATACGAAGCCAAGAGTTATAGAACCACCTGACTTCAGTGGATAATTGATTATAAGGAGAGTTTATGATACTCTAGCATTGGAAGCAACCGACATGACGATAAAAGTTGCTAAATTCACTAAGGCAACAATGGAGAGTCTCACTACTGATAGAGACTTGTATAGGGGTAAATATAATGAACTTGTTGATGAGTAGAATAAGAGTCAGCAAAGGGTAGTTGAATTGGAAACAAAGCTAGCACTATTCAAGAAACAAAGGGAAACATTGAGGACTCAAGGCCCATCAAGCTCAAGTCATGCTACACCCACTTCTCCAATAGCACATCCTCAATCTCCTCCTCCTCCACCAAAAAATTATTTGGAGATAATTCCATACAACTTGGGCCAAGAGCCACTTCCAGTTGAGGAGCCATGCACACCAAGTGCAGCTCCATCAAATGAGCCCACCAAGGAATGGTTATTTTTGTAGATTGAGGTATACAAGAAATTTTTTGAACATGTTTAAGATACAATGTATGCGAATAATTCAGAGATTGTTAATACATTTTTAGAGCATTTAAATAAGAAGATTCAAGGTAAATTAAATAGTATTCATGCAAATTATTCTTTAATGTTGCAAGCAATAAAGTTGTCTCAAAGAGACAAGGAATTAGCTTCTCCAATCTTGGATAAATGGATTCCCAGGGTTGAGAACTTGAAACTCATGGAATTTGGTGTTGCACATCATAAGGAGAATTATCCAAAGGTTGGCCCAACTTTTCAATTCTTTAATGAGATTAAAGAGAAAAAGTTTCAAGGGTATGCTGCTCCATTGGAGGTGAAAGTGAAGGAGTTAAAAGAAAATTTTGATAAGGCATATTTGGTATTATTGCCTGACATCCAATACATGTATGATGAGGTAAAACCTCTACAAGCATGGAAGAATCAGTTGGATACAAAAATTGCTTCCCAAGCATCATTAATATGTGAGAGTGTTGATATTGATGTGTTGAAGAACAATCTTGAGAATTTGTCCTTCACCATCAGCTTCCTAGAATATTTTGATAAAGAAGAAAATTCAGTGATGGAAAAGTATGCTCCATATGGAAAGAAGGTGGATGAACTTATTGGATCTAATTGGCCTTCTAATGCAAAATATGAGTTGTGGGAAAAGACATTTATTGACGAATTGGAGCTATAAACACAGTGATGGAAAACATATTCACATGGTCAAGTATAGTATAGGTCTGGCCTCATAAGATGTAATGTATAAAAGATATGTCTCTCCCAATTGAAAATATGATAGGTAAATGCTGACTACTGGTGACTTGGATGTTGATTTGGATTTTGATCCACCTTTTCCCTCCTTTTACACACTTTTTGTCACTTTGTCAAAAAGAATAAATATGTTGCAATGATTTGAAGATTACTCACTTCAACAAACTCCCTTTTGTAAGGTACAGGAGTCTCCGCCGACTAAAAGGAAGCCTTTGTCTAAGTGATGAATATTCTTTTAGTTTGTTGTAACCATTCCTTATGGAATGACCGATATAGTTTGTCAAATAAAAATGTGACGTGTACATTTTGGCCTGAAGCTTGTTTTGCTCCCTTGATCTTATAAAAGGGAATTCTGGGCCATTTTTTCGGGTCTCTTTTTGAATTCTAGAGCTGAAAATGCAAATGGAGAACACATAGAAAATATATTTTGAATTTGTATCTTAGGTTTTGAGTCGAGCAAGTAGATTTTGTAAATTGTATAGTTTCCAAGCATGTATTAATTATAATTCAAATCTTTTGAGTCTAATGTCTCTCCAACTATAACATTCTATATGAGTTATTAATGAAAATTTGATCAATGATCCTTTCATTAATTTTCATTGTTATCTTGCATTGATGTATGTTTTAATTTTGGCTCTAGTTTAATGAATCAGTTAAAATACCTTGGTTAAAGCATGAATTCATATAAATTTTTAGTGGATTTGATAAGTAGTCATAGATTCCAAGTAATTGATATGTGAATTATAATGTAATTTCACAAAGATCATGGTTGTTTGGAATTAAAATCACCTTATAGTTCAATTTACTGTGTTTTGACTCCCTATTGTGAGATAAGGCACTGATCTAAAGGTGTTAAGTGCATTTCCTATGATTCTATTTTTTAATTTGAGAACAACATTCATAAACAAAATTTTGATCGATCTACCTTTGTTGAGGTTGGTTTTGTGTGAATTCTCATCTTTAGGTGTTTGATATTTCAAAGGAATTGTTAGTTCCTTTAAAGGTTTCATCTATTTAGCATTTAAATGATAATGTACCTGTTTATTAAGCAATGTGTGGTATAATTGTGTAGTAAGATTGTAAGATACACATTGTGAGATCACCCTCCCAAGTTTTGCAAAGCCCAAAGTGGAGGAGGGAAGCATCATAGCTTCCTCTCATTCATTGGCCAACCATCTCCTAAGCATTCAAAAATTGAATCTAGAAAATTCATATATGCTTGGTTCCTTAAAAACCACCAACAGAGCTCATCTTCATCTTGGTCATCCAATAAAGGGTTGTGCTTTGTAGTCATCAGTGTCTGCAGAGAATAGTTATCTTCCTCGTCCAAAGTGGGTCAAATAGTTTTCTCAAGGTCAGCATAAGGTTGGGTTGGAGGATAGAGAACCAATTTCTTAGTGATTGTCCCATTGGATATTATCATATTGCTGGACCTACAACCTATGAATGCATCGGCTATAGCTAACCAAGGTGTTCCTAGGATGAGTGGGTAGCCTACAAGATTAACTTTTGGTTTCAAAACTATAAATTCAACAAGATATTCCCAAGAATCTAATGCAATAGCTAAGTCTTCAATAATTCTTTAAAGCTTGATCATTGAACTATTAGCTAGCTGTAGAAAAATTTGTGTGGGCCTGAGGTTGGCTAACTGAAGTAACTGTATTGTTCCTTTTGTCATGACATTGATTGCTACCCCCAATTCTATCAAACTATTCTTAATGAGGGTCTCATTAATCTTAACGTCCACTACTAGACTACCAAGATCTGTGTACTTAGGGACAATAATGTTCCCCAACATGATATCTGCAAGGTTTCCCAAGACATGAACTATTTGAGGATCCTTTCTTTTCCTTCTTGGTTTCTTAAGACATAGATCCCTTACAATTTTAATATAAATAGCAATGTCAAGTTGATAGCTTGGATAAGTGGAATCTTGATGCTCACATCTTTTAATTGACCTAAGAGATCTATCTCAGCCTATTTGTGATGCTTTTGAATAGCTATCTGTTCAGGAAAAGGTGGCTTGGGACTTGAGGTAGTTTGGTGTACCTGATTTGACAGTGACTTGTTTTTAATATTAATATGGTTATTTGCTTCTTGTCTATTGTGGCAAGCTATGTTGTATGATCTCTAATAAGGCACTGCTGATTGTTTCAAATTATTATAAGGTATTGTTAAGAGAAAATAGTAGATACAAACAACATTCTTACATAGGGATCCGTATTAGGCTATATTGTTTCATTTTCGAAAAGGTGTTGTTGAAAAGGCTACATTGTTAGAATTTTTTTTAAAATTCTATTGAGAAAAGAGTATATTTTTGCATGGCTTGATTACTGCAATTTTTTTCTGGTTTCTCTTTATGGCTTCCATTTTATGGCTATATTTGCAACAGAATAAAATTGTTAATGTCATGTTTCTTTTTGTCAATTGTTGTTGTCTAGCTTGGGGTATATTGTCTCATTTTTTATAGAGCCTTGTTGGAAAGGCTATATTGTTTCAATCATCAATAAGGCGCTTCTAGGAAAATCCTATATTGTTTCTTATAAGCAATAATGTTTTGTTTATGGTTGGCATTTTCTGGCTATCATTCTGCAAGGTTCTAAAGGTAGTTTGTCTGAAGCTTCAACTATAGGTTCCTTATCCTGCATATTTTTAATTTGAGGGGATGAAGGTCCAACAAGTTGTTTTCTTCATCTAAGGTGGACATCACTCACCTCTACCCCATATGTGGGGTATTGCATAGCTTCGTTAGTATAAGCCTATTGAACAAACTTATTTTTAGGGTTAGGTGCAAGTTGGGTAGGTATTTGTGGTTTCTTGGGTGCTTGATTTGTCAGATTTGATGGAGGCATGATAGCTTGCTATTGTGGTGGAGGAGGGAGCATATGTTGCTAATAATTCATAATTTGTTGCTGACATTGCTGGCCTTTTTACCACTGAGACTACCACTAATTCTAATATATTTTCCATTGTGGATTATAATCAGAACCTTGGAAATTTGGTTGTGGCTAAGGATTTGGTTGTTGTTGGTTCCAATTTTGTTGGGATTGTGGTCATTGTTGAAGGTTTTTCCACTGGTTTTGTTTTGTTGGCTAGGGCTGAGAGTTTCAAGAAGAAAAGTTTTGATTCCCAATAGGAAAGGATGAATTGAAATTGATGGGATCTTGAGTCATACCTTTCCATTGTTTCCATGGTCTCTTTTTTGATATATAAAATATCTATCCATCATCTCCCTCAATTGGTTGAAAATCAAGTTTCTCAGCTTTATCTTATTGGATACTAGCCACTCTCTTGCATTTATAGTTTTTTTGTCTTTGCCTACAACTTGGACAATATTTAGTGAGCATGGCCTCATCTTCCTCATACTTATTCTTAATTTGGAGAGTACCCAATTGAGTTGCTAAATGGCTGATAATGTCCTACTTCATATTGGATAATAGGTTGCTTAATTCTATCTTTGAAACCCTGGTACATGATTTACCAATTGTGGATGTCCTATCTCCTCTTGGCCTTTTAGTAAAGCTCCTAGAATAATTCCTACAGACCTTACAAATTTCTTGAAGTGGTATTTGAGATATATTTCCTTGTCCAATGAGGTTCAAGGCACCCATGCAGTCATCATTGACTCCCCTCAAAAAGACCAACTTGAGGAACTCCTCTGACAACTTATTTTGTGGGTTTTTCTTTAAAGAAAACTACAATCTCTCCACATAATCTTCTACTGGCTCATCATCCTTCTGTGACATTTTGAAAATGTCATATTTCCTATCAGGTCCCTTAAAATAGTCCTGATACTTCTCTAGGAACAATTTCTTCATAGTGTCTCAATTAGGAATAAAAACCCTACCTAATCCCATGAACCATCTTAGGGAAGCATCCTTTAGAGTCATAGGGAATATTTTGAGCCTATGAGCATCAGTAGTATAATCATAACTTCTACATAAGACATAAAATTCAAACAAAAAATGTATTTGGGTCCTTAGTCATCAACCCATAAAAAACTGGTAAGGTTGAAGGAGGGATATTCTAAATTGTTGTATTCCTTTCTTGGTTTGTGATGGGGAACTCAAATTTTGGATGTTCAAGATCATCATCCACTGCATCCCCCATGGTGCGGTATGTTCCCTCTGTCTATGTGCTAGATGTTGGTGAAAAGGAAATTTCTTCTTCAATGTTACCTTCGCTCTGAGTATTGGATTCACCAATTTTTTCTATGGATTTTTGGTGTGAAGAGCGAAGAAATATTCCCAAGGAGTCTCTCTGCCTCTGCATACATGCAATATGGCTTTATATTCAATGGTCTTGCACAATGTTAGTGTATCTTCTGGTATTAAAAAAGATTAAGTCTAACAGTCCTAATTCTTAAAATAAAATGTAAACTAAAAAATCTTGTAAAAATAAATCTATGAAGATAGCAAAAATCTTGTAAAAATAAATCTATGAAGATAGCACCATCCCCAACAATGATGCCAAAAATGTAGATTCTTAACTAATGTGTTGTAAACTTGGTAATACCTACACAATTCATAGGTTTAATTGACTAAACAGTCCACTCAACATTGCAAGACTACATTAAAATGTCGACCCATGGTTTGTAAACTTGTGATGGTGCAACATAATATATGCCTTCAAAAATTCAAAATTATCTAACCTATCCTACTCAAATTATAATTTTCTACTTGTTGGAAATTCATAGAATTGCAAAACAGTAAAAGACATAACTAGAACTAGTGGCTATGGGTACCTACAACTTAGAGTGTAACTGAACTATTAGTAATAAAACGTTATTGTACCAACTTAAAGCTGATGAAAACTAATGACTCAACTAAATTAACCTTCAGAGTACTACTAGTTAACCATTCTATGCATGTTCATGAGAATTCACCAACAATAAACAAGGTATAAGATTCTAATTAACTTGCATAAATTTATGACATGATGATAAATAAGAAACAACTGTTAACAAAAATGAATAATTGAAAATTGAGGAAGAGTACTTGGAATGGCCTACTCAAGTGGTTGTTCTCAATTTAATTGAACACAAATCTAACTAACTGATCGTACGCATCCAGTGAAATTAATTCTATTCATTGCATATCATGAAATATTACAAAAGATATTCTCACAAATTGTATTCAATCATTATGAATATCTATCATGTCTTGAAACTACAAATAACTAATAACATAAAACTAAAAAATAAACTAACTAATCTATGGATTCAACCAACATCTATATACAAGCTTGATGGAATCTTATTAAAACAACAACTAACCGAAATCATTAACTTTTCACTTTGAGATATCAGAGCGCATAGTTAAGACTTGAATTGTTCAAACTAACTAAAAATGAAGAAGAATCCTAATAGGATTAAAACTCTACAAAATAAACTTGCATGTCAACACACAAACACTTTTCAAGATCCTATCAATCAAAGGAGTCCTCTTCTTTAACGCTTATTAACTGGTTATAATAACACATGTTCAACCTACATCAAGTGCCTTTAGTCAACAATCATCATGTTCAACTTAACTTGGAACTCCCTTATTTTGTTGTTCCAATCTCCTTTTGTTGTGAGTTCAATCTATAACTGCTTTGTACCACAATTCCTCTTTAGTTGCAAACAAGTTAATTTTGCAAAGCATGTACACAAGGATAACTATCACAATCAAAACATAGCATTTTTAGCTACAAACAAGTTAATTTTGCAAAACATGTACACAAGGATAACTATCACAATCAAAGCATAACATTCCATCAACATTTCATACATCTCTTCATATAAACCATACAATAGTAGCATATTATAACCATATTTCCATCATTATATTTTAGGTCCAAGTCTGCATAATAGATATGAAAGAATAGTATAATATAGGAGCACTGTCTAGAAAATGTATCTAAAATTGTCTCAAAATATGTATGAAAAAAACAAAAAATGAGCTAATATGTGGATCCATTTGCAATCATATTCTCCACATCTGGAGGAATATTTTCAGTCATCACATCTTCTTGAATATTATTCTTTGTAGGCTCATGCTCATGATGTTTAATATCAATTTCATGGACTTACAGGATAGAGGTTTCACGTTGCATTTCAATTTCTTCATCAGGAGACATTCTCAATTCCTTTTCCAAATCTACAACCTTCTGCATTGTTTCATTCTTCAATCTTTCTATGTCTTCATTGTCCCTACTCATAGGATTTTTGACTCTCTATTTTATTATGAACTCTCAATTTTACAGTTAAGGGTAATCCTGGGCCTGTTGGGTGTGGGGGAGTGATAAGGGACCAGAATGGCATTTTGATTTCAGCAATGTCACTCCCCTTGGGCACCCAAACCAACCACCTTGTTGAATCCATAGGGGCATTCCAAGTGTTAAATCTTGCTCGTCAATTGAACTGCAATAATGTTTGGTTAGAAGGGGACTCTAAAAATATCATCCAATATATCAAGGGCCTCCAAAAGCCTTCACGGACCATAGAAATCTGGATTAATCTTTCTAAAAGGATTATAATCTCTTTTGAGAATTGCTTCATTTCCCATGCCTACCGAGAAATTAATACTATGGCGGACCTTTTTGCTAATAAGGGTGTTCAAGCCAATGAAAAAATCACGTGGAAAAGGGGTGATAAGTTGGAGGTTGATGTCATGACCTTACTTAAGTATGATAGAATCCATAGGAAGGCTTCTAATTTCCCTATCAATTAATGATTATGGATGAGGAGTGTCAAGTCATGCAGTCTTGGAACTATCGTTTAATAATTCCATATCAAAGGTCGAAGTACCAAATTCTAAATAGCTACTTTGATATTTTTTGCCTCGCACGCTTTATGGGTATTCTGGTGATTAGTCTGTGTGGATTTCAGGAGCCTTCTGAGCGAGTTTTTTACTCTTCCAAAATGGGTGGTAATCGCCGCCGTGTTAAACCCATGGACTGTGAGGAGTTGAGGAAGAATGCTAAGGTGTGACCTCTATTGAAGAAGGGGGGGCTCACCCCTTATATTCAAAAAATTAATGGTTGGGATGTCAAGGTAATGAGGTACTTTGCTAAGGAATAGAAGAATGGTAAAATTAATTTTCTTGGGAGAAAGGTTACCATCGACGAGTAGCTAATTGCTGAGGTGATGTGACTTTCTATGGAGGGTCTCAAGTTTTACAGGGCTAGGAAACTCTCTGACCTGGAGATGAAATTTTTTCCAAAGATAGAGAAAGAAAAAGAGGACCTTGGTATGGTCTCTAAAAGAAGCTATGACTCCAAGAACATTAAGCTAATCTGGTTGGAGGTGTTAAATGTGATCATGGAATACATCACTTTGGATGGTAGATACACTAGGGTCTTTGGCTACCACTTTGTGTTCCTCAACCACTTTTGGCATCAGGTAAGGGTTTCCTTTCCTTTCTATCTGTTCAATTCTTTGAATGCCAACCTTAATGGCCATAGCATAAACCATGTTAGATACCCTATCCTCCATGAAGTCTTTCTTGTTTTAATCTTTCAACATTTGAAAGCCATGTCGTCTCTATCCCAATTGTCCCCTTCTCCATACTTTGTTTCTGCTAAGCATGATTTGGGTACAAGTAACAAGGAGAAGGAGGAATGGGAAATGGATTTTGAGGATGAGGTTGGCCTACCCTCGAAGGATTTGGGGAAGGGTAGTAGCAAAGGCAAGACGAAAGCTTGCGCCCCCTCTAAACCTGGTTCTTTGACCTCTACAGGCAGAGCTAAGGTTTTTTTCCCGGGCTCTGAAGATGCTAAATCTAAGGTGAAAGGAAAATATATTGCCTACCCCAAGAGAAGGTCAAAAGAAAGTGTTGATGGTTAAAATGACACAAACAACGTTTAAACAGAATATTTCTACTCTATTTCTCCTGAAAAAGAAAGACAACATATAGTAGCCTAACTCCCAAGGTCCTGGTAGTTGGTTCTCAACTATCTGGTGTCACTCAATCGGTACATGCAATTGTAATATTCAAGAGGCATGTGTTGGTAACAAGGAATACAAGCAATGACTTATTCATCGAGCTATTCTTAATAAAGAAAGGCGTTTTTAAGTAAAATAAAAAGATAGATCAAAGGGTAAATTAGTAAACATGAACAAAACTTATCTAGCATCCAGACATATATCTTCAACAATGAATGATTTTCCAATAGATCAAGAAAACCATAGAATGATACAATTTACAGAATAATCCATACTATTGCATGCATCTAAGGTGCTTATTTTAAAATCACAATTCGCATATCACAACTATTTCAAAGATTCCAAAAGAACACACTTTCATTCATCGCTAAGATCATAGATCAATAGACTTCAATAAATTCAATTCACCGATAATCTAACGAGATAATCCTTAAATCTGGTTTCTTCTAATGACTTTCATCACATAAGAAACACTCATGCTTCAACACAATCACTAGCATACAAATAGATTATAACTCATCAATGTTATCAAGTAAAACTTAATTCTAACACCATATTGCGTAAAAAAAAAAACTTGTAACTATATTCAACTGTAATAAAGTAACAATGTATCTCTATAACAACTATGAAAAATCAAATCTCCTAATATCAAGTGGCCAATTCTATTCTCTATTAGACGACCTTTACAATATCATACCCCAAGGGTATTTATAGATATACAAAAATCTGAAGTCCTCTCTATTTTAGGTCGTTCCACCTTTTAAGGAATTAAGCCTTCTTGGAAACTCAAATCAATTTGATCTCTAGTTCCGCTTTGATCACTCGGTTAAACTAGAAGAAAGGAAGATAGGAGAGAAGAGAAAACCATGCACCTCAAACACTTCCAGTCCTGCATGCAACATGCAAAGAAGAGAAGAAATCCATACATGCATGAGATTTATGCATGCGAAGTTTGTTCTACAATGTACTCATCAAAACTGGAGAAGACTTATTGTAGTATGTCCAATTCTGGCCCATCAACACAATTGTCTTCAAACTTAATCCTTTCCAACTCTGCAGCAACAAACCCTCTCATATCTTTTAGTTTCGTTAACTCCCTCTTAGCTTCCCTTATCTCTTCTTTAATGTCCATTAATCAATCTATCAACAGATGTTCACCATCATCTCCTCTTTGCATGACCTCTTTAAACCTTTCATCCGACTTCTCCTTTATTTGGCTTAAAGGTAGGCCTTCCTTTACTGGTATAACAATGTTTACTATAACAGCAATAATGGCTTCCAACTCCTCAAACTATTCATTCAGATCCTTAGCAAACTCTTGAACTTCATTTTTATGTTTATATAGAAAATCTGATCTAAACCGAAGTATGCAAGAAGTCTTTTCCAATAAATCTTTATTATCTTCTTCAAGTATCAACTATTCTAGAAGAGTAGTTTTAGGCAATTTATTAACTTCTTTAAATTTCTGATTGTATCCTTTGTACTCCTCCTCCTATTTTTCCAATGTTTTAACATATTGATTCATTTCCTCTATCAACTCCTCAGTCATTTTGTGAACCCCAAAACTGTCTTCCATTACTTCACTTATTTCTTGATTCAATTTATCAACCCACCTATCCAACATCTCCACCTTGCCCCTTACCTGTACCAAATAATCTACTTCTTTCTTACTCAGCAAAATTGGGGTCTGAATAGTGGTAACCTGTTGTGTTCTTAGAGCAGAAACACTATTCAAGAAAACATGCAACTGATCTAACTGAGCCTTAAGCTCATCTTTCCTTTGTTTATCCTTCAGCATTCTTGACTTGGTTGACGATGTTACCACATCAATTAAATTCATTTGTTGATCTCTGGTAGGTCTCCCCAAATTAACAGTGCCCAACTGATAATCTGTCAATTGCGTGTCTCCTACATCCTTGTCTATCATGGGTATAGCACATTCAGCCACAATTTCTCCTTTGTCGGTTAGCCTAGTGGAATGTAGGATCTTGGCCTTCTTTTTAGGCCTTTCTTTCTCAATTTCATTCATCATATCCTCCTAATTGAGAGGTTGTGAAGGTTTCAATGATCTCTTCTGAAGATCCAATTTCAACCAAGTGGGAGCACCCGGAGTAACAATCATTATAGGTGAAGAATAAGAGGTAGTAGTAAAGGGTGGTTGCACATTTACTTGAGGTTGAGAATCAGCCCCTTGTTTCTCTTACTTCTCTTGTTCCACACTTGTCTGTGTAAGATTTTCAGCTTCTTCCCTATCCTTTTGTTCTTGTATTCTCTTATCTTCTTCTTCCTTCTAACACCTTTCTTCTTCTAATCTTCTTTTCTCAAATTCTTGATTTCTTTCTTCCTCTAATGCTTTAAGTTTTTATGCATCTTCCTTTTCCTTTTGTTGCTTCTTTATTAGTTCTTCGACATCTTTCTCTTTTTGCACTCATTCTGCTTCCTATTTCTCTTTATGAGCCTCTTTAGCAAGCTTCAAATTAGCCACAAGAACTTCCCTCTCTCTTCGATGTCTTGCCTTTTCTTCCTCAAGATCATGAATTTTTTGTATTAACTCTAATTTGTCATTCTCTTCCTTGATCTTGAGCTCCTGCTCTTTTTGCCTTTGCTGCTTCTCTATTTCATCAACTTTTAGCTTAGCTTCTATGTGTTGATGTTGAAGTAAGGCATCAGCCTATATCTTGGCATCAATTGCCTTTTGTTTCTCTACTACTGCAGTGTGTGCTTGATCATCGGCAGCCTTCTTGGCCTCTTCAAATAGTGCCCACTAATCCTCCTCTGTCAACACATGTTTAGTATCCTCCTCCAGAGGCATAATTTCTTGTGCATCCTTCTCTGACAAAGTCTCATCAGAGTCTGTTCCAGCATCATGGATCTCTACCTCTACTCCTTTTCCCTTCATGGATTCAGCAATATCATGAAGAGTCCCTTTCTGCACTTCTTCACTTTGTTGCTTTGTGTCTCTGATTCATCTTGAGTTGTTGCTTCAAGCTCAATCTCTTCAATGTCTGGAGGGAAGAATTCCAAGGCCTCTTTGGAAGGCAATTTCCTTTTGATTCTTTTGTATCCCTTCCCCTTCTTAGGAGCTAGTTCTTGAGGATTTTTGGTTCTTAGGACAACCCAATGAATACTTCTATCCAAAACTAGCCTCCCTATTTTCTTTATGTCAATGGTCTCCTCTGAATTCCAGTCCACCGGATCCAAGCTTTTAGTGCCAATATTTAATGCTTCATATGATGGATCTAATACCACTCCATCATCTACTAATGTGTCAGGGATATCATCTTTGATCCCAAGATCTACTATGAGTGAGATGGGTAACCTCTCATAATTCTTCTTCCTGAGGTCATAATCATCTTGAAGGTCACTCCAGAAATCTTCCAACAAATTGAAATGTTTTCAAAAATAGAAGGCAGCAAGGCATTCATTTTCTTCCTTGGGTCAAAGTACTTCCGAGCTGTATACAAACCTAGTTTTAGATGTATTAACTCACTGCACACTACCTTGGCTCCTACTAGATGTTGACAGTTGTATTCACCCAATTGCATGGGGAACTTATGACATCTTGTTTTGTGCTTCAATCCAAACCGGGCATTAACCCATAGAGCTTGATAAACAAATTCCATCAACACCATCCTATTGCTACAACACCTTGGCAGCAAATGTGGATGACCTTCAAATCCAGCTAGCCTGAAGTATGTGAACTTGGGGTATTGAATGTACCAACATCCCCATTCCATGATAAATGCCATAGCTTCTTGACTCAGTCTATATCTTCCATCCCCATTAATTTGGTTAATGATCACATATAGAAATGCATCATTTACCCTTTTAAGTTGTGTTTCAGATACTTGTAGAGATAACTGATCATAATGGTCCTGCACCTTCCTTTGTCCATCTGCCTCTCCCAATATCCCCATTCTCCTTAAACCTGGAAATATACCTCCTCTAGCTTTCCTATAACAAAAACCCCAATTAGATCCTTTAATAAATATCACAAAATATGCCTTAAAACCTCACCCTTCATATATATATTGGAGGCAGAACCAAACATAAAACATTCTAAACAGTCTTCTTTAAAACACTGTCGGGCTCGGAGCCAAAACCGTTATTGAGATTACAATAATAACCAGTGGGATCGGAGATGGAACCGGAATGGTTATCAGAACCGGAACCAGAATGGAAACTGATTTGGTTTCTTTCAAATTTTCTAATTTCATATTTAGTTTTGGTTCTGCTTCCACCTTCGCCTAGGTTATCATTATTTTGAAAGAAGGCTTCTCACTATAATCAAAGTCAAAGAGGGGATAGAAATGAAATCGATACCTATAGGAAAACACGGTTCAAAGTATAGATTCATTCCAATTCCACTTCCGCCTAAAATGATCATGACGTCATAGGTTTTTTTAACAGTTGAATGCATAACTTCATGATTAAGGACTAGGTCATATTAAAATTAAAAGGGGCTTAAATATAACATGATAAGACCATCCCCATATGACTGAGAGGCGACTGTACTTTCTAGGGCATCATATTAAAATTGATACGCGAACATAGAAATGCACCAAGAAACCCTAAACTAAAAACCCTCGATTACAAACAACCAGGGTATGAATTTAACCCTATCTAAACTAACCAAACTGAATGCGCAATAAATTTCTTAAGTAAAAACAACCATCTACCAAACCCTTCTCACTATAAAACCCGAATTTAACCTATGCATTTAAAAATTAGGGCACCACGACTCGGTCATGGCTAAAACATGAAAATGACCACGTCTAAATAAACCAACAAAAAACAAAACTATAAAAGTAATACAAAAACAAGCAAATCTTTAACAAAAACGAAACAAACCAAAACATACAAACTTACAGAGGAATTCACACAAAACCAACAATCCAAGAAGAACATAAACGGAAAACGTAAAATAAAAAGAAGAACAAAAATAGAAAACCCTACCTCGAACGCAAATAAAGAGGTTAACTTCCTGAAGAAATCCGTAAGCAACGGTCTCCCTTTCAATCGATTCACTCGCACAAAAGCTTCACTACAACTCTGGTTCGCTCTTCGATCTCTTAATAATAATGATGATAACTACGTGTTAATCCCTAATTAAGGCAAAAACTAGTAGTTTCACGCATGCCTGGCACTTGTCATAAATGCAATAAATGCATTAGAGTGGAGTTGGAACTGTAGAGGGAACTAGCACATCACTGTTGTGCTACTTCAGTAAAAGTCAACGACAAAAACCGGCGGGAGCGAAATCGGAATGGAAACTGTCTTGGAAACTTGAGTAATTTCCCAACTTGGTTCCCGTTCCGGGTCCGGTTCCACTGACAAAGATAAAAGAAAAACAAAACGACAAAATAAAATAAAAATACCAAACCAAGAAAACTCAACATACAAAACCTAGTCTAAAACGAAAGATCAAAAGCGGAGGCGGAGGCGGAGGCGGAACGAGATTTGATTTTGAAACTTTGAATAAACACCGACTTAACGCCCACTCTGGCTCCAGCTCTGACAAAGACAAACCGAAAATCTCAAAAGAAAGTCTGTCGGGATGGGGATCGGAATGAGTTTTGAAAGAAGTTCCAAAACCCAACTTAGTTTTGATTCCGGTTCCGACAGAATAAACCAAAGAAAAAAAAAGTGTTGGAAAAGAAAGACTCCAAACTTTATTTGAAAGACAACCAGGGATAAAAACATAAAGGGGGAACCATTTTGACCAAGACAAAAGATGGGGTGGTTATGCAAGGCATAATAAATGGTGACTCAAATGGGTAAATGGTTTACCCATTTTCAAGATACCCAAAAGAAAATTTCACTCACCCTAAAACTACTTGGTTAATGAAGTATGCTAACTTGAATAAGATTAGATATAAAATAGGATAAATTTGAGTTGGAGTCTCAGATGTATGTGCTCATGAGTTATTTCAGAATCTGAGTGTTTTTATATATTATGCATCATTCTTTATAGATACTTTCTTTGTTCTTGAAAAACTATACCTAAGATACAAGCTACATAGGTTGAGTCCTTTAACTATCGTGCAATAAAATCCTGGGTATTGCTCCACTGCCAGATAGGCATCCATAGCCCCGATGGAGATACTTCTAGTTCTCTCAAAGAATTTCTCTACTGCCAGCTAGGCGTCCATAGCCCCGATAGAGATACTTGATTACCCACTTGATATTGAGCTTGCCTTTTCTTTCTTTCTTTTCATTCTCTCTTTTTTTTTTTACTTGTGGAAATCTTTTATGCACCTTCCTCAATACTCAGATATAATGAATCTAAAAAATGGGTTGAGAACTACTATGGATTTCATGATAGTCTTGGAATCAGATTTTTCACTTGAATCAAAGGGTAGAGCCACTCCAAAACAAATAGGTAATTACTCATGCAGATGTTTTCCTAATTTGGTGACAGATTTTTTATCACAATTCATGAGATATTCACAATGTATCTTCTATCCTTAATAACTTTTCAAACCCAGATTAGAATGGTCATAAAACATGAGTTTCAGAATAAAATCCTTTTCAATGATGATGATGAAAATACCTAAACCAATTTCTCTCCTAGTACCAGTAGCATACCTTGAATAACAACCCCTTGTCTTGAGATGAACAAAATGAGGATCCCCAACGAAACAAGACAAAACAAAACAAAGAAAGCGAACAAACAAAACACAAAAACTAAAACAGAAACTTAATTACATATGATACAGTATAATACATTTTCTTTAAAACATCAAACCTTCTATGCACCAAAATAGTGCTTGAGAAACTGACCATTAACTGGCAATGGAACAGGTTCTCCTGTTAAGGTACTCAAACGAAAAGCATTCTCGCACAGTATCTCAGCCACTTGGTAAGGACCTAACAAAAGTCTATCAAACTTCTGATGATCTCCTTTCTTTTCTCTGGCCTTATCCCATAATAACACAAGATCTGATATCCTAAAAGCTTTTATCTTGGCTCTTTTGTCAAACCAGCGTTTGACGACAGCTTGATGCTTAGAAAATTGTTGCAAAGAAGCATCTCTTTGCTCTTCCATGTTAAGCAAATTAAATAATCTAACTTCAATCCTATCATCCTTGGTATAAAACTCTTGCATGAACTTAAGAACAAGTATTTGTAAATGGATCAAGAAGATTGGATCTTGGCCATAGACTAACTTAAAAGGTGAATTTCCTAGAGCTGCTTTGATTCGGGTTCGATCTGTCCATAAGGAAAATCTCAACTGGGTGTGTCAATCCTTAGGATTGTTCTCTAACAAATTTCTTATTACTTCCAACAAGTTTTTATTTATGGACTCAGCCACTCCATTTCCCCGAAGGTAGTAATTGGAAGAATACTTCAAAACAATTTTATGTTCATATGCCCATGAAATGAATTCAGCAGAAGAGAAAGCAGGGCCATTATCACATACCAGAGAAAATGGAACTCCAAACCTGGTTGTGATGTTCTCAATTAGAAACTTGATGACCACCTATGTGGTACTATTTTTGTAAGGTTAGGCCTCAGTCCAGTGTGTACAGTAGTCATTTGCAGTCAAGATGAATTTATGACCTGCAAAAGAATTAGGATTAATTACACCTACAAAATCAAGTGCCCATTGAGGAAATGGCCTTACCTCATATACTGGTTGCAAAGGCATTGTAGGATTTCTTTCCCTGGGTGCAGAAGTTTGGCATACATGACAAGTCCTGAAATGTTGATGTGCATCCCAAAATACAAAAGGCCAATAATAGCCTGATCTTAGAATCTAATGAGCCAAAGCATCAGCAGACCCATGCCCCATTCCATGCCTTCCATGAAACTCGGAAATGGCATGCTTGGCCTCTTGTTGATCCAAACAGTGTAGGTATATTCCTTGAAAATTCTTTTTGTAGATAGATCCCCCTTTAAGCATGTAATGATCATTCTTCATCCTCAATGCTCTCCTCTTAGTAGCATTCATTCCTTCTAGACATTTGTTATTGAGGAGAAAGAAAATTAAATCTGTATACCAGGGATCCTTAGTAAATGATTGGACAGTGTACTGCTGATAGGTAATGTTTGTCCACATCTGTCATTACTTTTGAAAAACCTTACCCTCGAATGAGTTTCATTGGGTGAATTTCTAAGTCAAACGCCTATAAGATTTCCATCCACTTCCCTCTTTGTTCTCCTAATTCACTTTTCATCAGAAAAGACTTCACAGCTGGATCTGGAACTATGGCTATTACTTGACTTCGAAGTATATAATGTCTGAACTTCTTTTCCTGATCGTACCAATGCAAAGGCTTGTTTCTCTAGTGGTGGGTACCTCACTTCTACATTTTTAAATGGAGAGCTCATTAAGGTAATAGGTCTCTCCCCACCCTCTTCTCTTTGTTGTGTTAAAACGGTTGCACATGAATGGTCAGAAGCAAAAGAATAGATATAAAAAGGTTTAAGATAGTCTAGGCTTGTCAAAATAGGTGCCTCAAATATAGATTGTTTAATTTGTGAGAAAGCAGACTTAGCCTCAATACTCCATTCAATTTTTGCATCTTTCTTCATCATTTCATTAAGAGGTTTGACGATCTCTGCAAACCCTGTTATAAATTTCCTAACAAAATAGATCCTTCCAAAGAAGGATCTCATTTCTTTCTTGCTGCCCGGCCTTGTCAATTTCAAGATGGCCTCCACTCGGTCAGGATCTATAAATATCCCTTCCTCTGATATAATGTGACCTAAGAGTTTCCCTTCAGATACTCCAAACACACATTTCTTTGGATTAAGAGAGACACCATAACTTATACATTTCTTTAGAACCTTTTCCAGGTCAGCAGCATGGTCTTCTCTATTATTAGAGAAGATGGTTAAATCATCTACATAAATGATTATACATTTTCCTATCAAATATTTTAAAGCTACATCCATTTCCCTTTGAAAAGTAGCTCCAGCATTGATGAGACCGAATGGCATCCTCCTGTAAATAAATGTGCCCCATTTGGTGGTGAAAGCAGTCTTCATCCTATCCTCATGACTAACTAGGACCTGATTGTATCCAGAATAACCATCCAAGAATAACATCATCTGGGATCCATTAACCTTTTGTAATACTTCATCTAGAGAAGGAAATGGATAATTATCTTTCTCAGAGGCCTTGTTTAGATTCCTGAAATAAACACATAATCTGATCTCACCATTCTTCTTGCGCACAGGAACCAAATTAGCCACCCAGGTAGAATGTCTAACCAGAAAGATTATTCTAGCAGATAAAATTTTTTGCACCTCTTTCTGGATCAAGGGCTCAATTAAAGCATTGATCGGGCGTTGCTTCTGGCGAAAAGGCTTGGCTTCTGGCTTGAGAGGTATGGTGTGAGTGATCACTGAAGTGTCAAAAATTTTTAAATCATCATAACTCAAAGCAATAGCTTCAATGTTCTGCTCTAAGACCTTGATTATCTTGGCCTTAATTTCTTGAGGATAAGTCTTTCCTATAAGGGCATTCCTTTCTGGGCCTGAGTGAGTCAAATTAATAGATTCATACTTCCCTCCATCACTCTCTGTAGGCACCCTTTGACGAGCTTGTGGGTTTGAGTCAAATATCCTCTCTAAAGCAACCATCCCTTTTAGAATGCTATTACTTTTCAAATCCAATATCCCTTCTGGACTCTCTTTCTCAGGATCCCAATCTCCTTGATCTCTTTTAGATTCATCTATTATTTGTCCTTCAAAAACATCAAAACTTGCCAAAAAGGCCAATATATGCTAATCATCATCAAATACCTGAAAGTGTCAGACATTATCAGGAACAACTGGCACTGAACTCAACTCAACTGAAAATCTCTTTAGATCAGAATCTTGCATGGGTTCCAAAGTACTAGCAGCAACAACAAGAGCATCTAAAGTTTCATTAGCTTCTCTAGGGATCAGACTAATCCCAAAAGCATCAAAGTTTTTGATTAAATTCCAAACTCTATTTTGTATGCAACCAATCTTTTGTTATGATATGTATATTGGCTACATACCTACTTTACAATCACCTCAGAATCTCCCATAACTGTGAGAGCAGTAACCTTCTTCTTATGAGCAAACATAAGACCTCGAGAAAGTGCATCATACTCAGCCGCATTGTTTGTGCAACCGAACTACAATCTATAAGAAGCAAAGTAAGTCTTCCCTTTAAGGTTAGTTAGCTCAATCCCTGCTCCACTTCCTACTTTAGATTTGGAACCATCAAACTTAAGAGTCCATAACTGGTCTTTGGCAGGGAGCTCTTTCTTTTTAGGGATAATAGGAGATGACTTACTTGAGATATGTGGCAGCTCAAACTTTTGTTGGTCATCAGAAATTGGCTTGGGGCAAAGCTCACTTGAAGATTTTCCTATATTTTCAGCCTGCTCAGAAATCACTTCCTGAACAACCTCTTGGGTTAAATTGCAATCCAACTCATTTTTCATCAATGCATTGGGTATTGGAAAAGTATCTAGGGCAGGTGTATTGAATAGGAATTGGGACACCTCAACTTCTTCTTGATTTTTAGAACATAAAACCTGATTCTGCTCTACTGGTGAGGAACCTTCCTCTTGAGAAAGACTAGCCCAAGTAAGAATGGTAGCATCCTTAACTTTGAAAGAAAACTCATTGATGGGGGTCTGGACTTCCTCTTGACATATTTTTTGGGGTTGATCTACATAAATTAGAATATCTAGGCATGATTGACATGTTAACTCTGAATGATTGTGATAATGAATCCTACACCAATTAGGAAGCAACAAACTACTCAAATCAGTTTCTTCTCCTAATAACAGCCTATCTTGTTGCAATTTCCTTATTAGAACTTGTTGGTTGATGTAGATCATTGGGTCACTATGTTCTAGGGGCAATGTATCCCCAGGACTGACTACAAAGAAAGTAAGGACTTCCTCTTGTTTGTAAACTACTATTTCAGTCTCAAAGTATGCTACTTCATTTCAAACATCATATTATGTAATCATATGCTTGAGTTTGGGTTCACTCTAAATCCTTATCTGTGTTGGTACTCCCTTCCATGGAAACCACATGTGAGAGAAATCCAAGGGCAACTATCCCCCAATACTTTTCATTAGCTCCCAACTTAGGAGCATACCATATGTTTCTGGGATGTCAGCCACTTGGATATCTATGTAGGTCTGGATCCTTGGATCTGATCAAACTTGTACATACATGTTTTTTAGTTCACCTACAACATTGACCTCTGTTTTATCTAACTGGATCACTTTCTTATTGGTCGGGATAGGACTTAATCCTAACTTTTTGCATATTGAAAAGGGCATAACATTACCCGACGCTCCAGAGTCCAATAAACAATTGTGCAAATTCTTTCCAAAAATCCTTAAACTTAAAAGAAAAGGTGGGGTACTGGTCTTACCTTTATAAATGGTTGTATTTGTCTCCTTTGTTGGAGTCACTCTACCTTTTCCCTTTAAGTGATTTGCCTCTTCCAAGGCTTTCAATACCACCTCACGTTGAGTTGGGCACCACTTCATGATGTCAAAGAATGACAAGGACGTCTTTTGTCTCTATAATTTTGCAATAAAGTCAAATTTTGAATCATTTCTAACTTGATACTTAGGGAAAGAAGGTGGATTGCCTCTATTCTGAAGGTCAGAAGGTCCCTTTGGTGGTGGTGGATTGTTATCTACACCTTGGTTTGGTGGGACCATGTTGTTTGGGGGTGCAGATGTAGTAAATGGGCCCTTATTCTAATTTCTCATAAAATGACCTCCTTTGGAATAAAAAGTTTGGGCATCATACACATCTTCCTCTTGCTCATTATCTCCTTGCATAGGAAACTGGTATTTCTCTTCAATAGTCTCATAAGTCATAGTAGTACTGAATGGCCCATTATCTTGATTGGAATTTCCTACTCAAGGATGGGCATCAGTTTGTGCAATCTTTACAATCTTCTCCATTTCAGGGCAATTAACCTCATAATGTGCTGCAGTATCGTGTAGCTTGCACCAATTAGTCATGAAATTGAGGTTAGCCACATTAGCTGTATCTGGTATCTACTCACCTAACTGATAGTTATGGGGCACTCCCCCGTTGTTAGGTCCAGTATTCCACTGCCTATTGTTGTTGTTAAACCTCTGGTTATATCCTCTATTCTGATTTTGGTAATTTTGGTTAGAGGAATTTTGATTCTGAAAGTTTCGATTGGTGTTCTGATTCCCATTTTGATTGGAGTAATTTCCCTGATTGTTGTAACCTCCCTAGTTCTGATAATTCTGATTTTGGTTGTGGGGAGGGTTTTGCCTAAGTTGTGCCATGTCATTAGACATTTGAGATAGAGTCTTCTTGAGAGTTTCTAGCTCACTAGTCAATTGAACAGTTTGGTCATTTTGCACATTCTATACTATGGTTGGGGAATGAACATGAGTTGATCCTCCTGCTTGTTGTTGTTGATTTTGAGGTTGTTGGGAAGAATATTGCATCCATTTCCAAAAAAAGGCATGGTAGGTGGAGCTTGTAACTCAGATATAGGTCCATATTGGGAGTAAGACATCCTTGGGACAGTGTTGTACAATGGTGGGTTAGGCATCTGATAATTCATGGGAGGAAGAGCTACTCCTAAACCTCTTGATTGCAAACTTATATGTTGTTGCAACTTGATGGCCAGATGATAAACTTTAGACAAAGATTTAATCTCATCAGATTGATAAGTCCTCTGCAAGAATAGGCCCAGCAAGGGATCAACAGCTCTTAAATATGCCTGTATGGCAATATTCTCAGCTACCAAGTAAGGGTCTTGCAACCTATGAAACATTCTTTGGAATCTAGTATTGAACAAAGGTAGTGGCTCATGATGTTCCTTTCTTATGGTGGAAAACTGGTGATACAAGATGGCAGGGTCCACATAAACCCGAAATTGATTAATGAAAGCATTTTCTAAATTTGTCCAACCCAGGATAGATCCTTGGGGCATATTTAAATACCAATTATATGCCATATCCCCTAAAAAATAAGGAAACAATCTACATACCACATCCTGATCAGAAACTTGAGCACATGTACAAGCATCTTTGAACACCTGTATATGCTCCCTAGCACTTCTTGATTCACCATGTATGTACTTGGGACAAAAAATTTATGGGTTCTTTGGTAAGTCATGGATTCCTCCTAGAATAGTCCCTAACAGATAGGGGTTATTCACATAGTAAGCCATGGGTAGGATTGGCTGAGCAAGTGTGGTGATATAGGCCAAATTGGTGGCGACACAGGCCTAATTGGTGGTGGTGATGTGGGTCGAACTAGTGGTGATGTAGGTGGATTTGGAGGAAATTCAGGTGGAGTAAGCAATGGTGGCAATGTAGGTATCAATACCCTACGAGCATGGGGTATAGGTCTGACCGGGTTTTGCAATTCTTGTAATGGTTCAGGATCAGCAGAAAATCTGAGAATCCTCTCGTATTTCTCAAGTGAGAATGACACAATGTGATCCAACTTGTTCCTTCGGGCCCTTGTTCTAGTGCCACATCTGTTGATGGTGAAAATGACACAAACAACATTTAAACAGAATATTTCTACTCTATTTCTCCTGAAAAAGAAAGAAAACATATAGTAGCCTAACTCCCATCGTCCTAGTAGTTGGTTCTCAACTATATGGTGTCACTCAATTGGTACAAGCAACTATAATATTCAAGGGGCCTATGTTGGTAACAAGGAATACAAGCAATGACTTATTCAACAAGCTATTCTTAATAAAGAAAGGGGTTTTTAAGTAAAAGAAAAAGATAGATCAAAGGGTAAATCAGTAAACATGAACAAAACTTATCTAGCATCCGAACATATATCTTCAACAATGATTTTTTTTCCAACAGATCAAGAAAACTGTAGAATGATACAATTTACAGAATAATCCATACTATTGCATGCATCTAAGGTGCTTATTTTAACATCACAATTCGCATATCACAACTATTTCAAAGATTCTGAAAGAACACACTTTCATTCATTGCTAAGATCATAGATCAACAGAATTCAATAAATTCAATTCACCGATAATCTAACGAGATAATCTTTAAATCTAGTTTCTTCTAATGACTCTCATCACATAAGAAACAATCATGCTTCAACACTATCACTGGCATACAGATAGATTATAACTCATCAACCTTATCATTTAAAACTTAATTCTAACACCATATTGTGTAAAAAAAAAACATGTAATTATACTCAACTGTAAATAAAGTAACAATGTATCTTTGTAACAATTGTGAAAAATTCTATCTCCTAAAATCAGGTGGCCAATTCTGTTCTCTATTAACTGACCTTTACAATATGATACCCCAAGGGTATTTATAGATATACAAAAATCTGAAGTCCTCTCTATTTTAGGTCATTCCACCTTTTCGGGAGTTAAGTCTTCTTGGAAACTCAAATCAATTTGATCTCTAGTTCCTGCTTTTATCACTCAATTAAACTAGAAGAAAAGAAGATAGGAGAGAAGAGAAAACCATGCGCCTCAAACATTGCCAGTCCTCATGCAACATGCAAAGAAGAGAAGAAATTCGTGCATGCATGAGATTTATGCATGCGAAGTTTGTTCTGCAATGTACTCGTCAAAACTGGAGAAGACTTGTTGTAGTATGTCCAATTCCGGCCCATCAACCCTGTTGTCTTCAAACTTAATCCTTTCCAACTCTGTTGCAGCAAACCCTCTCATATCTTTCAGCTTCGTTAACTCCCTCTTAGTTGCCCTTATCTCCTCTTTAATGTCCATTAATCGATCTATCAGCAGATCTTCACCATCATCTCCTCTCTGCATGACCTTTTTAAACCTTTCATCCCACTTCTCTTTTATTTGGCTTAAAGGTAGGCCTTCCTTTACTGGTGTATCAACGTTTACTATAACAGCAATAATGGCTTCCAACTCCTCAAACTATTCATTTAGATCCTTAATAGAATCTTGAACTTCATTTTTATGTTTATATAGAAAACTTGATCTAAACCGGAGTATGCAAGAAGTCTTTTCCAATAAATCTTTATTATCTTCTTCAAGTATCAACTTTTCTAGAAGAGTAGTTTTAGGCAATTTATTAACTTCTTTCAATTTCTAACTGTATCCTTTGTACTCCTCCTCCTATTTTTCCAATGTTTTAACATATTGATTCATTTCCTCTATCACCTCAGAATCTCCCATAACTGTGAGAGCAGTAACCTTCTTCTTATGAGAAAACATAAGACCTCGAGCAAGTGTTTCATACTCAGCCACATTGTTTGTGCAACCGAACTACAATCTATAAGAAGCAAAGTAAGTCTTCCCTTCCGGGTTAGTTAGCTCAATCCTTGCTCCACTTCCTGCTTTAGATTTGGAACCATCAAACTTAAGAGTCCATAATTAATCTTTGGCTGGGAGCTCTTTCTTTTTAGGGATAATAGGAGATGACTTACTTGAGATGTGTTGTGGCTCAGACTTTTGCTGGTCATCATAAATTGGCTTGGGGCAAAGCTCACTTGATGATTTTCCTATATTTTTAGCCTGCTCAGAAATCACTTCCTGAGCAACCTCTTGGGTTAAATTGCAATCCAACTCATTTTTCATCAATGCCTTGGGTATTGGAAACGTATCTGGGGTAGGTGTATTGAATAGGAATTGGGACACCTCAACTTCTTCTTGATTTTTAGAACATAAAACCTGAGTCTGCTCTACTGGTGAGGAACCTTCCTCTTGAGAAAGACTAGCCCGAGTAAGAATGGTAGCATCCTTAACTTTGAAAGAAAACTCATTGATGGGGGTCTGGGCTTCCTCTTAACATATTTTTTGGGGCTGATCTACATGACATAGAATATCTAGGCATGATTGACATGTTAACTCTGAATGATTGTGATAATGAATCCTACACCAATTAGGAAGCAACAAACTACTCAAATCAGTTTCTTCTCCTAATACCAGCCTATCTTGTTGCAATTTCCTTATTAGAACTTGTTGGTTGATGCAGATCATTGGGTCACTATGTTCTAGGGGCAATGTATCCCCAGGACTGACTACAGAGAAAGTAAGGACTTCCTCTTGTTTGTAAACTCCTATTTTAGTCTCAATGTATTCTACTTCATTTGAACCATCATATTATGTAATCATATGCTTGAGTCTCGGTTCACTCTCAATCCTTATCTATGTTGGTACTCCCTTTCATGGTAACCACATGTGAGAGAAATCCAAGGACAAATATCCCCCAATACTTTTCATTAGCTCCCGACTTAGGAGCATACCATATATTTCTAGGATGTCAGCCACTTGGATATCTATGTAGGTTTGGATCCTTGGATCTGATCCAACCTGTACATGCATGTTTTTTAGTTCACCTACAACATTGACCTCTGTTTTATCTAACTGGATCACTTTCTTATTGGTCGGGATAGGACTTAATCCTAACTTTTTGCATATTGAAAAGGGCATAACATTACCTGACGCTCCAGAGTCCAATAAACAATTGTGAAAATTCTTTCCAAAAATCCTTAAACTTAAAAGAAAAGGTGGGGTACTCATCTTACCTTTATAAATGGTTGTATTTGCCTCCTTTGTTCGAGTCACTTTACATTTTCCCTTTAAGCGATCTGCCTCTTCCAAGGCTTTCAATACCACCTCACGTTGAGCTGCGCACGACTTCATGATGTCAAAGAATGACAAGGACGTCTTCTGTCTCTACAATTCTGCAATAAAGTCAAATTTTGAATCATTCCTAACTTGATACTTAGGAAAAGGAGGCGGATTGCCTCTATTCTGAAGGTCAAAAGGTCCCTTTCGTGGTGGTGGATTGTTATCTGCACCTTGGTTTGGTGGGACCATATTGTTTGGGGTGCAGATGTAGTAAATGGGCCCTTATTCTGATTTCTCAGAAAGTGACCTCCTTTGGACTAAAAAGCTTGGGCATCATACACATCTTCCTCTTGCTCATTATCTCCTTGCATAGGAAATTGGTATTTCTCTTCAATAGTCTCATAAGTCATAGCAGTACTGACTGGCCCATTATCCTGATTGGAATTTCCTGCCAGAGGATGGGAATTAGCTTGTGTAATCTTTACAATCTTCTCCATTTCAGGGCAATTAACCTCATAATGTGTTGCAGTATCGTGTAGCCTGCACCAATTAGTCATGAAATTGAGGTCAGCCACATTAGCAGTATGTGGTCTCTACTCACCTGACTGATAGTTATGGGGAACTCCCCCATTGTTAGGTCCAGTATTCCACTACCTATTGTTGTTGTTAAACCTTTGGTTATATCCTCTGTTCTGATTTTGGTAATTTTGGTTAGAGGAATTTTGATTCTGAAAGTTTCGGTTGGTGTTTTGATTCCCATTCTGATTGGAGTAATTTCCCTGATTGTTGTAACCTACCTGGTTCTGATAATTCGGATTTTGTTTGTGGGGAAGGTTTTTCCTAAGCTGTGCCATGTCATTAGACATTTGAGATAGAGTCTTCTTGAGAGTTTCTAGCTCACTAGTCAGTTGAACAGTTTGGTCATTTTGCACATTTTGCACTATGGCTGGGGAATGAACATGAGTTGATCCTCCCACTTGTTGTTGTTGATTTTGAGGTTGTTGGGAAGAATTTTGCATGCCATTTCCGAAAAAAGGCATGGTAGGTGGAGCTTGTAACTCAGACATAGGTCCATATTGGGAGTAAGACTTCCCTGGGACAGTGTTGTATAATGGTGGGCTAGGCATCCGATAATTCATGGGAGGAAGAGTTGCTCCTAAACCTCCTGATTGCAGACTTATATGTTGTTGCAACTTGATGGCTAGATGATAAACTTTAGACAAAGATTTAATCTCATCAGGTTGATAATTCCTTTGCAAGAATAGGCCAATCAAGAGATCAACAGCTCTTAAATATGCCTGTATGGCAATATTCTCAGCTACCAAGTAAGGGTCTTGCAACCTATGAAACATTCTTTGGAATCTAGTATTGAACAAAGGTAGTGGCTCATGATGTTCCTTTCTTATGGTTGCAAACTGGTGATACAAGATGGCAGGGTCCACATAAACTCGAAATTGATTAATGAAAGCATTTTCTAAATTTGTCCAACCCAGGATAGATCCCCGGGGCAGATTTAAATACCAGTTATATGTCATATCCCCTAAACAATAAGGAAACAATCTACATACCACATCCTGATGAGAAACTTGAGCACATGTACAAGCATCTTTGAATGCCTGTATATGCTCCTCAGCACTTCTTGTTTCACCATATATGTACTTGGGCCAAAACTTTTCTAGGTTCTTTGGTAAGTCATGGATTCCTCCTAGAATAGTCCCTAATGGACAGGGGTTATTCACAAAGTAGGCCATGGGTAGGATTGGTTGAGCAGGTGGTGGTGATATAGGCCGAATTGGTGGTGGTGATGTGGGTCGAATTGGTGGTGGTGATATAGGTCGAATTGGTGGCGACACAGGCCTAATTAGTGGTGGTGATGTGGGTCGAACTGGTGGTGGTTTAGGTGGATTTGGAGGAAATCCAGGTGGAGTAATCGGTGGTGGAAATGTAGGTATCAATACCATATGAGCATGGGGTCTAGGTCTAACCGGGTTTTGTAATTCTTGTAATGGTTCAAGATCAATAGAAGATTTGAGAATCCTCTCGTATTTCTCTGGTGATAATGACACAATACGAGCCAGCTTGATCCTTCAGGCCCTTCTTCTAGCACCAAATCTGTTGATGGTGAACATAAAACAAACAAAATTTAAATAGAATATTTCTACTCTGTTTCTCCTGAAAAAGAAAGACAACATATAGTAGCCTAACTCCCAAGGTCCTGGTAGTTGGTTCTCAACTGTCTGGTGTCACTCAATTGGTACATGCAACTATAATATTCAAGGGGCCTATGCTGGTAAGAAGGAATAATAGCAATGAATTATTCATCAAGCTATTCTTAATAAAGAAAGGGGTTTTTAAGTAAAAGAAAAAGATAGATCAAAGGGTAAATCAGTAAACATGAACAAAACTTATCTAGCATTCAGACATATATCTTCAACAATGAATGTATTTCCAACAGATCAAGAAAACCATAGAATGATAAAATTTACAGAATAATCCATACTATTGCATGCATCTAAGGTGCTTATTTTAACATCACAATTTGCATATCACAACTATTTCAAAGATTCCAAAAGAACACACTTTCATTCATCGCTAAGATCATAGATCAACAGACTTCAATAAATTCAATTCACTGATAATCTAACGAGATAATCCTTAAATTTGGTTTCTTCTATTGACTTTCATCACATAAGAAACACTCATGCTTTAGCATAATCACTGGCATACAGATAGATTATAACTCATCAACCTTATCAAGTAAAACTTAATTCTAACACCATATTGCGTAAAAAAAAAACCTATAATTATACTCAACTATAAATAAAGTAACAATGTATCTTTGTAAAAACTATGAAAAATTATATCTCCTAATATCAGATGGCCAATTCTATTCTCTATTAGCCAACCTTTACAATATGATACCCCAAGGGTATTTATAGATATACAAAAATCTAAAGTCTTCTCTATTTTAGGTCGTTCCACCTTTTCAGGAATTAAGCCTTCTTGGAAACTCAAATCAATTTGACCTCTAGTTCCCACTTTGATCACTCAATTAAACTAGAAGAAAAGGAGATAGGGGAGAAGAGAAAACCATGCACCTCAAACACTGCCACTCCTACATGCAACATGCAAAGAAGAGAAGAAATTTGTGCATGCATGAGATTTATGCATGCGAAGTTTGTTCTGCAATGTACTCGTCAAAACTGGAGAAGACTTGTTGTAGTATGTCCAATTCCGACCCATCAACCCAACTGTCTTCAAACTTAATCCTTTCCAACTCTGTTGCAGCAAACCCTCTCATATCTTTCAGCTTTGTTAACTCCTTCTTAGTTGCCCTTATCTCTTCTTTAATGTCCATTAATCGTTATATCATCTTATCTTCACCATCATCTCCTCTTTGCATGACCTCTTTAAACCTTTCATC
This sequence comes from Sequoiadendron giganteum, assembly GCA_007115665.2. NCBI lineage: Eukaryota > Viridiplantae > Streptophyta > Pinopsida > Cupressales > Cupressaceae > Sequoiadendron > Sequoiadendron giganteum. The sequence continues at coordinate 330,110,102 of CM021105.1, read as the reverse complement.
CCACTTCTCCTTTGTTTGGCTTAAAGGTAGGCCTTCCTTTACTGGTATATCAACGTTTACTATAACAACAATAATGGCTTCCAACTCCTCAAACTATTCATTCAGATCCTTAACAAAATCTTGAACTTCATTTTTATGTTTATATAGAAAATCTGATCTAAACTAGAGTATGCAAGATGTATTTTCCAAGAAATCTTTATTATCTTCTTCAAGTATCAACTATTCTAGAAGAGTAGTTTTAGGCAATTTATTTTCTTTATCAGCTCCTCAGTCATTTTGTGAAACCCAAAATTGTCTTCCAGTACTTCACTTATTTCTTGATTCAATTTATCAACCCACCTATCCAACATCTCTGCCTTTCCCCTTACCTATACCAAATCATCTACTTCTTTCTTACTCAGCAAAATTGGGGTCTCAATAGTGGTAACCTGTTGTGTCCTCAGAGCATAAACACTTTTCAAGAAAACATGCAACTGATCTAAGTGAGCCTTAAGCTCATCTTTCCTTTGTTTATCCTTCAGCATTCTTGACTTGGTTGATGATGCTACCACATCAATTAAATTCATTTGTTGATCTCTGGTAGGTCTCCCCAAATTAACAGTGCCCAACTGATAATCTGTCAATTGCAAGTCTCCTACATGCTTGTCTATCATGGGTATAGCACATTCAGCCACAATTTCTCCTTTGTCAGTTAGCCTAGTGGAATGTAGGATCTTGGCCTTCTTTTTAGGCCTTTCTTTCTCAATTTCCTTCATCATATCCTCCCAATTGAGAGGTTGAAGAAGAAGAGGTAGTAGTAAAGGGTGGTTGCACATTTACTTGAGGTTGAGAATCAACCCCTTGTTTCTCTTGCTACTCTTGTTCCACACTTTTCTGTGCAAGCTTTTCAGCTTCTTCCCTATCCTTTTGTTATTGTATTCTCTTATCTTCTTCTTCCTTCTTCAACCTTTCTTCTTCTAATCTTCTTTTCTCCAATTCCTGATTTCTTTCTTCCTCTAATGCCTTAAGTTTTTAGGCATCTTCATTTTCCTTATGTTGCTTCTTGATTAGTTCTTTGACATCTTTCTCTTTTTGCACTCATTTTGCTTCCTCTTTCTCTTTATGAGCCTCTTCAGCAAGCTTCAACTTAGCCACACGAACTTCCCTCTCTCTTCGATGTCTTGCCTTTTCTTCCTCAAGATCATGAATTTTCGGTATTAACTCTAATTTATCATTCTCTTCCTTGATCTTCAGCTCTTGCTCTTTTTGCCTCGGTTGCTTCTCTATTTCATCAGCTTTTAGCTTAGCTTCTATATGTCGTTGTTGAAGTAAGGCATCAACCTGTATCTTGGCATCAATTGCCTTATGTTTCTCTATTGCTGCATCGTGTTCTTGATCATCGACAGCCTTCTTCGCCTCTTCAAATAGCGCCCACTAATCCTCCTCTGTCAACACCTGTTCAGTATCCTCCTCTAGAGGCATATTTTCTTGTGCATCCTTCTCTGACAAAGTCTCATCAGAGTTCGTTCCAACATCATGGATCTCTACCTCTACTCCTTTTCCCTTCATGGATTCAGCAATATCATGAAGAGTCCCTTTCTGCTCTTCTTCACTTTGTTGCTTTGTAAGTGGTACTTGAGTAGAGGATTCACCCAATGTAGGTGTTGAAACCATAGGTCCCTTTTGGGCATCTCCTTCTTGTGTCTCTGGTTCATCTTGAGTCATTGCTTCAAGCTCAATCTCTTCAATATCTGGAGGGGAGAATTCCAAGGGCTCCTTGGAAGGCAATTTCCATTTGATTCTTTTGTATCCCTTCCCCTTCTTAGGAGTTGGTTCTTGAGGAGTTTTGGTTCTTAGGACAACCCAATGAATACTTCTATCCAAAACTGGCCTCCCTACTTGCTTTATGTCAATGGTCTCCTTTGAATTCCAGTCCACCGGATCCAAGCTTTTAGTGTCAATATTTAATGCTTCATATGATGGATCTAATACCACTCCATCATCTACTAATGTGTCAGGAATATCATCTTCGATCCCAAGCTCTACTATGATTGAGATAGGTAACCTCTCATAATTCTTCTTCCTGAGGTCATACTCATCTTGAAGGTCACTCCAAAAATCTTCCAACAAATTGAAATGTTTATCAAAAACAGAAGGCGACAAGGCATTCATTTTCTTCCTTGGGTCAAAGTACTTTCGAGTTGTATACAAACCTAGTTTTAGATGTATTAACTCACTGGACACAACCTTGGCTCCTACTAGATGTTGACAGTTGTATTCACCCAATTGCATGGGGAACTTATGACATCCTATTTTGTGCTTCAATCCAAACCGGGCATTAACCCCTAGAGCTTAATAAACAAATTCCATCAACACTATCCTATTGCTACAACACCTTGGCAGCAAATGTGGATGACCTTCAAATCCAGCTAGCCTGAAGTATGTGAACTTGGGGTATTGAATGTACCAACATCCCCATTCTATGATAAATGCCATAGCTTCTTGGCTCAGTCTATATCCTGCATCCCCATTAGGTTGGTTAATGATCACATATAGAAATGTATCATTAACCCTTCTAAGTTGTGTTTCAGATACTTATAGAGATAACTAATCATAATGGTCCCACACCTTCCTTTGTCCATCTGCCTCTCCCAATATCCCCATTCTCCTTAAACTTGGAAATATACCTCCTCTAGCTTTCCTGCAACAAAAACCCCAATTAGATCCTTAATCTAATGTACACCTATGAAGAGGTTGTCTCCATGCCATATAATCGAAGGAATAGAATAGGACCATGCTTTCAAAAATGCTTTTCATGACAATTAATGAATTGAATTAGATCTAGAAGATCTTAATTAAAAAATTATATATAAGGGAATGTTTTAAGAAGATTAATTGAAACAAAAATATTTATTGGTAGAACATTGAGTTTTTTGTGAGGGAGAAGATCTTCTAGAAATGAAAGTCTAGGGAAACATGACTTGAAGAGGAAAATTTAAATATAAAATTTATTCATAATGATTTAAAATTTACATGAGAACAAAATATAAAATATCAAGGGAAATATGGCAGTGTAAAGTTGACTTTGTGAATCTGATTTCTATCAAATTTTTCCAATGCAAAATTATGGCATTGGAAAAATTTGATAGAAATCAGATTCACAAAGTCAACTTTACACTGCCATATTTCCCTTGATATTTTATATTTTGTTCTCATGTAAATTTTAAATCATTATGAATAAATTTTATATTTAAATTTTCCTCTTCAAGTCATGTTTCCCTAGACTTTCATTTCTAGAAGATCTTCTCCCTCACAAAAAACTCAATGTTCTACCAATAAATATTTTTGTTTCAATTAACTTCTTAAAACATTCCCTTATATATAATTTTTTAATTAAGATCTTCTAGATCTAATTCAATTCATTAATTGTCATGAAAAGCATTTTTGAAAGAATTGCTTATCCATCATATTATTCAATTATTTTTTTGACAGATATTTTTGAGGTACATATAGAGTGCAACTTCATTGTAACTCTTGTATTGCTTTATTGTTGAATAATATGATGGAGTATGGATGCTTTTGGAGGCTGGGTTTTTCCCTCTTGAGGGTTTTCCCAGGGTATATCTTGTGTTATCTTGTGGCTTTTCTATTTGATCTATGCATTGTGGTTACTTGTATCAAAGAGGGTTTCTTGGTTTGAGTTTGCATTTGAGGGTTTTGTAGGGGAAATTTCATAGATGACCTCTTGAGACAAAATGGACCTCATGGTTGGATTCAAGTTGACTGAGAGATGAATTTTAATATCACAAAATATGCCTTAAAACCTTACCCTTCATATATATATCGGATGCGGAACCAAACATAAAACATTCTAAATAGTCTTTTTTAAAACACTGTCAGGCTCGGAGCCAAAATTGTTATTGAGATTACAATAATAATCAGCAGGATCGGAGACAGAACCAGAATGGTGATCGGAACCGAAACCAGAATGGAAACTGATTTGGTTTCTTTCAGATTTTCTAATTTCATATTTAGTTTCGGTTCCGCTTCCGCCTTCACCTAGGTTATCGTTATTTTGAAAGAAGGCTTCTCACTATAAGCGGAGTCGAAGACAGGATAGAAATGAAATCGATACCTATTGGAAAACACGGTTCAAAGTATAGATTCATTCTGATTCCGCTTCCGCCTAAAATGATCATGACATCATAAGTGATTTTAACAGTTGAATGCATAACTTCATGATTAAGGACTAGGTCATATTAAAATGAAAAGGGGCTTAAATATAACATGATAAGACCATCCCCATATGACTGAGAGGCGAATGTACTTTCTAGGGCATCATATTAAAATTAAAGCACGAACACAGAAATGCACCAAGAAATCCTAAACTAAAAACCCTCAATTACAAACAATCAGGGCATGAATTTAACCCTATCTAAACTAACCAAACTGAATGCGCAATAAATTTCTTAAGTAAAAACAACCATCTACCAAACCCTTCTCACTGTAAAACCCGAATTTAACCTATGCATTTAAAAATTAGGGCACCACGACTCGGTCATGGCTAAAACGTGAAAACGATCGTGTCTAAGTAAACCGACAAGAAACAAAACTATAAAATTAATACAAAAACAAGAAAAGCTTTAACAAAAATGAAACAAACCAAAACATACAAACTTACAAAGGAATTCGCACAAAACCAACAATCCAAGAAGAACATAAACGAAAAATGTAAAATAAAAAGAAGAACAAAAATAGAAAACCCTACATCGAATGCAAATAAAGAGGTTAACTTCCTGAAAAAATTCGTAAGCAATTGTCTCCCTTTCAATCGATTCACTCGCACAAAAGCTTCACTACAACTCTGGTTCGCTCTTCCATCTCTTAATAATAATGATGATAACTACATGTTAATCCCTAATTAAGGCAAAAACCAGCAGTTTCACACATGCTTGGCACCTATCATAAATGCAGTAGAGCAGAGTCGGAACTGCAGAGGGAACTAGCACATCACTGTCGTGCTACTTCAATAAAATTCAATGACAAAAACAGGCGAGAGCGGAATCGGAATGGAAACTGTCTTGGAAACTTGAGTAATTTCCCAACTTGGTTCCCATTCCAGGTCTGGTTTTGTCGACAAAGATAAAACAAAAACAAAACGACAAAATTAAACAAAAAGACCGAACCAAGAAAACTCAACATACAAAACCTAGTCTAAAATGAAAGACCAAAAGTGGAGGCGGAACGAGATTTGATTTTGAAACTTTGAATAAACACCGACTTAACACCCACTCCGGCTCCAGCTCCGACAAAGACAAACCGAAAAGCTCAAAAGAAAGTCTGTTGGGATGGGGATCGGAATGAGTTTTGAAAGAAGTTTCAAAATCCGACTCAGTTCCGATTCCGGTTCCGACGGAATAAACCAAATAAAAACAAAGTGTTGGAAAAGAAAGACTCCTTGAAACTTTGTTTGAAAAACAACCAAGGATAAAAACATAAAGGGGGACCCATTTTGACCAAGACAAAAGATGGGGTGGTTATGCATGGCATCACAAAAAGGATTTGGTGGACCCTTCAAGTTATTTTGATCATAAGGAGGCTAAGTCGGCCCCATCATCGGAGTATTCTAGCTACCCTGCCACTAACAAAGAGGATAGGCCTCATTTTCCCAGTGACCTCAAAGCTAATGACCATTATTTTAAATTCGAACATGAGTTCCCTGTTGACATCCTCGCCATTGCTCACAACGAGTCTGTGGACTTTTTCAAATTGATGAGATGGATTTTTTTTGAGATTAAGGAAATTAAGTTGAATCAGAGGGCTATGAGTAGCAAACTGGAGCTACTAATTTATGGACTGTGGAAGAAAAGAAATACATGGCAGACTGCCTCAAGAAAATAGTTGAAGATCTTCAAAAATTTAAGAGTAATCATGATGACAAGCTTTCTACTATGGAGGACAAGCTCAAGTATATAAAATATTCAATCTAGATGGTGTTGAACATGAGCCATAAGGTTTTAAATTCTACTGCGAACACAATGAACATGATGGTTGATAATCTGGAGAATGTTTATCAGGAGAAGACTGTTGTGGAACTGGATGCTGAAAAAGAGAAAGGCCAAGAGGAGTCCGTTGGTCCAAGCAAAATAACTACAATGAATCTGAAGAGAAAGGTAGACAAGGCCCCTGTCAACATGTAGGAGCTAAAGAAAGCGACACTCAATATGAACCAACTGGAGCAGAAGGTGGCGTACATCCTAAAGAATTTGGCCTAGTGGTTGGCTTGTTGCTAGGCTTTTGTTGGTTTTTTTGTGGCATTTCCACCTTGCTAGTTTTTATGGTTCTTCTCATCTGGCAGCTTTCTATTTTTTTATTTGTACTCGGTCATTCTTTATCTTCCTCCTTTTTGTTGTTAAAAGGTTTCGAGGCCCCTTCAAAACCTATTTTTTCCTTAATCAAAAACTCTCTATTGTACAGTTGAGCCAATTTATCTCTTTCACTAGAAAGAGAAGAACCAATCTTCTCCAAGGTAAATGCCCTAATTTTTTCATCATCTTTAATAGCTTCTTGCCTTCTAGCACTTAATACGTTCTTCAAATCATCAAGAAATTGATCTTCAATTTGTCCTAAGTTGGTACAAAATATTACCATGTACTTCACAATAGCTTCTTCTATAGTTTTCTTATTTGTATCATCTTATTTTCATTACATTTTAGTGGTTTCTTCCAACATCCCATGCTCAGAAATATCATTAAATAGTTCATCCAACCTTAGCAAGTTATGCTTTCTCACTGAAGGGGTCTTCTCTTTCTTCTTCCCCTTACCTTTAGGAGAATTTTCTTCCTTTCTGAACCTTAACTTCTTCTCCCTCACATGGATCTTGAAATCTTGCTTCTAATTTTCAACTTCTTCTTCACTATCAGTATCAACTATGTCCACTTTGGTTTTCTTTGCACTTGTCTCTACTTGAGAGACACTAGATTTCCTTTTTCAGGTCAACTTAGGTCCTTCTTCTATGTCCTCTTCATCCTCACAACTAATATATCTTTCTCTTGTAGATTTTTCTTTCTTTCTCCTCTACGAAGGATTATGTTGTGTTGCAGGGGCACTGGGTGTAGCTTTCTTCGTAACACCAACTGCAGGCATAGTTTAAGAGGAATTTGAAATAGTGGGAAAGGGGGTAGAGGTTCTAACTGACCTTCTTTTTCTTGGTTTCCCCTATGGAGCCACTGAGGGGGCTTTTATTTTCTCTGTAGACCAACAATCTCCTCCAATTTTGCCTTCATCTTCTCTACATTCTTATTTATTTATATTTCCTTATGCTTCAGATGCACTTCAACTAGACTTTTCCTCATAGGTTCCAAACCTATCTACAGATGGGTCTCTTAGTTTACCTAACATAAGTTTAGCAAGACCTGTGATTACATCTTCTACCGCTTCATATCCCATTTCAGGAATCTAGACTATTTTGGTTTCCACTGCTTTCATAATATATTCATCTCTGGTAACCATAAAGGTAATATCATTCTTGTATTTCTCAAAAAAATTCTTAGTAATCCTCTCTCTTTCTTGCATCTTGGATTGAAAATATTTTAAAAAACCCCACAAAGCTTGATCCTTGGACTCATCATCCCAAAATCTTCTCAAATGATCCCTTATTTTTCTTGCAATAGGCATATTATCTAACCATACTATGTTCCTTGTTTCAGACAACTCTCTAAGAAAGTAGAATAATAAACAAATGATTAGAGTTCCATACAGAAATGATATTTTGATTCTTTTGTCTTTTATAGTTCTCCATCAATTGTTGTCTCAGGAGCTCGTATAAATCAATTTCCAAACCCTCTTTCAGCATTTGGTGAGCAGTGTTTATAGTTGTGGGTGGCATAGAATTCTCTTTATTAGTGTAATATATCTGACACAAAATTCTCTTTATTAGAGAATGTGTTTGGTTGTTGATTCAAGATAAGATTTATATTATTTTTAATGTTGATCTGAGTTGGTTCTTAGTGACTATGTTATAGGGGATTGGTGTCTCTCATTAAGGTTGTAACTCTTATGGGTTGGTGCCTACAAAATCATTGTAAGTTATATATTATTTTTTTGTTTATATTTGGGTAGTAGCTCTTTTCACCATGTTTTTTCCAATTCTGGGTTTCTACTTATATCTAGTGTTCTTTGTGTGAATGTGTGCATCTGTGTAGTTTAATTGTTAAGGAAATCAATACTTGCTACTTTGATGTTTTTTGGGTTCATGCTTGGAGAAGTTACTAATGGTAATTAATGTTGAATTAAAGAGTTTTGACATATACTAATTCACTCCCCTCCCCCTCTCAGTATATTGTGTGCCCTTCAATAAGATCAAGAATTGTATACTTTACAATTTCATTTATTATGATTTGCACCCATTTTAGTACTATTGTTACATGTTTGTTTTGACCTCTTTTCAACCCTATTTTTCATCTTCACTAACATTGTCCTAGATTCAAAAATTTTCCCTTAAAATTACTTAACACTTTTTTACTTTTATTTATTATTAATTTTCTTTTATCCTCTTGTCCTGGATGTTTTCCCTTCCTTGTGAACCCTCACCCCTATTTCCTTGCCACCTTTTAATCCTTTTGATTAAATTATTTAACAAATCCCATGTCTTAAACATAATTAAATAACCAATTTTTGAATCCTTAAACATCACTTTTCAAACATCTTCATGATTAGGGACCATCACCCTTGGGTGACAAATCTTCTAATTCATTTGTCCTAGGAAATTGAGCCGCGTCAAGCCTAGAGACTTCTCTCCACCTTTGGGCATAAGGGGTGGTAGTATCATCATCTATTCAAGTCTATTATTTCAAACCAAACTCATTTAATTATAAAAAATAGGTAAAAATACATTTCTAGCCTAAATTCGCTCCAAAATCTCACTAAGTAACCTTCCCAACCTCATTTTATAATAGAAATAATAAATTTTCACATTTTTTTCATAATTATTTTTTGAAAGAGTGAGAATGTGTTAGTGACTAGAGTATTTATATAGTGAGTTAAATTTCATCCATGGTATTAAATAACTTTTTTGAAATATTACAAAAACCTATACAACTAAATCAATAAACTATAGTATTCATTTTTTGTGTTTTTGTACTAACTAGTTTAGGTTTTTTATTGTAATAGTTTGATTTCACTCCATTTTAGCTTCTAATATACATGTCATCACTCTTTGGGCATTCTCATATTTACCCATCCATTTCCATCAATCTCCATACACATCTCATCCATATTTTCTTTCCCTGTCCTCTCCCAGCTCCATTATAAGCCCTGGTCTTGATTTTTTCTTTATATTTTTACATCTTATATTTGTAACCCTTATACAATATTTTTTTCCTTATATTAATTCTATTTATTATTACATTAGATTTCTTTTAGGTTTTTACTTTATTCTATTTTCCACCATCTATCACCTTATCTCCATTGTAAACACTAGAATAAGTCATACTTTTTCTTTTTTTTTTCTTTATAACTCATTATCATTCACTCAAACCAAGTTTTCCACCTTCCTACTTTAGATACCTTTCCATCTATACCATTTTTTTAATTTTTTTGTCAATAAGTCTTACTTTTCCTTTCCCCTAAGACTCATATTTCAAATTTTCTTACATCATCTTCTAGTTTCTTGTACACATAAAATATATTGCTTATGATTAAAATAGGAGTGATTTATTCACATAAAATATTAATAATTTAGGCCAAGTGGTCTTGTATTTGAAAGATCATAAAGGGACTAACGAAGCCAATGCCCCTTTGACCAATTATTTCATAGGTGCTCCTCCTTGAAGATTTACATTTACAAGTAAATTTCAAAAGAATATTTTATTTATCAAGGAATATTGTTGGAAAGTTTTTCTAGATTTGATTATGTGATCATTTTTGCGTCAATATTTTAGATCACACTATGTGATCCATCATTAGGATAGCAGAGAGTTGAAGGAGAAAAATAGTGAACTGCAAACCCAGAACTAACTAAAAAGACAAGAGGGAGGTAGGAGAGAGAGAGAGAGAGAGGTTGCACAAAAAAAAAGGAAAAAAGGAGTTTCTAATAGGTTGTTCTTATTTTTTGTGCAATATATCTCTCTCCTACATCTTGTCTTTTTAGTTAGTTTTGGGTCTGCAATTCACCATTTTCTCCTTCAGCTCTTTGTTATCCTGATGATGGATCATGGAGCGTGATCTGAAAAGTCGATGCAAAAATTATCACATAATCATATCCAAAAAACATTTCCAACAATAATCAATATGGATTGTGGAAACTTGATACCACTAATCAAGGAATGTGTCAATATAAAATTCTATTTAGAATGCTCAAAATAATGTCTCTACAATTATTTAGGGATTTTCAAGATAATAGATTTATCCCCACCCCTAGACTTCTTCACATGCTTAGACACACCCTTAAACTTGTCCCCACCCTTAGGTACACAAATTTTGAGCAACCAATTATTTGGCTTAGCTTTAATGAAATTTGATTTTAGAGTGCTTAGAGGTCCGTGATGTTATTTTGGTGGTGTTTTATCCCTAAATCATGTGTATCTATCTATATTTCTATGTTTTCTTTATTTATAGTGTATTTGATTAGGTTTGACAAATAATTTTCTATTTTATCCCATGGTCTATTAATTTTGATGATAGGTGTCCATATTGAGTATTGATTAAGATTAGATTATGAACAAAATCAAAAAGTTTGAAATTATTCTGACCATAAAGAATTCACCTCAAACTTGGACCTTTCCTCACCCTTGAGAATACCCCTTAATTAAGGTCAACTCCTTATGTCAAAAATTTAAAATTTAAAATTTGGTTTGGAGCCTTCACATATAGTCCCAAATCTTATTTTAGTAGTTTCTAGTCCTTTTAGGTTCATTTGCTTTGTTTTATAATTTGTCATTTAGTGTGTTTTAGACCAACGCTACCATGTTCTTATTGTTCATTACTTGTGTGCATGTGTCTTTAGTCATAAATTATGATTAGCTCTTGTTGCTAAGTGCTCATGTGATAAAAAAACACTTCATTTAACAAACCTAGACATTACCTCACCCTTGGGTGCAATCCTTCATTATGATCAATTCCCTAATATGTCAAAATCTAAAAAAATATAGCTTGGAGCCTCTACAAATAGTCCCAAATCTTATTTTAGTAGTTTACAATCTGTTTAGGTGTATTTGCTTCCTTTTCTGTCATTTAGAGCATTTTAGTCTAATGCTAGCATGTTTTTGTTTTTCATTTTATGTATCTTTAGTCATAAATATGCTCAACTAATATTATTAATTGTTTATGTGATAAAACTAATTAATTTAACTCAATTTAATTATATTTTATTAGAATATGTTAAAAGATTTGAGAGCCTAGGCATAATAGCCAACCAAACCCTTATTGAACAAAGGTTGAAGAATCTAACTAGCACAATAAGCATAGATTCAAGAAATGAGAGAGACAAGATTGAAAGACACAATATAGTTCAGCACAAAATGTATCAAGGAAAAACTTCCAATAGAAAAATATGAACCAACAAATTCCTAATACAAATGCATGGATAGAGGAATGTGGAAAGCTTCTACTCTATTAATTGACATATGAATTTCATTTTATGCATTAATTCTAATTACTTCCTTATAGATGTGAGATGATAATTACACTTTCCACTTACTTCTTGTAAATGTAAGATAATAATTAGATAATCATTTAACCTTCTACTTAACTTCTTGTAAATGTGAGATAATAATTAGATAATCATTTTAACTTTCTCCTCAACTCTTCGTAAATGTGAGATAATAATTAGATAATCATTTAACTTTCTACTTAATTTCTTGTGAACATAAAGATAATGATTTTAACTTTCTACTTATCCCATTATAATAACCCTTTTAACTTTTAAAAATAAAATTTAACCACTATGTGGAATTTAGTTCCCATCTGAAATTTAAATACAAGTAGAGGTTGGGTGTTTGGTAACGACCCACCAAACCCTTTCTCTCTTTTACTAACACCAACCCACGGTGAATGTGGGATTATTTAAAAGCATCGGTTTTTGACTAATAAGCAAACAGACAAATCCAAGGGCCCTACACTTGTACTTTTCTCTCACTCAATATATACTGTGTAATAAGTAGGCCTAGTACTACTTTTATTTCTTGTAATACTCACTGATATATGGGAGAGGCCCGAAGCCGCTGCCTACCCCTTTATATTATTTATTTATTATTTATAGAAAGACTAAATTTGTATATATGTTGAATGTACCTCTTTAAGGGAAACACTAGAGGCACTTGCACCCTCTTTTACTTGTATTAAAAATAAAAAAAATCCACATTTATTTTAATTCAATCGAAACAGTTATAAATTTAAGTAAAGAAATTTATTTTAGATTTTGGAAAATATTTTTTTATATAAATTGAATTAAATTTAAGGTTTGTTACAAATGAGAAAATTAATAATTAATTTTTAATCAGTTATAAATTAGATTCATTAAAATTTAGTTCAATTAAATTACGTTTAATAAATGTGGATTTCAATATTAAATGGAGCCTTGTTAAGTGGGAAACTGTGTGTAGACCTAAGAAAGAGGGCGGTCTTGGCTTACGATCTGCTATCTTGAATGGGCAAGTTCTTGTTGCTAAGTTATATTGGCGTTGGTGCTCAAGCCAAAATCAGCTTTGGGCTCATATTCTAACCCATAAGTATCTTAAGGATGTTAATGTGTCTGATGTTCCTCGCTTTCCTTTGGTTGGAAGTGGTTCTATGATCTGGAGTACTTTGAAACTGGGGACTCAGTTGGTTAAGAATGGTCTCTTTTGGATATGTCATTTGGGATCTCAAGCTCTTTTTTGGTTGGACTTATGGGATGGTCATCCTTCTTTCCTTTCTACTCACCCTCACCTTCAGTCCCTTTTTGATACTTTTACCGTTGTTGGTTGGGACATTGTTGATCATTATAAGATTGTTTATAATTGTGGGTTGGTTGTTTGGTATCGTTGGAAACTTCCTTCTGAATGGCCTCCTAGAGGATCTGCAGAGGATAGGGCAGAGTTGGCTCAGATTCTGCAACCACATGAGTGCACTACCTTAGCTGGGAAAGATATTTTGGCATGGGCGAGCAGTGATTTGTCTGGAAGGTTTTCTGTCTCAACAGGGTATGTGGAGCTAGTGCGGCAGACTTTTGGGGACAGTCGGGTTTCTTGGTGGAAGCACATTTGTCACAAGTTCTCATGGCCCAAGTGTAATTTTTTCTTATGGTAAGTGGTCCACAATCGATGTCTTACTTGGGATAATTTATGTGTAGTTTTCAGGGCCCCTTGATGTGTGTGTTATGTCATGCTAGTGAAGAGAGTGTCTCTCATCTCTTCTTCCAATGCTCCTTCACTAGACATATCTGACATTTTTGGTGGGAGGTGTGGTTCAAGCCCATTGGCATGCCTCTTCTTTGGCTTAGTTTTTTGTTTGATGGGGCAAGGCCCCAGTCAAAACCTCTTTTCTTCAGGTTGCTTGGACTCTGGTCCCTTCTTTTATTCTTTGGCATATCTAGTTGGAGAGGAATCGTCGGATCTTTCAAGATGTGTTGTTGGGGGGCTAGCACCTATGGTGGAAGATTCTTCACTCTTTGGGGCAAACTGTATCGGCAAAGTGTGACCTGACAGAGGTTGTGGATCCTACTGATGTTATTTTCTACACCCGTCTCTGTCTTCCACCTCCACATGCCCAGCTCATGAGGAATAGATGCAAACACCCTCTCTGGAAGATAAACAAGGTGGGGAGGTGGAGTCCTCCTCCACAAGGCAATCTGAAAATCAATACGGATGGGTCTTTGCAGGGCAACCCTAGTCCTGCTGGCATTGGTGGAGTTGGTAGAGATAGCTCGAGAACTGTTCAGTTCATTTTTTTTGTTTATAAAGGTCATCATACCAATAATTTGATGGAGGCTTTGGCTATTTTATATGTTGTGGAGCGCACTTGTGCTCTTGGATGGAGATGGCTCATTTGTGAATCAGACTCACGGGTGGTGGTGCATTTGTTGACTCGGCAACACTCAAAGGATGTTAGTTGGTAGTTAGTCTTGGTGGTTAATCAGATTCTTCATTTGTGTGATTCTTTGGAGTCTGTTTCTTTCACTCATATCCCTAGGGAGTGGAATGGTGTAGCGGATTGTCTGGCCAAATGGGCTTCTGATCAAATGCAAAACTAGAATATTGGGGATAAGGATCAATTACCTATGGGTTTGTCTCATCAATTGGATCACTTAGGTGGAACTTGACAGGGCTATTTGATGCCCCTGCTTTGTATTTTGTCTTGTTTAAATAAATTTTTACCCCTCCTTTATTTCAATTTTACTTTTCAATTATCAAAAATAAAATTTATAATTTGAATCTGTAACATTTTATAAATAAATCTAAAAAAATCAATTTCAAAACAAAGTATGAATCTTTACTACAAATGCTTTTTATTGAAGATTAATGGAACAAATATCAATCTAAATTTAATCTTCTTCAATCTATTTTATTTTTTTCTAAACAATGTATAGTCATCTATTTTTTTTAAGGTTGTCTTCTACATAACATATTTTCACTTTTTCTTTTTCTAAAAACTCAAAAAAAAATCTTATTTTATATATATTTTTTTTTACTCATACAAATTAAAAATTACTAATTCCTAGCATACAATTCAAAATATAATTTGCATGATTTTGTTTTCTCTAGTACATAAAATGAAAATAAATATAAATTTAATTTAGAATGTTTAGCTTTTGGATTCAACTATGTGTATTTTTGTGTCCATGTTTTGGATCACACCCAGTGATCCATCATGAGTAAGAGGAGAAAAATACACACAAGTGGATTCAAACTAACTTCAATAGACTATGGAAAACTCATACCAACTATAAATTTAATTATATACTTCTTTTTAAAACCTTCTAACACTTTTACAATTAAATTTATATTTTTAAATTATAGTTTTTTAATTAATCTTCACTATAATTTGACAAATTTGTATGACCCATCAATAAGTTGCTTTTGAACCAATTAAAAACTAAAATTTTATACTCTTCAAATATAATTTAATTGAATATGTTAAATATTTAACTTTAAAAATTATGAAAATTATTTCTCTTCAACATAATTGGCTATGGACAAACGAAAAAACAAGTAAACTATTTTTTTACATTTTTTTAATAATGATTTTTCACTTTTAACTTTATTAAGTCATTTCATTAAATCTTTCTAAAATAAACAAATAAATGTTACTTATTTTTAATTTTTTAAAGAATGATTTTTTGGTTTTAGTTTTATAAAGTCATTTCATGAAATCTTTCTAAAATAAACAAATAAATGTTACTTTTTTAATATGATATATATAATATTTTATTTTTTTAATGTTTATATATTAAATTAAATTAAATTAAGCGATCTTTTTAGATATATACAATTTTTATATATATTTATATATGTAATTTTTTTTTTATTAAAAAAACTCTCACAAAAATTAATTAATTATTTTATAGAGATTTGGATTCATATTATTAAAATAAAAAAATAAAACTTAAACTAAAACACAATATAAAAATTTAAATTAATTTTTAAACAATTTGACATTGTCATTTTTTTATTTTTCAAATTTTATTAACTTCAAAACATAAATAAATACAAACAAGTGTCACGTAGTGCTAGTATTTTACAATATTGTAATTATTGTTTTTTTAGATTTGCAAAAAAATTAATGTAAATTTTACTAATGTAAATAAAAATAAATATAAGTTTTGTTAATTATATTGTTTTAGTATTGTTAATTAGTTTTGTGCATGACCTAAACCTAACCCTAACTCACACCCTAACTCTAATCCCAATCTTAACCCTAACCTTAACTTTAACAATAAATTCTAAATCATTATCTTAGACCTATCTCTAACCCTAACTATGGTCGTAACATTATCTATAACTATGGTCGTAACCCTAACCCTAACATTAAAGAATTGTAGAGTGACATTACAAAAAAAATCTATGAATTAATATTGGGGATAAGATTTGAAATAATGGGTAGGGGGCCTAGCTTGATTGGTTAAAGCATCTTGTTGTAGGCAAGAGGTCATGAGGTTTAGTCTCCTATAGGGGGATTGATACCTATCGATTCCTACAATCTTAAAAAAGTTGAAGTAATGATATTAGATGAATTAAATTTTGGAACAATGTCATATTTTAGTGATTTTTATTAGTAATATTTTATTTTTAATTAAAAAGTGACACTATCAAATAGTTTAAGATTTAATTTAAATTTTTATTTTAATTGTGTAAAATCAAATCCCTAGGAAGATTATTTATGATGTGCTTTGTTTTAAATTTTATTTTATTATTTTAATAGTGTGAATCTAAATCTCTAATTGGTTTTTGTGTGATTTTCTTAAATAAAAAAACAACAATTACATAAATAAAAAAATCATGCTTAAAAAAAATGTAAAAATAAGTAACATTTATTTATTTTAGAAAGATTTAATGACTTTATAAAACAAAAAATAAAAAATCATTAAAAAATGTTAAAAAAATACTTTATCTTGCTTTCCCTACAAATTTTCCCATAACACCCCAAATTTTTTAGCCAATTATGTTCAAGAAAAATATTTTTTACAATTTTTAAAGTTAAGTATTTAACATGTTCACTTAAAAAAAAAAATTATATTTGAAGAGCATGAAAATCTAGTTTTTAATTGGTTCAAATCCAACTTATTAATAACTAATTAACAAAATGAGTTGAAGAACTAATTGCAATAATACTATGTCTGGCGACAAGTACTAATAAGAATCAAATCAATCATACCTACACTGGTAGACTGTCTAGCAGTATTGGGATGTGAGCAAAAGGAAGAACAAGTTGTCTATGATTTCAATACTACAAACCTTCAAGAGAAACTAAAAGATAGCAAATAAAGGAGGTGTATAGGTTTTGTCAAGGCTCTGCATGATATTGCGCACAGGAAGAGCTCCCCACAATTTTTCCAAACTTCACTTGGAAGCCTTTTCACCTTCTACAGAATGGAAGAAATGGCAAAGTGACAAAACATACGAGTAATAATGGTAATCTTGTATATGAAAATTAGCATTCAAAATGTGATAAAAGCTAGTCGTCATTTTCAAAATATGTTATAAGTGCAGTATGAAGGACATGGGACAAATCATATTTAATACCATTAATACCAATAGATATTCCTCCAAAAATGATTTCTTTCACATGTCTAGTTGGTAGAGGCATACGCCACACATCAAATTATATTGATATAGCACCCAGTAAGAGTTCCCTGCAATTTCGCCAGACTTCACTCGGAAGCCTTTTCAACTTTTGTGAAATGGCAGAAAAGGCATTTATAACAAACTGACTTATAAAAGAAGCATAAATGGCTAATCTTATATTTGAAAATTAGTATTCAAACGTGATAAAAGCTAGCTGCCATATTCAAAGTGTGTTATAAGAGTAGTATGAAGGACATGGGATGGATCATATTTAATGTCATTATTGCCAATGGATACTCCTCCAAAAATGACTTTTTACACATGTGCGGACGGTTGATGCATACTTCACACATCAAATCATAATTTTATATTGCCCAGAAGAGCTCCCCACAATTCTGCCTTCACCTTATGTGGAATAGCGGTAGCATATGTTACACATCAAATTGTAATCATTTTTTTGGCACTAACCTTGTATTTTTTGCAAGATCTTTGATTGCTTGAGTTTAGAGGCTTATTTATTGACAATGCCAAAGCACATTTCAAAGTGTTTCAAATCTATCAACAAATGTGCCAAATCTTCAATCACATGTCGTGATAAGAAAATAAGTAATTAAGAAGAAGACACTCAATGGATATTCTTTAGTTGGAAAGTTAGGTCGTGGGATTAAAAGGTCTTATGTCCTCCATGTCCTCCAAAGCAGAGTATTATGCATATCATATATCAAGGAGGTGTTATATTAGGGTGGTGCATTTTCTCTATCTTCAGTGCTCAAATTAGTCATTGCTCCTCTTGACTTCAGATTATGGGATATCAACCAAAGAACTTCAAGGTGTCATTTTGAGTGCAAAATTGGGAGCAGCCTTTTAATGGGTACCTATCAAATACAGAACTGGTCCAAATATTTAATGCCTAATGCCCAAGTGTGTTTGAATGCATTCATATCATACTTGTTGAAGAATTTACTGACCCCAAGCTCCACACCTCATTTTCCCATCCTAGGTATTGTCGATTTATGTGTCTAATGTCCTGGATCTTATGTAATTTTTTGAGTATCTTGAGGTGATAGTAAATGAAGTGGTCTACAAGAAATTTTTGGGTGATAATGGTTTGTTTCTCCAAGATAGATCTTTGATCCGAATATCACCAAATTCGGGTTAGAGAGGAGGATGTGGAGAAGACAACATTTTGTTGCCATTATCGGCACTTTGAGTTCCTAGTTATGCCTTTTGGCCTAACCAATGCTCCTGCCACTTTTTTTTCTTGTATGAACAGGGTCTTCAGGGATCAACTGAGGAAGTCAATCCTTGTCTTCTTTGATGATATATTATTTTTAACAGGACTTGGGATGATCATTTAGCACATTTGGATTCAATGTTAGGAACTTTGGAGAAAGAGTCTTTATATGCCAAGGAATCAAAATGTGACTTCAACATGAAAGAGTTATATTTGGGGCATACTATTGTCACTTCGTCAAGGGATTTTCATAGCAGTAAAAACCACTTACGGACTTAATGAAGAAGGGGGCATTTGTTTGGGCTCCAGGGGCACAAGAGTGCTTTGATAAGTTCAAACAGTTGATGAGCTCATTCTAGTACTTGCTATTCCAGACTTCACATGTCCTTTTGAGCTAAAATATGATGCCTCGGAAGAAGGCATTAGTGTGCAATCTTAATGCAGGATAAGCATCTTATTGCATTTCAGAGCATGAAACTTTGGGGTCCTAAGAGGAGTTGTAATATTTATGATAAGGAAACGTTAGCCATAATGCATGCCTTGGCTAAATTCAGACAGTATCTGGTGAGCAACAAATTTTTGGTGAGGATAGATCATAATAGTTTGAAGCATTTCCTAAGTCAATGTGACCTCAATGATCAACAACAAAAATGGGTCAGAAAATGACAGGCATAAGGAAAAAAATGTAGTTGTTGATCCTCTTTCGAGGAGACTTCACTTGTGCTCTCTAGGTGAGGTTGTAGATGATTGGAGATATTTGAGTGCAACTGAGTATGCTAAGGATAAGTGGGCTTCGGATCTAATTGATGGTATAGTTGTAGATGATAGGTACACCCTTGTGAATGGCCTCATCATTTATAAAGGGAGGATTTTCCTTGTGCTTGGATCCTCTATGAAGAAGAGGATAATGAGAGCCTTTCATGATGTCCTTATGGCAGGTCACCCGGGCTATTTTAAAACCTACATGAAGATTAGGGAACAATTCACTTGGAAAGGTCTCAAAACATAGGTAAGTTCATTTATGTGAGAGAGTGTCCTACATGTCAGTAGAACAAACAAGAGCACTCCTTCTCTGCAAGATTATTAATACCCCTACCCATTCCTAATCGAAAGTGGGAATGCATATCTATGGATTTCATCACGAGTTTTCCCAAAGCCCAGATCAAGGACTATATATATGTTATGGTCGACAAACTCATGAAGTTTGCACACTTCTTTCTAGTTTCAGCTACTTACAAAGCAACACAAGATGTTGATTTGTTTTTCAGAGAGGTATTCAGATTACATGGGTTGCCTCAAAGTATAGTAAGTGATCAGGACAACAAATTCATGAGTCATTTCTAGCAGGTGCTATTCAGACTCAATGGCACATAACTCACTCTAAGCACGAGCTACCACCCATAGATGGATGAAAAACAAAAATAGTTAACAAGTGGGTGGAGGGATACCTCGGGAACTACATTGTGGGGAAGAAAATGACATGGGTCAAGTGGTTGCATTTATGTGAGTATTGTTACAATATGACATACCACATGTTTATACACATGTCACCATTCATGGCACTCTATGGCTATGACACTCCTAACTTCCTAGACCTTTTATTTGGAGATAGTAGGGTGCCTAATGCCAAGGTTTTGTTATAGGACATCCAAGAACATCATGAGATCCTTGAAGGAGAATAAATAGAAGGCACAAAATCAACAAAAATATTATGTTGATCAACACAGAGTTAAGCATTCCTTCGAGGTGAGTGACATGGTATATCTTATGTTGCAATCTTACAAGAAATCCACTCTTAGGAAGAGTGACGCTAAGAAGCTTAAGTCGTGTTATTGTGGTCCACTCAGAGTCTCCAAGCGAATTAGAGAGGTGGCTTATAAGCTGGAGTTGCCGACATAAAGCAAGGTACACAATGTGTTTCATGTGTCTCACCTCAAGAAGATGTTGGGGCACAACGTAACACCTTATACAATGTTACCACCCTTGGATGAGGAGGGGAAATTGATTCTTATTCTCAAGGCTATCATTGACACCAAAGAAGGTAGTTTGAGGAGGAGAGTTATCAAGGAATACTTGGTAAAATAGAAGGACCTGTCGGTAGAGGATGCAACCTGGCAGAATGAGGAGATATTGCAACATCTTGATTTGAGATTGCTTGCGGACAAGTAATTTTAGGGAGGGTAGATTGTAATGTCCCCTCTCTAGTCAGTGGACTGGGAGTTAGGGTTAGCCTATGACTTTGGTCCTCGTAGGCTAATGAGATGTTTAGTGGACCCTTTGGAGGATATTTAGGTTCATCAATAGGCTTGGGTATATTCTAGTGTATACAGCTCGATGTTTCAATATTTTGGTTGATAGGCCTTACAAAGGCAGTTCTAGAGTACATTGCTCATACTTACTATTTATAGTAAGTTATATCAGGATCAGTGGTCACCACACCAAAAGTTGGAAATTGTGTTTGGATCACTATCAGGGGTTATTGTCAGATTATTATTGAGAGTTGACAATTTAATTAAGTTATTAAAGTCAAATTACTTAAATAATATTAATTATTAAATCGACTTTATAATTTAATGTTATAAAGTGACTTTTAATAAAGTAACTTTATGATTTGGCGTTATAAGGGAAATAAATTGGCTTTTAATAAAGTATTAATATTTTAATAGTACTTTGTGAAATATTTTATTAAAAGTCAATTATATTAAAAAGATAATAATTTAATATTATTTCAAAACCTAATTACCAAAAGTTGGCATTGGAATTTAGAGAAGGATTAAAAGGAAAAATAAATCATTTTTGAGATATTCATTGATATTATTTATTTTGCAAAATGTAGAGAGCTGAGCAACAGGGTTTGATGGTTTGGAGAATCAAGCTATTCTGAGGATGAAATCCCTTGAATAGGACAAAGTTTGCAAGTGTGAGAGACCACCCAAGGACTCTTGACTGAATATTCTCACACTAGGATTATCATCTGAGCTTACACAAGATCCAAAAGAAGAATCTATTTCAAATTTTTAGAGAATAATATTGCGGATCATAAATAAATAACAAGGTTTCATTGTTGGTTCACCACTTAGACTGGAACATGGGATTGGCAACTGGCCATACAAATTTGGAGGCACATTTGAGAGGTTTGAGCATGGAGTTTTGATATTAAAAAAAATCTTACCTAGTCGTACAGTTCTGCAATCTTAATCAGGTTACCAAACATCCAAAATACATTATTTTCTGTGGCATGTGTGGGCAGATTAAGTAGGTCGTACAACTGAGAACCTAGATGTGAGGGTTTCTAAGGAAGATCGATCTTGTTTGGAGTTGCAAACAGTCATCATTTGAGGCATCCAGTTTGTGTAATCACATCTATGACATTTTTAAAGTGGAAATTAGACATTTTAGAGTGTAGTGCCTAGGGTTTTGTGCCATCAGCTTGCTAGTCAAATAAATTAGATTTGTAACTATGCAAACCAACAAATGTGTATGTTTGAAATATGTTTTTGAAGCAATAAAAACAACTAGGTTCTATTTGGTTTATCCATTTCCTTATTACTTTTTCATTTTTGTATTTATTTCAATTTTTGACATCATATCTGGCAAAAAATCATAAAAAACCAGAATACAATCAAAACACAAAAATTTCAAACTCAAACACCAACAATATACAATCCAATGCTATTCTTTTCAACCCATACAATTGAGTAATCATGGCACATTCGTAGAGATGATGTTTATACATATTCATAAGAATATCAACTGTCTAATCATCCAACCAACCCTTAGAACACCAAGAGTCATGTAACTATATTTCAGCCATGCATAAAATCAACATACCACATAAAACATTAAGTGTGATGTCTCCACATGGATAGTCACCTTGTACAAGTTTCCACTATTACACATTGAATCAATGATTCCAACTTAAGATTGTTGGTATATATGCATATTTCTAGTATAACCACCACTTCTAGCTCCTTATTTGTGGTAGCTCACACCAACATAACATTACTCTTAACTACTTGTGGTATCATGCGTCATCATTGAAACATTATCCTATTCTCATATTGTGCCACATGAATTCAATTTTGTTGTCAGTGCCTCTTACATCACTATTCATTATCCAACATACATTATCTTTCATATGTGATTGTGAGTTCTTCTCCAAATGCCACGTGGTTGCTATCATAGCACCAACACAAGGGAATCGGCATATGTGATGTACCACAACATTTAAAACATCATCATTATATGTAAATCACTATGCCTATTGTACCCCAACATTTGTTATTTCACTGCATGTCACCACAATCAAGTGTGTAGACAAAGTCTATCTATAGTGACTCTTTATAGGTGAAACCACCCAAGTCTCAATATCATGTTGGTTTGTCACATCATCATTAGACCTTGAAATGTTTATCGTCCAAAATTTGAACACTTACAACATCAAAACACCACTTGTTTCTTATTAGATTCAAAATATTACAAATAAATGAACTTGCTTTTATTAACATAAATTTGTTAGACCATATTTATGAATCGCATATTCAATTTCCTACATTAATTCAAATCCACATTCACAAATTGAAAAAATAAACTAAAACAATACATAATTAAAATTGTAAGTCAACTACAATTACTCAGCTAGATTATAACATGTTGATACAATAATGAATAAACATCTAACGCCTCACAATAATATTTTAATCAATAGATTCCATAATTTTAAGCTGTTTGGTAGAAGCAAAAAATAATTAGATCGACATTTACGCACGAGATAGATCTGTTTCTAACCATCTTGATGGACTCGTCCACTCGAGTCTTTTCCTTCAATGATGAGAAAATAGCACAAACATTTTAAGAAAGAGAAAAGGTAAGAAAGAAAGCGATTCGTCTACATAAAGCAGCATTAAATTTGCGACCATTTAATTGTGCTCTATTATTGGTATTCAACATAAATCCTCTAACTACTTTAGCTTAAAATCCCTTCATATTCTCCGGTTTTTTGATACTCAAAACCTGCACAGTGCACAATCCTTTTTAAAAATCTTCTTTGTTCAGGTCTTGGTCTTTTTTAAAAATTCTTCAATCCAATACAGTTGTGTGTGTTTCCGCTCTAACTTTATAGACAGTGGTTTCGTCTTGGAAGCTATAGTAATGCCTTGCATCTGGTTTGGGGAAGCAAAGCCCACGGAAGATCTGAGCAACGGAAAGGTACGAAATTAATCTAATGCCGTTGTGATTTCCTAGACGGTGGGAAAAAAAATTAGGATGGTTGTTTTTTTATGCCCGATTTGTATTTAGCTGCACTTGATTAGAGTTATTGCAGTTCTTGTGGGTGTGGATCTGCCTTGCATTTAGGAAATGTCTAGTGTATAGAGCTTCAGAGGAACAGCACTAATCTTGGACTGTTGGGTTTTCTTTGTAAGATACGTTAATATCGAATGCTTGTAATGGGTTAAGCATTCAATGCGCTGAGTCCCAAGAGCTTAGTGCATTGCGATTCTTGCCTGGGAATCTGGTACCTGGCAAAGTAGTGTTGCAACCACAATCCCAAACGCAGGACAGGGAAAAATCTCCTCCATGTCTACCTGGCCCATAATGGCTAATGTAAGCCTGCTCATGTAGGAACAAATAGTATGGCCCATAGGATCCAGTGGAAAACAGAAATATTTGAGTGCCCACCTCAATGGATGCTTGCCTTCCCTTCACAGTGACCAGAGCCGGCAGTAGGAAAAATTTCCTTTGTGAAGATCAAGTGAAGGTCAAAAATGAGAACATGAGTTTTGAAGAGTCAGGACAGGAACATGTTGTGCGTTCTTTGAGTGTGTCCGAGAAGCTGGTCAGAAGTGTTAGTTTGAAGTTGAGAAAACTGAATCTGAAATTTGAACAGGAGGGTGAAGGAATGGTTGATGAAGAGACTAGTATCCATTCAATACACATGGAAGACCAGGGTAAGGAGAGATGGGAATCTAGCAAATGCCTTGGCTTGTATGGAAAAAGCAATCGTTGCAGGGTCGGGGATGACATTAGCGAGGACATGGGGAGAGAGAATGATAAGCCTAGAAAGGTAGTCGATGGTGACTGTATGGCTTCTATTAGAGGAAATCCGGATAGAGAGGTTGACTGCAGAAGAGAGTTCCATGGGTGTCTTGATTTGGATGCAGGATTTGAGAGGTTAAGGGAGTGGAATAGGGGAGATTCACAAGGAGACAAATTACGTAAGTCCATTGGCAAGAAGAAGGCAACAGATATGGATGGTACGGGTGGATCTTTAATAGATTCACTGGATGGGGAAGGGGACTCGGCTAACAAGAGGGAGATAAGCCACTTGGAATGTTTTGCATATGGTCAAACTAACAAGTTCTGGAGAAGAAATAGCAAGAGGTTAGTAGAGAGGAGGAATGCCATGAGTTCAAAAGAAGAAAAGCATGTTTCTCTTCCAGATGACATCATAGAAATGTGCCTGGCTAGAGCATCATTGATCAGTGTTATGAATGCAAGGCTAGTCTGCAAAAAGTGGAGAATGTTAACTTCAAGTCCTCATTTTATGCAAATGAGAACTGCCTATCTGTCTCAGAAGCCATGGCTCTTTTTGTTTGGTCTCTCTAGGGATGGGGTTTCTGTAGGTCAAATCCAGGCACTTGATACCACCATGAATAAATGGTACAGACTTGATGCAGAAATTCTGAAAGGGAGGTTCATGTTTTCAGTTGCTTGTGCAGGCAGTTCCATCTATGTTATTGGTGGATGTTCGACCTCAAAAAGCCCAGGTGGGATGGACAAAACCAAGACTCATAAAGCTGTATTAGTTTACAGTCCTTTCATTGGGTCATGGAAGAAAATAACCCCAATGAAGTCGGCAAGAGCATTGCCAGTGGTTGGTGTTTTTGATGTCCACTGTAGCAGCAATGGCACGTCTGGACTGTCTAGAAGGCTAGGTAGCAGAAGCATTGAACGGAATGGGAATGAAGAAGAAGAAGCTCAGAGTGTGGGTAAATTATCAATAGTCCAGGGAGGTGGGGTAGCATCATGCAGCACATCAAGGTCTTTGGAGTCAAGAAGGAACCGACATTCTGAGGTGTATGGTGGTTTACAAAATGTTTCTGGAAAGCGACAACTGTGGGAAGTTCTTCATGGAATGAAAATTTCAGATTCGCAAGGGGCACTGCCTTTCTCTTCAGCACCTGACTTGGGTAAAATTGCACGTGGGAAATTGTCTGCAGAAGACAGAGATCAATCGAAACCAAAAGAGACAAAAGCTTTTGCTATAATAGTGGCAGGTGGACAAGGTCAATGGGATGAGCCTCTGGATTCTGCAGAGATCTATGACTCGGTTTCTAACAAGTGGAGGGAAATAGCAAGACTTCCTGCTGATCATGGGCGTGTTTGTGCAGGTGTAGTTTGTAATGGGGTGTTTTATGTTTATTCGGAATCTGACAAGCTTGCTGCTTATGATTTTGAAAAGGACAGTTGGATTGTAATTCAAATGGCTCATTCTCCTGTCCGTCTTCCAGAATACTTACCTAAGCTAGTGTCATGCAATGGCCGTCTTTTCATGCTTTGTGTCTCATGGTGTGAAAGAGATGAACGTGAGAATGGAAGAGATAAAGCTACAAGAAAACTGTGGGAGCTGGATCTTAGTTCATATTCCTGGACCGAAATATCAAGGCACCCAGATGCTCCATTAGACTGGAATGCATCATTTGTGGGGAATGGGGATCAAATATATGGAGTGGAGATGTTCAAGATTTTTGGCCAAGTGCTGGACTTTGTCACTGTTTGTGATGTTTCAGGACCAAATTTCAAATGGAGTCGTATATCTAGAGAGCATGTGGCACAAGACATGGATGCATCATCATGCAGGACAAAAGCAGCTGTTGTAGTGCAATTGTGAATTTTCCCTAACTATATCTAGAGAGCATTTGGCATAAGGCATGGATGCATCATCCTGCATCACAAAAGCAACTGTTGTAGTGCAATTCTAAACTTTGCTGAAATTTATACAGCCTTTTGTCACTTAAGCTTAGGTATGATTCTTAAGCATGGCCTCGAAAAGCTGTGCCATTCTTTCAATGTTACTGAGTTGTAAATTGATCCTTCACTTACAAGAATTGAAATCATAATTGATGGTTTATTGACTCTGTATTTTGTTCTTCTTCAAAAGATTTGAAAAATTTTGTGAATATGCATCTATGCCTGTAATACATAATAAGCCATTTTTTCTTCTGAACTTTTACCGTTTCCTTTATGAGTGTTGTTTGTAGCTCTTTCTCTCTTGCAAAGACATTTTTCTTTAACTTATTCACTTTTTAATATGCATTTCCAAATCTGTTATTGAGCTTACGATTAGGTTCATATTTTAAGCCAGTGGATATAATTCATCCCATGAGAAACTGCTAATCTTTGTACAGTATATTCGGAGAATGTGAGTTCAGTGATTGGTTGCATGTGATAGGGTTACTGGACTGATAAGGATACTTTGGGCTTCAAGCTGTCGTGTTTAACATCTATTTCCAGATTTAACCACTTATTGGTTATCTCTGATGCTTCTTTTGGCATATTAGATTTCCTGATTGCATTCCATTGCTTTGATTTTTTTGCAGTTGGACGTTTCTTGTCATGTTTAATCAGTCCTGTTCATCAAGGGTTTCATCTGCCCATTCTAGTTTTTTGGTTCATGGTTGTTCTTCATAGTTTGAAATAGATTAAAAAATCATGTTTTGTTCTTCTTCTATAGATGTTGCACTGGGTCAATAAGGATTGGCATTCTATAATTACCATTAACATAACTCTTTACCAATAGGCGTTGTGCTAGTATATCTGCAGCTATGTAATTGTGCCCTTGGGTAATTGATGGCTTTACCCCAAAAATACATTTACAAGGGTTTTCCTGATTAGCCTTTGAACCCAGAATGGATCAACTCTCCTATTTGCCCTGACATGAGGCGAAGGATCCACTCTCCTCAGGGCCTACAGCTAAATTACTGCAACTGTTCACATGTATTACTTAGCAGTGCCTTGTTGGGACTCCATGCCCATAAGGTTGTTGTGGAAGTCCGTGGCACTGCCCATTGTGATTCTTTCACTATTATAAGCTATGACGTACATGTGACACGTCTGGGTGGGAGGATTTTGTTGAACTACTTCTGCTTGCCATCAACGGTTTTGTCATAACCCTCGCTGCCAGGTCCTGAATATTCCTCTGTGGGACCCATTCCCCCCCTTATGTTGGGTTCTCGACTATTGGCTTCGTTTTTTATAGTCTTTTTTACCTATTTATATGTATATATTTTTATATTTGGTTCTATCTTAATGTTTTACTATATATATTTCTATATATTCATTTTATCATACTTATTTATGCATCTACTTTCATTTATCCATTTGTCATTAGGATTTGATTGTTTGTTCGTCATAAGATAAGTTTGTGGTTGTAAGGGTGATCTTGTAATTGAAGATTTGGCTTCTTTCATTTTAAAATTCAAGATTTAAATTTGGTTGATTGGCTTTATTCACCCTCTTGTTTTGAGCTAACTAAATTTATGTTTGGTGCAAGTAATTAAAGACATTCAATGCATTCATTTAATCACCAAGGAATCATTGGAAATCATTTCATTCTAGAACATTGGAGCAATTAATAGCAACACATTTCAAGTTGGTGCAATAAAAAATGTAACAAATCAACATACTTAAGGAGTTTTTCTTCTTGTTTTTTATCTTGTCCACTTTTTGGGCTGGGAGAACTTGCCTCTCTTTGATGAATTGACAACCCTTAAGGTATTTCTAAATATTATCAAATACCCATGTATTTTAGGAGTAGAGTAGACATTTATTCATTCAACAAAGTTGCAAAACATGTTAGGAGTAGGTGTGCCATTCACCTTGCAAATCCTAAATTTTAAAAATTGGATTTAATTATATAGATGATAAATAAAGTATTATTTCCAAACATTTTAGAGCAAACAAAAAGTGTCACCCATGTGAGGTGGGGACATTATTTATCTATTACTTATTCTTAAAGATTCTTGGGATATTTTTGTAGGAAGGCATTCACTAGGGAGGTTACACTGAAAAGGTCAAAATTGGGAGTTATAGAGCATCTTTTCAATTTGGTGCTTATGACACAAACATTGAATAGCCTTATTGAGTGCCTAGATTTGGGGAAATAATTAATTTAACCATATTAAAAATTTATTATTTGTAAGAGGTGTAAAATGTGTAAGAGTAACCTACTATTTTGGGTTGCTTACCATGACTAGGGGGTGCTGGAATTTTGCTATGGCTCATGGTTTTACTCATAGTTTTGGATATCACTTGGTGTTTTCTAGTTATAACATTTCTATATGTTAGACGCATGTGATAGAGGATAGCAATGTTCTTTTGCAAGACTCTTATGTTGTCAATTTACTACTAGAGGGATATGTGATTGTATTAGTGTATACTCTTTGTTGAGATTAAGATAAACTTGGGTCTCTTTAGTGGGAGGGTCTTCGACATAAATCTAGTGTTATGATTTGCTTCTTCATTACTACATTATTTTTTATCGTATAATTATATTAAATCACTATTTTGATAATATTTTTATTGTGTTGTTTACCTTATTAGTCAACATTCAATATCAAATTTATGACTCAATTTGGATGGGATGTTTTTCTTGTAATGTTGTAGGTTTTATATAGTTGTAGTGGGAGTATTTTTTAGTGGTTTTACAAATCCGACTGTGGCTAGAGAAGCTATGCAAGCACATCTTGTTTAGAGATTGAGAAGTTCAATGGCTCCAAAAATGAGTTATGAAAACTAAAAGTGGGGGATCTATTGGAAGAAGATATCACTAGAGAGTTGTGATGGATAAAGAGATGACTATTGGTGTATTGGATAAGATTGGAAGAAGCTTGACAAGAAGGCTTAGGGAACAATATGATTGTCTCTCCAATTTTATCCTTTAGAATGTATATGACGAGATTATGGCATAAAGTTTATGGATAAGAATAGGTGAATGAAATCTACTAAACTAAGGGTCATATTAAAAATAGAAATTGTATTCATTAAAAATGAAGACGACTTTGTAGCTATAAGCATTAAATGCATTTAATCTTATTTTTAACTAGCTAGGAAGCATATATGTTAAGCTAAAAGAGGAGGATAACTTTATATTGTTCCTTAGTTTTTAACCCAAATTTAGGGATAATATACTAGTTGCAATTACTCATGGTACTACAAAGCCTAAGGTGGGTGCCCTTGTTGGTACTTTGCTCAAAGAAAAATGAGGTAGAAATCTATGGATAAAGGTTCCAAGGAAAAATGTTATAAGAAAAGGGGGATAAGGAGAACTCTAAGCCAAAAGGACACTCTAAAACCATTGATAAGAGTAGAGTGAAATGTTGGAATTATGAGAAATAGATCCATGTAAAGAAGGAATGCAACAATAATAATAAATCTCAAATTTCTTTTAGTGATAAATCTTTGAAGATGAAAATGATAATTTGATTTTTTGTGCTAACATTGTTAGTGATGACTCATGGCTTATTGATTGAGGTGCCCTGTATCACATGACTCCTCATTGGGAGCGATTTTCTTCATGCAAGGCATATAATGGTGGTGAGGTAAAAATAGTGTTCAATGATGAGAGAGCAAAATGTCTTATATTTGTGTTGAACATTTATGAATTAACACAAATTTTACTTTTGTTTTTTTTAAATAAATGATATTGAAGTGCATGTCACATTTGACTAGAGTGTTGCATGTTGGCTAGAGGGAATCAAGTGCTAGCTAAGGGATCCTAGTGTGAGATTTTGTTTAAGCTTGATGCATCTACTTATTGTAACTTATCTTATGCAATTGAGAACTTTGATTCACATATGTTGTTGTGCCATAGGTTGGGTTACATTGGTGAAAAATGGCTTAAGACATTAGTTAATAAAAATAAAGTGGAAGGTTTGTCTAGTTATTTTGTAGCTTTTGATCTTTGTAAGCTTTGCATGTTTAAAAAATAGAGTAAAGTTTAGTTATGGTGTACTAGAGAAAAATGATTATTGGAGGTTATTCATGGTGATGTTTTTGGTCCTATAGATGTTGTTTCAATTGGAAAATCTTATTATTATGTTTCCTTTATTGATGATTGCTTGTGTTATAATTGGATTTATTTTTATAGGCATATATATGAAGTTTCTAGTAAGTTTAATTTTTGTTTTAATCAAATGGATTGAAAAATAAGTATTAATGTTAGATAAAGAAGAGGAATATTGTTTTAGGGAATTTGGTGATTTTCTAAACATGTATGTATTATTGCAAAAAATAACTTTGTATACAACAAATACCAAAGTATGTTGAGTAGTGCTCAATTGAATATTGACTTTGGTTAGAGGCTATAAATATGACTTTTTCTTTATTATCTTTGTGTTATGCTCTAGTTAATAAAACATTATGTGTGGATAAGTAAAAACACCTCTATTTCTCACAATAGAGTTTTTTATTGTGACACTTTGTTCGTGTACCTAACAAAATGATCTAAGTTAGATTTAAAGAAATATATTTTTATTGGTTATGACTAAATGGGTTTTACAAGATTTGAAATTCTCTAACCTTGAAAATAACATATTCTATAGATGTGATTTCATGGAGCTTAGATTTAAAATTAGTTGGGGACAACCAAACGAAAAAGAAGAATATTGTGCATTTTAAAACTAAACTAGAGAAGTAAGATGATGCATAGGTGGAAGAACAACATGTTGGATCAAAAGGATGTAAAGGAATAAGAAGGATCAGATTTAGAAAGTTAAAAGGAATAATAGTAATATCTTCTTACTACACCCTTGAGAAGGTGCATGAGACAAAGGAAACTAGTTGGTAGGTATAGCCATCGTATTTCTATTGTGTATTTGTTTTATTTTGTACTAATAATGAACTAAGATCTATGAAGGAAAGTATTTCTTCAAAGGAGCATATGCCTTGGATGGAGTCCATGGAGGATGAGATCATGACTTTAGTTAGATGTGAGATTTGGGATCTAATTGAGTTACATAAAGGAAGGAAACCCATTAGTTGCAAGTGGGTTTTTAAGAAGAATTTTGGAGCAAATGAATAGTTGGAAAGGCACAAGGTTACTCCTAAACTCCTAGGTTGAGGAAGTTGATTTTGCTGAAATTTTATCTTGTGTTGCAAAACCAATTTCTATTAAATTCCTACTTTCTATTACTATTACTTATGATTTTTTCGTAGAGAAAATGAATGTTAAAATGACTTTCTTGAATGAGGATCTTGAGGAAGAAATATATATGAAACAACCTAATGGTTTTGTGGTAAAAGGAAAGAAGAGCTTGGTTTATAAACTAAAATGATCACGTATGGTCTAAAATAGTCACATTAGATGTGATATTAGAAGTTTGATGCTTTTACATTGAAACTTGTGTTTGTTAGGAAGAAATTGATTGATGATTAGTTCCTAATCATTCTTTTGTATGTTGATGACATCTTATTCATTGAGATTAGTAAGTGAATGATTATGGAGGCTAAAACTCAGTTATTTGTTGTTCAAATTATGAAGTTGGGGGCTACAAAATATTTCTTGGGTACAGAGATTAGCAGGGATTGAATTGATAGAAAACATGGCTTTGTTATAGTAATCATGTTTAGAATATTTTGTAGCACTTTGTTACACATGACCATGAGTCAATAAATATTTTTTTTATTTGTCAGTATTAAGTTATCATTCAATTAATGTCCTTAGCTAGATGATGAATTGAAGGAATGCTAGTGTCATAGGTAGTCCAATGTATGTTATAGTCTATACAAGACTAGACATTTACCAAATAGTGGGTGTTAATGCCTTATTTTATTTTTAGAGCTAGCTTATTACTTTATTGCATTATATGTACCTTAGTTATGATAAACTTGCTTAGGTATCTACTTGGGTAGTTTTCAATTGCATCATGTGACTTGTACTTTCCTTATTTGGTGATGTACTTCACACATGTGACTACACATCCTTTATTTCTTATTGGTTGTATATTAAAATCTCCTGGTGGAGTATCCTATTTATACCCATGTGTAGCTTACTCTTGAGTATCCTTGTAAGTACATTTGCATCTATATTCAAATATCATAGTACATTTCCACAATATTTAATTATGTTTTTGCTATTGTGGCTTGTTCATGTCATCGAAATTTGGGAGATTTACCTCATCAACAAATCTTACATGGTATTAATATAGTTAGGGATTCAATGCTTTCCAATCTTTTAAGAGGATAATAAATATTTCTAAGAAACTAATGTTGATGGTTTAAATATTTGTTTAAGACAAATGTGCAACACATAACCACCAAACATGGAAAGCCTCACAAATGTGGGACAAGTTTGTGAGTCAACCTTTGGGATTATAAGGTTGGGTCCTTATCTATTCTACTTATGCCTAATTGTTAGGTAGGAAAAGGAAGATGCATGTAAAAAAATAAATAACATAAACGAAAAAGGATCAAATTGAATAGATTTTACTTTATAAACATAACAATTTTTTGTAACTTGCAATAAAATAGTCTATAGAAATAACAACAATAAAACACTAATGCATCAAACAAATTCATACACAATTAATAGTCAAAATTTTAGGAAGAATAGAGCTCTTAAATTATTGTCTTACATAATAGACTTAAAAAAACTCATTTAGATAAAACATCTTCTAAACTAAAAATGGGCATGCATGCCGCTATGTAGAGTAGAATACTAAATCCATAGAGAGATTTTCCCCCAAAAAAACATTTAAAATTCAAAATATTAAAGCAAAAGGAGGAATAATATTTTTGCAAATCCAATGCCTTGAATACTCTTGTAGGAACCTTGAGCACCTTTGAAAGAGTAAGGGTACTTGAACTGATGAATTTTTCCTCCTAGCATCGCAAGGACCATCCTTGGGTTGATGAATTGTCAAGTCATATATGATGCATAAAGAGAGGTAACCAGGTATAAACACAATATGACACCTATAGAATAAAAATTGAAATGGATAAGTCAATACTCCTACTTGATGCATCACTATTGGTAAGTGAATTAGTACTTAATGATCCATCAATAATTGTTAGGTTAAAACATGTCCTCAAGATGGTGAGACTATATTATAAAAAGTTAAAACTAATAACTATTCTAAAAATGTACACTTTATAGGATTACATTGGGGGATTTCAAAGTTTAAGAAAATGTGCAAAGAAATATTCAAAACTAAATAATAAAATGAAAGTGTAGATTCAACCAAATAGAATGCTTATTTTGATTAATCCACACTAAATATTTATTTTTTAAATATAATGATGAAGACTACTGATTACATGTATAGATTGTGAAAGAAACATTCAAGAAAATAAATCATTAGACTTGACATGACAAAAATGTGATGAAGAAATGCAAATATGATGCAAATTCTAGGTTTACAAATTTTATTTATCTTCTCAAAGAAAAAAGCCCAAAGTCTTCTTTAACTTCTCATACAAAATTTACAAAATAATCAAAGTTGTATATAGTAATATCTTTCCATAATATATAGGCCCAACTTCATAATCACCAAGCAATTATGAAATCAAATAATAATATTTCAAACGTATACATATACTTTTGAGGTTATTTAGAAATATTAACTTACTGTACAAAACAAGTAATATATTAAAATATTAATTTTACAGTATAAATTTGACATGCACATGTCTGTCATATCCTTTTGAAGTTGATTCATTTTTTTAGTTGTCTTCTTCAATGATGATTGTATCACACTTTGCCTTTTTAAGAATCCATTGCTAAAAATCACTAAATGCATTTAATGTTTCTTTGATTGCATTAAAATAATTGAAAAATATTTTTTAAGAGAAATATAAATTTGAATCTTGATGAGCTATCTTTTTTTCCACCAAAATGTTTCTTAAATTCTTTGATCAAGTAATTTATTCTCATGACCTTGTTGAGAAACGAAGAACCAAAGACAGATGACTTGGTTATCTCTTAACTTCTACAAAATGATCCTTTATGGCATTCTGATAAGTGATTGATTTATCTTCATGATAGAACTAACTTGACATCTTTCCAATAAGATCACAAACATCCATCACTAAATATGTACTTGGATCATGAGTATTCTTAAGCTTCTTTTTCCTTATAGAAAAGCAATCCTTAACCTTGAGGATTCCTACCATTCTACCAACAAAGCATGATTCACTCTGTAAAAAATATCTTCATTTACAAGTACTTCAAAATTAGTTTTGATAATCTCTTTAATTTGATGGAAGTTGTGTTGACTAATTTACAATTCTTTCTCAAATTTCTTAACTAGTTTGTCTAATAAATTGTCTAATAAATCTAAACCTTCTTTGACTCCATCATGCAAATCCATTGCATCATCAACAATTTTGACCCTTGTGATTGCAAATCATCTATCTACTATTTTTATTTCTTTGGCTATGCATTTTATCTTTTCAATAGTATGTGGATCTTTATTAGATATAGAGATGGGTGAAGGAACTAGTACTGATGAAAATCAAAGTGGCTCAACCTATGTTTTATGTATGAAGTTAGCTATTCAATCTACTATTTTAGTTGTTGCTTGGTTCTAGTCAGTATCTATTATACAATTGATGGTGGTGATAAATGACTACACATTTTATATCTTAGCTTCCCTTGTCTAGTTACCCAAGTTAACTCTAGAAACTTAATAATCAGAGGATTTTAAATCTCTTATCAATGATGGGAATAGCAATGTATTCTCTTTATAATTTGAGTGGATCAACCATATGTTTTATGTATAGAGTTAGCTATTCAATCTAATCTTTTATGTATTTCTTGGTCCAATTCATTATCCATTATAGAATTGATGGTGGTAACAAATGACAACACATTTTATATCTTAGCTTCCCTTATTTGGTTACCCAAGTCAACTCTAAAAACTTAAAAATTTGAGGCTTATAAATTCCTTATCAATGATGGGAATAGAAATTTCTACAAACCTTGAACCTTGTGCATCTACAAAAATTAACGAAATAACCCTAGTTTTCTTGGATTGAAAGAGTTTCTCAAGTAGTGAAGATTTTGTAGAAAATGGATCTACTAGAGGTTTAGAAAATTTCTTCCTTTTCTATATGGTGATATCTAGCCATGTAGGACCTTAGGAGGAGATTAACCCACTTTCTCTTGAGTATATTTAACATATTGTATATGATGTTGTAGAGGAGGATGAGGTGGATGCAATAGTGGAGTTCTCTCAGAGGAAAGGGAAGAATGTTGACCTTGAAGAATAGGATTTTCAAGAAATTTATATTTTTGAGGGATCATTGGGGAGAAAAACCTCTTGCAAATGAGGAGATTCATGTGAACGAGCAATAAGATTTTGTGCCTAAGATGAATTCCTTAGAGGTGAATGAGTAGTTATGAATTGTGAAGGGATGGGAGCTTTAGAAGATGTTTTCTTCACATTCTTCTCTAATTTCTCTACCACCTTGAAAATAAACTTTTGTTATTTCTTCCTTTCAAGTGGACTTTATTCTTCTAACAGCTCTTGCTCAAGAATCAATATACTTATAGTTCAAAAAGGAGACTCTTGTGTTGATAATTGCACTTGAGCTTCTTCTTTTTTTCTTCTTAGGAAAGTAATAACTTTACCTTTCTTTAGTACCTCTTTTTTACCAAAGTTATGATCCTTGATCCTATTACTCAACCATATCAAGCTTCTATCAATATTGTATTTTAATTTTGACTACTATATATAACAATTTGTTTTAGGAATAAGCAAATTGAAATCCTCCTTTAATTGTAAGCTAGATCCAAAACATCTCCATCATTAGAAATATTTTTAAATACTTCACTAATTTTGAATGCTTTGATTTGGAAGGCAACAATCCTCAAATGATTTCTCTTCTTGATCTCATGATTATAATCACAATTAGCCCAATAATCCTTTAGGCAAGGTTGATGCTTGAACAATGTTCCTACATACTTTATATGTACAAAGGTAGCTATTCAATCTACCCTTTTAGTTGTTGATTGGTCCTAGTCACTATCAATTATAGAAATGATGGTGGTAACAAATGACTACACATTTTATATCTTAGCTTATCTTTTTTGGTTACCCAAGTCAACTCTAAAAACATAATAATATGAGGCTTGCAAATCTCTTATCAATGATGGGAATAGTAATTTCCAATAATGAAAATTGAAGCGGCTTGACCATTTGTTTTATTTACAAAAGTAGCTATTCAATCTACTCTTTTAGTTGTTGCTTGGTCCTAGTCACTATTCATTATAAAATTGATGGTGGTAACAAATGACTACACATTTTAGATCTTAGCTTACCTTGTCTAGTTACCCAAAGTCAACTTTATAAAATTAATAATTTGAGGCTTGTAAATATTTTATCAATTATGGAAATAACAATTTTTGCAAACCTTGACCCTTGTGCATCCATAAAAATGAAAGAAATACCCATGGTTTTCTTAGAATGAAAGGGTTTCACAAGTAATGAAGAGGTTGCAAAAAATACACCTATTAGAGGTTTAGAAATTCTCTTCCTTTTCTTTGTGGTGATATCTAGCTATGTAGGGGCCTCTAAAGGATATGAATCCACTTGCTTTGGTGATTTTACTTGATCTTGAGTATCTTTATCATCTTGTATATGAGGTTGTAGAGGAGGACGAGGTGGAAGCAATGGTGGAGGAGTTCTCTCAGAAGAAAGTAAAGAAAGTTGAATTTAAGAAAATGATTTTTAAGAACTTGCTCTTTTTGAGGGATCTTTGGGGAGAAATAACCTCTTATAAATTACAAGATTCATGTGAAGTAGCAATAGGATTATGTACCTAAGATGGATTCTTAAGAGGTCAAAGAGGAAGAGTTACACATTATGAAGAGATAAAAACTTTAGAAGATGTCTTCTTCACATTCTTCTCTAATTTCTCTACCACCTTGAAAATGAACTTTGGTTGTTTCTTCCTTTGAAGTGGGTTTTATTCTTCTAATTTATCTTGCTCAAGAATCAATATATTTATAGTTTGAAAAGGATACTCTTGTGTTGATAGTTGCACTTGATTTTTTTCTTCTTCTTAGGACCCTTGATCTTACTACTCAACCATGTCAAGCTTCTATTAATAGCTTTTTTGCTTTTGACTAGTATATAGACCAATTCATTTTAGGAATAAGCATATTGTTAACCCCTCTTTTATTATAAAATAGATCCAAGACATATCCATCAATGGAAATATTTTTGAAAACTTTACTAACTTTGAATGCTTTGACTTGGAAGCAACAAGCCTCAAATGATTTATCTTATTGATCTCATGATCATCATCACAATTATCCCAATACTCCTCTAGATGATGTTGATGCTTGAACAACACTCCTCTATAATTTTCATTAACCCTATAGTACCAAATCCACTTTTTTATTATATAGATATAAATTCAATTTTGACATCTCAACTTTATATTTCTTTACATGAATTAGAGAGGTGCAAGAATATGAACGAATGGTGATGGTAAATTGAACACCTAGTCTATATTTTCTAGACAAGACTGTGTGCAATTCAAACAGTTGCATACTAAGTTCAAGTAATACCAATTTATCACTCACATACTTAGGAAGCTTATAAAGTTGAATTATAAAACCACCCATTCTAACATATATGAAAGATGGAATTTTAATAAACTAATATCCCCATTAAACAATGACTGTTATGGATTCCAAATATAGGCATTTATTCAAATCATTTTATATCAACCTAATTAACTAATGTACAAAAGCATTGTAAACCCCTTTGAAAGGATGTTGACTCTCTACAAGTTCTAGTTGAGGTCAATTGTCACATCTCTTCTTTTTTTCTATATCTATTACTATATCTCTTTTCAACCATAGGAAAAATGACATCGTTGTCATGAAGTATACTAAGTAAGAAGTCATATACAACTTTAGATAGTTGCTTATGTAAATTGTCACTAATTAAAGTTGAATAGTCAATCCTAACTATATTTCCAAAATAGTGGTAATTTAACATGTGGGTTGCCTATAACCTTGTCTAGATCATTTGTATCTATTTTGAAAATCACATTGAACTAGTATAGTAACCATTCTTGAGGTAGATAATCTTATCTTTATCAACCAATTCTTATTTATGACTTTAGAATATAAGTCATGATCTTTGTTGAAGAACTCAATAATAGAGGTGTTAATTAATTTAGCCTATTTAGGGTCATTTGTAATATGAAGTGTCTCCTCTATGCTTCCTAGTTTAATTTTTAAGACTCCCTCATTAAGACCAAGGGACTTCCTAGTTTGGGATTCATAATATTTTGCATAGATCATGATCAATATTAGAGATTATAATGATATTGGGAATGCACTAGCTCGGACAATCCCACTATCTATAATACACTTGACAAGTGTTTATTTTTTTCATACAACATCTTCAAGAAATCAACCATATCAACATGACCTAAGTTTGTAGCTAACATTTCACCAAGTGTGGATGTGATCTTGGAAGGAGGGTTAACTCTATTATAATTGTACTTCATCTCTTTAGATTTTGGTGATGTAATGTGGGAAACCTTGACAAGAGGCAAGATTTGTAATGGATTATGGAATAATTTAGGTTAACAAATGGTAGCTTGGCAATGTTTTGGAGCATGGAAGAAGATTAGCAACTTGCATGTTTTGCAGGTATGTATGGGAAGTCTACAAATCCCTAATATATAGGTATCGTCAAATCTATGGGTTGTGGAAATAAATACACAATATACAACTTCTACATATATGCTCATGAAGTCAAAGAGTTTGTACGTTTCTTAGTAGGATACTGCAAGAGCATTTGGATACAGGTGTAATCTGCATCAACCCAAAAATATTTTGTTTTGAGTATCGCTTCAATTTGATTGAGTTTTGGCATTTTCAATTTTGTTGGGGTGGAATGGCAACTTGGTCATAGTCAGTTTTTTGCTTCATTGATCAAATGATTAGTAATATTGTTTGGTGTAGTTCACATATTTGCTTTTTTCAATGATACTCTTGTTGAAATCCAAATCCGAGCATGGAAAGATAAGATCTAGCACCACTATTATGATGGCATAACCTTCTTGTCCAAGAATATTAAACTTTATAACAGATGCAATTATATATCTTGAGATTCTGCAGATATAGTATTTGAAGAACATTAAAGATTTTAAAAGTTTCTTTGATTTGTCGATTGATATTGGTAGAAGCACGAATAATGCATGATTTCATGTTAATGCCTCAAGATCTCTTTGATAAGATAGGATATTATTTAAATGGGCAATAACATTCAGAAAGGGAAGAGTCGCAATTGGGTAGCTGGGGGACAACGTTTCATCTTCCAGCCATTTAGCAATGGAACCCAAAGGAAAAAAACAAGAGATGAGAGGAGAAGAGGTGTGCGGGCAGTTAGGTGAGGGGGGAGATGAGCATGAGAGGAAGATTAAAGGGGAGGTTGTGTGAAGTAAGAGGCTGCGCCACCAGGCAGAGGATGCCTATCTTTTAAACATTGCAAATTTGAAAAAACAAAACCTTTGCGCAGTGAGTAGGGGAAAAGGTAAGGGAGCAACACCATAAAAGAAAAGAAGGAAGTCGACCTGCAAGGTGGGGAACATAGAAAAGGAGGCTGAGACTGGATTGGGTTGAATGGCAGGAATCTTTGCCCTGTGATAAATGTAATCACATGAAAGAATCAAATGATAAACCTTGTAAATACTTAAGGCATTTATGTTAAGATTGACCATAAACCTAATGAAAGAGAATGCATCTAGAGTTTTATACATGATGTTAGAATATTTTTAATAACATGGAAAAACCATAAAATTATGTTATAGTAATAAGAATGTTCATCTTGAATTCGTCATAATACAAATAATGATGAATTAAAAATTTAAGACAATGAATATCTACGAGCGAAAAATGGTTTTGAGAAACTTGTATCCACAAAGCTCTAAATCGGCTAGTATTAAGTTTCTCTTCAAATAAATGAAATTGTATGCATGTGTAAATTCATAAAAAGTAATTTTACATGGGTGTACAATATATTTTTAATGAAGAATGACTTGTTAGAGTTAGAGGAGGTTTTTTCAAGCATTAACAGGTGTGAAGGGGTCATAAAAATGAGGTTAAAAAACATTTTATAAAAAAACTTGTTCACACAAGTGTATAATAAATGTTTTGTAGTTCATGCACCTTTTTTTATTAATTTATGTGTTGTGAGGCATGATTTGTGAGAAAAAACCTCAATTTCGCAAACATTAGCAATAGTTGGCATTGCAAATCATAGTATATAATAGGTAAATTGCAAGTTGGGAGGCATGTGTGCATGCAACACAAATTCACATGTTAACCTATATACTTACTAAGATTCATGTGATAGCAAGAATTAGGAGTAGGTATATAATGTACAAATGTTGTGATTTTATTATGCACCCACATCTCCAAAAAGTTAAGTGCATAAAATAGTAATTAGAAGCAAAAGTAAAATTGACAAGTTATACATGAATACACTTTGAATCCATGTTGTTGACCTTTATACCAAGTTTGGAGAACTATGGGCCACAAGAGCAAGGATGACATTTACAAGCATAGAAGATTTGTGTGCAAATTACATAAATCTATACATGATGATATGTAGACTATGTAGACTTGTAGGGTCAGTAAGTTAGTTTGCACATATGTGCAAGGATAAATTTGAATTGCGCAAATCTATTAAATACCAAAGGATTTTTTTTTCCTAAGTCATCTTGTATCAATTTTGAATTACACAAATCTATTAAATACCAAATGATTTTTTTTTTCTAAGTCATCTTGCATCAATTTTGAAACCGTGTACTATTAACTATGAGTTACAGTAATCTATCAAGATTTTGAATTTTTGAAAAAATTGGAAAAATGTGCGTGGGCAGGAGAAAAATTGCAAATGCTTCTGCTCTGGAACGGTCCGTTGGGAAGGCAATGGTTGTGGATGCGGCTGGGGTCCGCGTGCTTCCGACTAGGGGAGTGGATTGGGATTCCTCCTCTGCTACAGTGGCGTTGTGGGCTTTGTCCCTGTTTCCAATGGCGTTTCGTGCTCTACTAAGGTTCTGCAACCTGCAACGGCATGCTCTGCTTCGGATCTAGATTTTTCGGTGCCTCTGGTTGCCTTTGTGCCTTGTGCGAGGGGTGTGGTGTCCCCGGTCTTCCCACTGGGGGCTCCTATCCTTCCCTTGCCCTTGTGTTTGTGACTGGTCTGACCGGTGGGCTTGCGGGCTTTGCTCC
Source organism: Sequoiadendron giganteum (assembly GCA_007115665.2). Taxonomy (NCBI): domain Eukaryota; kingdom Viridiplantae; phylum Streptophyta; class Pinopsida; order Cupressales; family Cupressaceae; genus Sequoiadendron; species Sequoiadendron giganteum. The sequence goes on along the minus strand of CM021105.1, from coordinate 330,068,368 downwards.
TGCCCCTCGTCCTCCTGCTGCTAGGTGCTCTGCGAGGAAGGCAAAGTCTTTTTCTGAAGCTGCTAGGGTGAGTGCTCGGCCTCCTCAGAGGTCTCTAACCTGTGCCTGGGACTCCCCTATGGTGGTTTGTGGTCCAAAGATCATCGAAAATGAGGAGTATTATTTGAAAACGGTTGTGGTCTACAGATTCAATGGCTTGTGGCCTTCCCTCCCGGACCTCCATGACTGGGTGTCGGCTTCCTGGAAGCCTTTGGTTGTTGGGGAAATCGATCTCTACCCTAGTGCTAGGGGCTTCTTTATTGCTACCTTTGGCTCCCCTCTTGAGCGAAACAGTGTTCTGGATAGAGGGTGGATGTGGGGTATTCATTCTCTATCCATCATGCCCTGGTCTCATTTTTTCAACCCCCTTACGGAGCCGTTGAACACTAGACCTGTATGGGTCCGGCTGCCAAACCTTCCTCTCCAGTTCTGGGAGGAATCTTGCTTCGAGGCCATTGGCAATACCATTGGTCGATTCTTAATGGTGAATTCTACAACTAGGGAGTTTGGGCATACCACGGTAGCTCGAATGTTAGTTGATTTGGACATCTCCAAACCTCTCCATGGGGATTTTATTTTGTTGGTGGAGGACAGAACTTGGAAGTAGCTCTTAGACTATGAGGGTCTCCCCTTTCGGTGTTAGAGGTGTTTTTCGATGGGTCATCTGGCCTCTGCCTATCCTCATGTCCACCGCAATGGCGCTGTGACTTGGTGGAAGGATGCTCTCTTGGATCACTTCACGGTGGGCTCTCCTTCGGATGCTTCCTCTGTGGGGGTTGAAGAACTTGTTTCTGCTCCTCTCCAGGACTTCCCTACCATGGATCCACTTTTGGATCGTTCTGCTGACATTGTTTTGACTATGCCTGACCGAACTACAACTTCTGTTGACGATGCTCTATCTGTTTCGGTTCACCCTCTATTGAATGCCTCTATTATTCCTTTGGTTGACTCGATATCCGCTACTTCATTGTCGTCTCCATCATTGTCCTCTCTTGTGGTGACTGGGGTGGAGTCGCTCCTCTCTCTGTCCCCTTTGGTTGATTCTGAGCCTCCCTAGTCGGTTGTCCTTCAGAAGAAGAAGGGTCTCCCCCATTCGGTTGTTGCTTCTAGGCCTCGGGATAGTGGAGGCAGCCTTGACCCCTCTGTTTTTGGTTGTGCCTATAGTTCAAGTCTTGTTTGAACTATGTTTTCCTTTGGCCTTTTGGGCCCTTTGTGAAGGGTACAACACCTTGTAAATGTTGCTTATCTTTTTCAAAAACAATGAGTTACGGTACGATGGCCCAAATTTTGATAGATTTGGATATCTCCAAACCACTCCATGGTGATGTGGTCTTGATGGTGGAAGACCTTCCTTGGAAGTAGCTCCTGGACTATGACGGCTCCCTTTTCGTTGCAGGAGGTGTTTTTTTGTTGGTCACTTGGCTTCCCATTTCCCTCTTACTCGTTGCAAGAGTGCTGCTACTTGGTGGAAGAATTCTCTCACGAACCATCTTACTGTTGGTTCTCCCCCTTCAGATAGTTCCTCTGAGGAGGGTGACCCTTCTGAGCCTACCCAAGATACTCTATCGACTTTCATTATCGTGGAACCTCATCCCTCTGTTGTCTTTGTGCCGTCGAAACCTTTTGTTGTCGTTGTTCTTCCAGACCCTGTCCGTCCTTCATTGAACGTCTTTGTTGTTCCTTTGGTTGATTCAATCTTTGTTGCTTCACTACCGACTCCCTCGCTGTGTGGTGGCTTCTCTCCCATGGTGGCTGGGGTGGATTTGCTCCCCTCATCTCTCTCATTGATTCCAGACTCTGAGCCTCCCTGGTCGGTTGTTCTACAGAAGAAGAAGGGACTCCCCAAGTCTGTTCTTGCTTCTCGGCCTTAGGTTCGTGGAGTTAGCCTTGACCCCTCTATTTCTGGGGTTGCTTAATTTCTTTGTTGTTCTATAATTGTCGGCCAGTTGTTTTTGTTTGTTCCTATAGTTCAAGTTTTGTTTGAACTATGCTTTCCTTTGGCCCTTTGGGATTTTTGTGTGAAGGGTACAACACCCTGTAAATACTGCTTATCTTGTCAAAAACAATGAGTTACGATATTAACTTACATTGATATATGAATTTTGTCATCATTCATTTAACATTGATAGACAAGACTTGAGAGAAAAATATTAACTTCATGAAACATGATATGAACAAAAACACATGAGTGAAAGGCTTAAAATTTTAAAAATGGATAAGATCAAAAACAAGATAATAACTAATGGGAGAAATATTATAAGGATGACAAATGAATCTATAATCTCAACTAAAGACTATTCCCTTATTTGATGGGCACTATAGTTAGTAATTATATGGAAAGAGAATAAAATACTATGGACATAAAAATAATAATAATAAACATCACAACAAAAATCATAAATTCACCTGCATACATTATGAGGAACAACCCATTTTCATTGCTTGAATAATTTCAAGAATTTCCCACTATATGGTAAGGATAGATATGTATAATTGAAATAGGCCAAATAAAATGTATTGTTACTACAAAAGTGACAAATATTGAAGGGGCCCATCCAAAGTGAGTCAAATTTATTGTGACTTTTATCACTTATCCCATAACAATACCAAGTCGCCAACCTTGAAATACTTTTGTCTAGCCTTCCTACCAAAATAGTATTTTATCTTGGGTTGGTGTTTAGTAATTTTGTTCACTACCATTTCTCTTTCTTGGTTAAAAATAAAATTCCACTCTAATATATTCATCAATCACTTATTTTTAAGTGTTTGCCAACTGTAGGGTTTGTAATCCTAGAGTTATTGGAAGTACATTGCTAACTTCATAACCTAGCTCAAAGGGATATATCCTAATAGCTCTTTTAGGGGTAATCATGTCAACTCGTAATTCCAAACAAATATTATGTTAAATTTGTTTGGCTTTTATCCTCTTACTTTCAAATGATTTTGGTTAAGTTATTATTTCTTGATTTATCTTCCCTAATACCCTATAGATAATAATTTAATGGAGATTTGTATTCCATAATGATATCAAAACATAGTTACTTTAGCAAATAAGAAATTTGATGAATTTTTCATTACAAGATCTTCTTAGGAATATTGAACCTTAACATATTTTTCTTTATGAAATTACACGTAATTTTTAAAGTGGTTGGATTAATAGGAATAGCCTCCACCCACTCGGTAAAGTAATTTGTGGTAGTTAGCACATGCATATGACCTACATTGAATAAGGATTAGGTGTTTCAATAAAGTATAATCCCTATTGTTGGAAGGTTTATGCAATTACCACTAGCATCAAGGGTAAGATAACAAGCTTTGGGCACCTAATAAATTTTTGATAGGTTTCACATTTAGTTACCCACTCTTGTGCATATTTAAACACATTGGGCCAATAATAATGAGCTCATAATATTTTTAAGGCAACTATTGATAACTAGAAATGTCCACCATAGGCCTCACTATGAAAGGGTAACTACATAATCTCTTGTGTTTCTCCTTATTAACACATCTTAGGAATGCCCAATTTAAATATCTTATATAAGGTGATCTCCTAAATGATATATTTTTTGCTCTAATTTTAATCACGCCCTCTTTTCTTTAACATTGAAGTGTGAGAAATACTCACCATAACTAAGGAAGTAAGAAAGGTTTGAATACCATTCACTCATAGGTCCAATAAATAGTGCTAGCGGGATTTCATCAAATTCATTTGATACTAATGTCCCTTCTCTTTCAACTTGATTTTCAGCAATAAGTCTCTATAACCTTGCCCTTTGATGAGATATTAGAACCAACTTCTTGTTTGGTCAAAATAATATTAATAGCTATATATGGTGGAAAAATAATAGATTTTGAATTTAAAATGTAAAACCTAAATTATTTTACTACTTTTACACAAAAGTTATGTTTCTCAATAATAGATACTAAAGCTCATGATTCTTCAATGATACAATTATGAAATTAATGGGTGATTCAAAACCTTCATCATTATTTTGAACTAAGATACCAGGCATGGTATGGTTGGATGCATAAGAATATATGATTAAATCCTTTTGAAAATTCAAATACACTAAAACAAGAGCATATGAAATAGTTATTTTGGTATTTTTGAAAGCTTATTTAATTTTCTCATTCCATTTCAATATTTTATTTTCTTTCATCATCTCAACTATATGCCCAATATGCTAAGAAAAATATGGAACAAATATCCTTAAGAAATTAACTTGACCAAAGAAAGAATGTACCATACATTTGCTAGTGGATAAAGAGAGCTACTAAATAGCTTAAATGTTTTCTTTCGATTAATTTTGGTTCCTCCTTTGAAACCATGTGTCTTAATAATTTTCTCTTTGTAATTACCAAAAATTGATTTCTTTGTAATAAGAGATATATTATGACTTTGACATATTTGCAGTACTACTTCCAAGTGGTCTATATGATCTTCTCTCTTTCTTGAAAAGATTGCTAGGCCATCCAAATAAACCACTATGATCTTATTTTTCGATCGCCAAAAGATGGTTTTATCGCTCTCTAAAAGGTTTCACTAGTATTAATGAGAACAAAAGGTATTATATGATATGTGAAGGTTCCCCAATGGGTAGTGACAACTATTTTGTGTTGATCTTCCAAAGTCACATTGATCTAATTTAACTTGAGAATTAATCGATGACGAACACCATCTCTAAACAATCCATGTTTTGTAAAATTTGGTCCACAATAGGAAGTAGATAATTTCCCTTTAGAGAAGCTTGATTTGCATTCCTAAAGTCAAAATAGATTCTTATTTCTCCATTTTTTATTTCAAATCGACACAATATTTGCCACCTAATTTGAGTAATGAATGATATATATAATTTGAGCCTTAAGCATCTTATTTACTTCCTCAAAAATGGCACCAACAATATTTAGGTTACAATGTCTTTTCTTTTATTTGTGCAGGGCTATTGTAGGTTTTAAAGGTATGTAATGTTGCATTTTTTCAACCATAATTTTTTTAATTCATCATAGCACCATGCAAAAACATCTTTATATTTATTCAATAGTGCTACTAACCTATCTTTTCACTCATTGTACAAAATTTTCTAGTGCAAACATATTGGGGTCATCTTTTGATATGATATTTATTTTTCCACATTAGGAGGAGTTAACTTATATTTTTCCTTTAAATTACCAATCATGTTTATAAAAAAAGTTTTCTAAAAAAACCAAACCTTCCAATAAATTATTGCCTTTCAACTAGATATTATTCCTCCATTGGATTTTACCTTTGCATTATCGATATTCACTCAAATTGGACACTAATTCTTTAAACACTAAATCATTAACTTTGAAAGATAGATTCATGAAACTCTTGGTCTTCTCTAAGAAAGATATAATTCTTTAGTCATCATTGAACACTTGCAAATGATTATAGTTATCTATTAAACTAGGCATATATACTAGTTCAATCTTGCATTGACCATTTTTAAACTTCAAATAAGGGATAAGTAGAAAACTCTATATGACTAAGAAATCAACCTTTATATTTTGAGTTCTTGGTACTACCTCAACCCAAAAAGAATTAAAGCATTCTATACAACCCCATACTCAATTCTTGTAATGTTTAAGGTGATTGTTTCAAACTTTAAATTTCCTTCTAACTTATTTTATAAGTTTTACATCATTAAGACGTCTCAGTTTATTAATGACCATTTCTTTTGTAGTTTTCAAGCTAGGTGATAAGGCATAGTACCTTTGGTGTTCTCAAACTCTAATGCAAGCCATAGAGTGCTTCACACCATTAGATAAATTAATGCAATCATATTAGTGTTGAAACCTAAAGGTAAACAACTTCCATTGAACTCTAAGGTCCATATTCATGTAGAATAATCTTTATCTAAAATTTCTAATGAAAGTTAACTTCCTCTGACATAAGCATCCATATACTAGGAATAATTTACTCATATATAATTTGAGCAGATGGAGTATTTGATTTCAATGTTATATATCTAGTTTTAATTTTAATCTTAGGGTCCAAACATATTTTTTTCATGTAAATAGTATCAAAGCATGTGAATAGTCCAATTATATCTCACCACCTAGGTCTTTGCAAATATCCCACTTAATAACATCCCAATGTAATTAGAAGGTATGTTGACTAACAAGATACTTCCATTTTTTTAAGGATAGGTGGCCAAGGCAATTTGGGCATCCTTTATTTGAACAACTCGAAAAACTTTTTTATATACCATTGAGTAGCATTTCCCTAGAGGTTTGTTCAATGTCAAACATAATGCATCAGTTATGTCAAGACAAACATGACATTGTAAAAGGCTCTTAAGTCTATGATATGACTACTTAATTTAAATCTAAACATGAATAAGGACACACATATGGATCAGGTTTTTAATTTACAATTACACATGTTACCCCACAAGTCAAGGATGAGATAGAAAGATCAGTATCATAAGAATCATGTAGATTGGAACTTTAAAGGAAGTGACAACACTTAATTTGGATGTGGTTAAGTTGGGATTGCCACCCTCTATATATTGGACTAGTTTTACTTAGGGTTAGATTTCAAATACTCAATTTGTGATATTTGGATCTGGTTTTATTAAAGTGGCCAGTAATATCAAATAAATTAGAGCAATTAAGTACATTTTTAATGCAAGGATTACCTAGTTGTATACTATAAACACATTTAAAATAATTTAAACAAGAGAAATTAGATAAATAAAGTTGGAAAAAAGATTAAACTTTTTTCATGTAGAAATTTTTTTGGTCATTGCTTAAAAACATTTAGGCCACTTTATCTTTTTTTTTTAAATATCTCAACTTCTTTCCCATGCCCATTTTCTATCCTATATATATATGAAATCATCATCATTTGACACATATTCAAGAAAGCTAATTGTAGAGTCATTAATAATATCTTAATTTTTACCATCAAAACTAGTCACTTCTCCAATGGTCATTGGTTCATCTTAGGGAAGGTTGTAGCTCCATCATGGTCATTAGTTAAATGAAAATAGCATACTATATTTATGGTCTGATTGCTTGGAAGGGGTGCTTCAATAACCAACCACTAAATTGGAGTTGTCAATCTATTTTCCCTATTTGATTGTGAGGGATAAAATTTCTGTATGCATTTGATTCTTTGGTAATTCCGAAAAAGAAACTCCTAGCTGCAGAGGTGGGGAGAAGATTCAAACCTGTCCTTGTCAGTATCTGTATCCGTTGACAGATAGAGGTGCTGGATTCGATTGATCTGCTGCCTATGCCGCCCATTCCTGGTCCAATCAAGACTTATCAGTCGAGAGCTGAAGCAAGACCTTTTAGGGTATAGAGATGGTTGTTGTTATGCATGAAATTTTCTTTCTATTTTCCAGTTTTTACAAAGTGAATATGTGAAGGTGGATTCTACTACTAGTATTTTAGTCTTATGCAATTCCTTCTATTTATTGGTTGTTAAGAGACCATATTCAATATATATCTAGTGTTTGAGTATCTTACAATTTTTAACTCTTATTTTTTTCAAATAGAAGTTAATTGGAAATTTATAAAGAAGCGCTTTTAATTGTTAAGTGTCGGCATTTTTACAACTTTATATTTATTAATCAATTTATTGAACTTGCAACAAAATTCCCTCATGGATTGATGTACTTCATTTTAAATTGAGTAAAGAATGCTAACTTTTTGCACCCTTGAATCAAAAAATAATGAGTAATTCATGTTCAATTTTTATACTCTTCAATCTTCAATTTTTTTCTTCATGTCACCTCAACTACTGATAGATCCTACACACAATTAACAAAACCACCTTGTGATACCATCAACAAGTATCACAAGGGTTTTAATAAATAATCAAACATCATTGGAGGAATTTGACTTTTGCATCTCCTTTCTTAATGGTGGGAAATAACATGACTAAAATCTCTATTCACATAACTTCTCATGACTCAACCCATGAATGCTTCAATAATTTTGAATCCATTTTCTACTCTAGCCATTGACTTTGAGGTCCAAAACTTGACTTTCCCAAATTTGATGTTATAGACCATGTTAGTTGGAGATCTCCTATGTAGAGCATTATTTCAATCTCCATGACACTCCTTAGGGATAAATGGTCCATATTGATTAATTCAACTTGGAAAAATAGCCAATATACAAGTCCAAATCATATAGGAAGGCCAATCCTTAACCCAATTGGACTAAGTTTATAGAGCTTCTCTTGGTTCAATTCATTCCTAGTGCCTCTAAGGACATTACAAGAGCTTTAACAAAACTAATCCATCTTGGTTATGTTTGTGAATATCAAACTAAATTTGAGAAACTTACCAATTAAACCAAAGGATTAAAATATGAATTCTTTTTAAGTGATTTTATCTTATGAAGAGAGCTCAACATGCTTTGATACCACTGATGTAGAGAGGGGTCAACACAAATCCCTCTCTCACAAACTCATAAATTCACACAACAAAGATTGAAAGAAAAATCAACAACTATATTACAATATTGTATTCCAAACTTGTTCAAATGATTAAAATCTTCAACAAATCTGATTTTATATCAGATTATACAATCCCAAGGACTGATGAATAGCAAATAAAAATGGTTTCCAAACTGATTTATAACAGTAAAATATTAAACAACAAGACAATCCTTTCTCCTTCAAATGCAACTTAAATCTACACTCTCCCACTTGCAATCTTCAGCATGCAATTATTCTAACCTTCGACAATTGAATCTTGTATTCATTTGTTGTCACCAAGCCCTTCAACAGCTGCAACAAAATGGTTCAAATCTGCTCATGGAGAAGATGCTACACCTCTCTTTTTTCTCCCAAAATCTGGAATGAAATGGTTACATGAAAATTGTCCAGCATCACCTGTAACCTCCAAAACCAAGCTTCAAAACCCAAACCTGCAAGAATTCCATGCCTCACTTGGGGAGAGCTATCAAAATGCATGCAAAAACCTTGAATAATACCAAAATTGCCTCATTAAATCCTTTCCCACCAAATTGCCAAAATGGGAGTCCATTCATGAAATTTAGGGCACTTTCTGAAGTAACTCCTACCAACTCACCTTGGGCACCCACGTTTGCATGCATCCATTAAGGAATATTTTAAATGAATCATTCAAACTTATAACTCCCTCCAAAGCCCACGCCCAAGTCCATTTTTGCTAAATTTTGAAATTGACAATTTCCCAAAATTTGCTCCTAAATTATCTCCACTCCCAAAATTTGCAACAAATAATAAAAGGCACTTATTTAATATTTATTTTAGTCTAACCTTGCAAATTACCCTATTAAATAAAATCACCTACCAAACCTTCGAAAAAGAAATTAAAATATTATTTTTGGTTGATGAAAGATTGTTGGTCAACCACTGATGCTCTTGCATCATTATCAATGGCCTCAAGGAGGAAATTCAAGCTAATATCAAAACGTTCAAACCTAATGATATGATGGTAGCCAGAAATTTGGCCAAACATGGAAAAGATAAGCTCACAACCCATTGTTGATTCTCCAAGTCTACCCCTTTCAAAACCACTACTTTGAATCATCCTATTTTTCCCCCAACACTCACTCTACATATGTCAAATATTTCACTAAAATAGAGATGCTAGCTCATTGAGAAAAAGGGGTTATGTTACAACTACACTCTAAAATCTAACATGTTTTTCCTACCCTTGGGTAGGTGTGACATTGTGTTGGGAGCACTGTGGCTACAAACTCTTAGTCCTATCATGTGTAACATTTCTAAACTATAAATTCAATTCACAACTAATGGTCAACAACACATGTTACGAGGACTAACCCATAGATATATAGTATCATTCACATGGGGGTCTCATGGTATTATTGCACAATTCTCTACTATTCAATTTAATGAATATTTTGCCTCTATTAAAATCAAAGATCTCTAATGCATCATAGCTTATCAACAAATACACACATCATTAGTTGTGCTTCTACACTTCACACTCCATATTTATGGCATTACCTCTAGATACATTGGAATGAAATGGAAACCCTCACACCTAAAAAAAGGTTGAATGATCTAAGCATAGTTTTGCACCAATTCATTAGTTCATCATCAACTATACACCTATACAATTGGACCATTGTTCTTCAATAAAGCACAAATGATATGAGCACAATATCACACATCATCTCAATGCAACGTTGCATTACATCTCATACACCATTACCTTGTGTTCTCATATACTACCAAGACGTCTCATGCACACATGTATATTTAGTAGTTATACACAACTTGATTGTGTCCACCTCATAGTTGTGCTAAGTAATATTATAGCCATGTGCACCTCAAAATCACACTACATCAGGTGTTTCTACATTATTTAACAAGTTCACCATTAACATCATGATTCACATATGTTTTATGCTTCTTCACGTTGTGCACTACACACATTCCCCACCTTTACAACTTTGCATTAAACCATATGCATGTGACACATGGAATGATATCATCCATTGTTATTTTTCTATACATGTGTAAAGCTAGGTAGAGCTTGTGCTACAGTAAGTGGATCCATACAAACCTAACAAATAACACCATATTTGTTTGATACATATAAACATTCATATTGTATATTAATAAATAAATACCTAAATTATACATGTATGTATCCAAAAACTATTAGAAGCATTGGATAGTCCCTCCATCATCTCTTAGAAAAATAGATAAACACATATTCCCCTATCTTATTAGGGGAACTTGAATTCATATCCTTAGTCCCTATCATTCGTTGTAACCTTTTCCATCTATGAATATAATTTCATAATATTTGTCATATCTTTGTGAAACTTATAAACTTCAGGAACACTAGTTGGAGTTGTCCTATTTTTTATTAGTGCAACCTCAAAATCCTATGCTTTACCAATCAATGTGTGAGCTTTTCCTTTGATTCCAACCATCAATCAGATCAAATTCTCCTTATGTTTTAAAAGTAAGAGGCATATAGAAAGAGAAGAATAAGATCACCTTTCACACATAAAAAATTCAATTCTCATTTTATAAGCAATATAAGATTAAAGAAAGTTATCAAGACATTCATTTTCTTTAACACAATAAATAAGCATAAACACATATTTATTTTCTCAACATAATAAGAATAGATAGAGTAAGCATAACATACACATCTATTAATTTGATATTTGCACTTAAGCTTCACTAAAAGAGTTGGAGTGATAAGAAGAGTGAGTACTTTGCATAAACATGCCAATGAGATAGTATTATTTCATAAAACCAACTTAAATCAAACATAATAGGAATTACCAACATTCTCTAAGTTATCTCCATCCACAAGACATGATTATTTTGTAATATCATTTAAAATCATATACAAGGAAAGCTCATAATCAAGAGAGAGAATGAGAGGTAAAAAGGTTTGTATTTACATATATGAAACTTTATCTTTAATACACAAATATAATAGCATACAAAAAATAAATTACAATATCATATCATTTTCTCTATCTAAACATGTAATTAATTTATTTCTTACACAAAGGAAACATACATATAATTAAAAAATGCCCTCCGTCCCGACTCCCTGCAAAGGCTCCTCCGTCCCGACTCCCTGCAACGGCTCCTCTGCTTCGGTTGTCTGCAATGGATCTTCCGCTGTGGCTCGTAGGCTTCTAGTGTCGTTGGGCCCTGCGGACCCTCCTGTCACGTTTTCTGCTCCTCTCTCTGGCTCGTGCGTGGGTTGCAGTCGCTCTGCGGGATCCGCCTCCTTTCCGCTGTTGGTTCCTAGTGGTGGTGTTGGTGGTGCGCGTGCTACCGGTGGTGTGCAGGACTGCGGTGCCTTTGTTGTCTCGGTCTGGTGATGTTGTTACCTTGGGGGTTTCAGTTGTGGCTGGGAATCCTGGGACTGATGCTGGGGCTTCCGGTGTGTCCAAATCCTTCTCCGATGTGGCATGGTTAGATCATCGTCCTTCTAGCCGACCTCTTCTCTATGTCAGGGAATCTCCTATGGTTGTCTGCGGTCCGGAGATCGTGGATAATGAAAAATTTTATTCAAAAACTAGTGTGGTTTGCAAGTTCAATGGTCTGTGGCCCTCCCTCCCCAATCTCCACAATTGGGTCTCGGGCTCTTGGAAGCCTTTGGTTGACGGGGAGATCGAGCTTTACCCCTGTGCTAGAGGGTTCTTCATTGCTACTTTTGCCTCCCCTTTGGAGCGGAGTAGCGTCCTTGACCGGGGATGGATGTGGGGTATCCATTCGCTGTCCATTAGGCCCTGGACTAGATCATTCAACCCCCTTATGGAGCATTTGAATACCAGACCTATTTGGGTTCGTCTGCCTAACCTTCCTCTTCAGTTCTGGGAGGCAACTTGTTTCGAGGCCATTGGCAATTCCATTGGTCGCTTCCTTATGGTAGATTCCACAACCAAAGAATTTGGGCACACGACGGTCGCTCGGTTGTTAGTTGATTTTGACACCTCCAAACCTTTTCCTATTGATGTTGTTTTGCTGGTGGAGGACCAACCGTGGAAGCAACTCTTGGACTATGAGGGTCTCCCCTTTCGATGTAGAAGGTGCTTTTCAGTGGGTCATTTGGTCTCTTCCTGTCCTCATGTTCGTCGCAAGGGCATTGCGACTTGGTGGAAGGACGCCCTCCTAGATCATCTCACTGTTGGTTCTTCTTTGGATCTTGAGGAGGTTCCTGTTGCTCCTGTCTAGGACCTTTCTTCATAGCCAGGGTCTTCTGCAGAGGATTCTCCTATGGAGGTCGTCCATCTGGTTGCTGCTCCTTTCCTGAACATCTTTGTTGTGGATCCTCCTTTGGTCAGTTTTGCTGACACTATTGTGTCAGAGTCCCCTGTTGTCGCTGCGCTAACAGACCCTGTTACTTATGTCCCATTGGTTGTTTCCTCCTCCACTGCCTCACTGCCGACTCCCTTGTTGTTTGGTGGTCCTGTGGTGGCTGTGGCGAAGTCACTCCTCTCTCCTTTCTCTTCGCTTCCTGCTTCCAAGCCTCCTTGGTTGGTCGTTCTCTGGAAGAAGAAATTTGTGTCGGCTCCTCGAACTCGGTCTCGTGGAGCCAGCCTAGACCCCTCTGTGTCTGGTGCTGCTTAATTTCTTTGGTTTTTACAACTGTCTGTTAGCTTTTTCTGGTTGTTCTATAGTTCAAAGTTTGTTTTGAACTATTTTTTTTCTCTTTTGGCCCTTGGGCCCCTTGTGAAGGGTACAACACCCTATAAATGCTGCTTAATTTTTCAAAAATATACATATAATTAGAAGAAATGCCTAGTTAAAGTATACACATCCAAGCATTATTTTTTATATTGAAGAGTTTATCCTAATATCATAATAAAAAACATAAACCATTATTTATTATATTAAGGAAAATATTTTACTAACTATCTTATTAATTTAGGGAAATAATGACTAGTTTACTAAATTTGCTTCAAACTTAATATGTAGTTTCTCAAAATGAGTACAAGACATGAAACAAAATAAATCATATTAAAATATTACCAACCATTTAAAGAATACTTCCACAACACATTTTTTCAAGTGGTAATTACATAACGAAGTTCCAAAAAATGCACATAACTACCAAAATAGAGGATTTCATAGAACCGAAAATGAAAAACAAAAGATTAATAATTCCTCTATTAGACCCCAAAAGGATTCTAGAAAACACATAAACAAGAACTTGACCATGAAAATCAAATGCTACCATAATTACCAAAATGCTAACATAAAACCTAGTATACAACCACAAAAGTATGTATTATCAAAATTTACATGTGATATGAAGCTACAATTTTTGCACAATTTTTCTAGTATTTTTATTTATCCTCTCATAATGAAAACATTTATAGATCTCTAAGCCATCAAAGAACCACTAACAAGGAAAAAATGCCTATGATTGATCTTATGTTTTCCAGCGACGGATTTTTTGCAAGAAAATTATAAAACCTACACAACTTGAAATGTCTTTTGATTAATAAAAACTACAAACTTTCCTTATAGCCTATTGGGACACAATTTTACTTAGAAGACTCATCTTTCAATTTTTATAAAATATGGTTTTGAAAATAGCTTATAAATTTCACCACTAAAACAGAAGTTCATAGCTTAATCATTTACACAAAAACATATTACAAATTTATGAGGATATTGCAATATATTTTTCTAACCGATACATCATTCCATGTCTTGACTACAATGAATGATAATTCACTTTACTATGTGTTTCACTAAATAATCAAAATAAATATAGCAAGTCCTCCTAAGACTCATAGCTATAAGTTTCAATCAAATAATAGGAAAGTTGCCTCCCAACCATGCGAAACAATCAGGTCTACCCCACTTTGCTTTAGAGAGTGACAAACATGGGAAAAAGAACAAACCATTCAAAGAATAACTATTTTGGCCACACAAGCAAACATATATATGCAATTTTATTCTCCAAACATGAGTGGAATACCTCAAGACACACAAGAAGGAGAGATAAGTGAAGCAAGACCATGGAGTGTCTTTTACCAAAGACTCCAAAACCCATTAACTATTTTAATGAAGTAAACACAAGGATCTCAATCCACACTTCATGTCTCCTTAAAAACCGTCGCCTCCTACGTATGTCAAGAACATCAAACACTAACAGGTAACTCTCAACAAGATTCTAAACACATCCTAACATTAAAAACCACCATACTTATAATATAACTATTTCTTCCCATTTTTTACTCTCAACCAAGTAAACCATATATTTTTCCTACAAGCAACATAAACTCAAAGCCTCCTTTTGACATGACTCTCCGCTCCCACAAGAGTAATTCTAAATGTAAATCTTGATGGTTCTTGTTTGGGGGCTGGTTTTTGGCTGGCTACTGGCTGTTTTGCGACTTTGTAGTCAGTTGTGATTCTTTGGCCTTGGTTGCCTTTTTATCCTTGGTTGGTTTTGCTTTCATGTCTTTATGTTTAGACAACCTTCTGGTTGAGGGTTCCAGATCCATTCAAAATCTGTTTGTAAAGGGTTTCGGGGTCCCTTCAAAACCTATTTTTCCCTTAATCAAATACATCAACTCAAATTTTATATATATAAATAATTAGAACTCCGTGACCACTTCGTAAAGCTTCATTTCCAATCACGTAGATAAAGGTAAATATTAAGAAAGTCTTTAATACACCCATGAACACATTTATAGCAAGAAATCATTTCATGAAACAAATAAAAATATTAAAATAAATACAAGGAGATCCATTAAAATACCTTTAAACTTCAATATTTTATCAAAATAAGATTTGTAACTCTATTATTTCCTCCAACACAAGGGCATGCATTCTAAATATTAGTATCCCACAAAAAATAATTTCTCAAGAGCTCATGAAAACTACTCAAGTATTATTCTCTTTTCTAAACTATCTAAATACAAACATGAAATAAAATAATAAAATTGAAATCACATATCCCAAAGGTTAACGAAAGTCAGCTCATCTCTCAAGCCCTCACAAATCACAAGGTCACAAGTGTTGATTCTCACCCAAGAAAGTCAAGGGTAAACAATAGAATCTTTAAGTATATATGAGGAAATTATTCAAACAAATGCATATACATGTAGTGGAGACAAAATCCTACAACACTTTCAAGGATCTTACAAAATCATAAATGTTTAATGTGAAGATAACACATTCTTCAAATATATTTTTCCAAAATAATGAATGTGTCCCTAATATATACATACAAAATCTCAACCAAATGGGTAACTAAGCCTTTTTAGAACCCTCTCTATTATTTTTAACATATCTATCATTATCCTTTTAAGTTCTATTTTGCATTCAAATAAATGAAAGCTCATTTTATGATGCAACTTACATTCACTATTCATACAAATCCAACCATTCATTTTTCAAATGAAGTTCAAACATGTGTAACATTATTCCAAAACACATGTAAAACCTTGGACATCAATCATATAGTAAGGTACAAATGACATAGATAACATATATGAGTATTTGCAAAGGGTTTTGAATCATACTTGACTCAAATAGTAAGGTATCAATAGTTTGACATGGTAATGTATCAATTGCTTTACAAGATGGTGCAAACACGTCCATTTCATCACTCTTCTTGGTTACCTCTCATTGGCTTATAATTGTTTATTATGCATTCAATGCACACATAAAACATATCATGTAATGATAGCAGAGAATTAGTACAATAATTTAAGGAACATAGACACTCACACAAGACATTAAACTTGTAGTGATCGAATTCACACATATAATCCATCTTAATGAAGTGTATCAAGTCAACCTCATAAGCAATTATACTTTATTCATGCAACAATCAAGATATATACAAGATCATGATTAGTTAATACCTAATACATAATACTCAAATATAATAATATTATATAAAATATGACAATCAATAATGATATAACATAAGTTTATATCTAGCACCATATAGGGAAAAAATTACCTAAAATGTCATTTATAATCATCATATAATATCAAAATGGTAAATAATCATATACATATAAGTGTCATCAAATAGTATCAATATAGCAATCATATTAATTCTTGATAAAATGGATATAATAAAGACATCAACACCTATGGACCTTCAACATCTCTCGAGGTTGTTGGCTGCACCAAATTCAATCTTGCATTTGGATATGGAAGGATCAAATCTACTTAAGATATTTTATACATTCCTATTTTGGTAAGGAGCATGTGTGTTTATAAGATGAATGATATCAATGTGCAATTAGTCTTAGCAAAGAAGGATGCAATTTGATGTATGAAACCATGGTGTTAGATAAGGAAGTTAATTCTAAAACTTTGTGTTGCCTTGATGCAAGCATTATTGAATGTAGTAGTTATGAGGTTCCTAACTCTAAAAATCATAATCTTCCTATTAAGAAGACTATAGTTTGACACAAACACATGGGTCACATAGTAATAAATGTCTTAGGACTTTTTAAGTATAAAAATATGATAGAAGAGCTAACTATATATTCCCTAGATTTCCACTTTTACAAACATTATATTTATGGAAAGAAAAATCATATTGAGTTCTTTTTTAGATCTATAGGGATTTTAGATTTGATTCATAATGATGTATTCGGTCTTGTTGATATGTCTTCACTTTAAAAATCTGTCCTATATTTATCTTATTTATGATTTCTCTAAGAAAACATGGATGTTTTTTCTCAAAATTCAAAAATTTCAAAGCAATGTCTTAAAAATAGACAATGATGAAGAATTTTGTCTAGAAAATTTTGATAATTTTGTAAGGTTGGTGGAATTTTGAGCCACATGACACCTTCATACATATCTTAGTGGAATGGAGATGCAAAGAGGTTGAACATGACATTGACATAAAGGGTTAGGAGTATGCTTAATGGAGCTAATTTGGATTAGAAATTTTGGATATAAACTATGAGCACTTGTTATCTAATTAACAAATATCCTAATTTGGCTCCTGTAATTCCCTACTTCCACCCAAGACATTAATGGATGAACTTTTTTTTTTTGTTAAAAAAGTGACATCAACATGCCACATTTCATTCTTACATGCACAAGGCATTATGACACTACATAATAGTGTTGGAGGTATGCCATCACCAATTCACCAAGGATGGTGATAGATGGTGATAGAAGTGGAAGACTTACTAAACCATAGGCCAAGTTATCATGAAAAGCAATAAATAATAAGTGTGGTGGAGATGCAAAGTTTCACTACAAACTTGTAACTCTACAAATTTCTTCCCAATCTGTTTCCTTACATTTTGAACTTCAAAGTTGATGCAACAATGTGATCTACAAGACTTCAAATTCCAAATGCACATCTACATCATTTTGAACTTTAAGGCCTAAATTATAAATGTTTATCACTTCATGCTTCAAGATTTAAAGTTTATTCCATTAGACTTTGGATTCCAAATGAAATTTTACATCATTTTATTCTAAAGCACATCAAATTCCAAATTGCATCATTTTAAACTTCGAGGTTCAAATGTAGTTTCATAACATTTCAATTTTTTAGGTCTGAGTTATATCATTTTAGACTTCAAGGTCCAAATGCACCTTTACAACTTCCAAAATGAAAGCATTCTTACAACCTTCAAATCCTTGCACATCAAACTTCAAGCTATGAGAGCAATCTTGCAAATCTACAAAAGTTACATGTCTAGAACTTCAAGTTTAGTTTTCATGAATATCTAGACATGGTTTTCTCATTTTACATGTTATAGAAAAATAACTTGGGCCAAGCTCTCAAGTACACAGGCTCTTTGTTGGCTAAATGAGAAATCCCAAGGCATCAATAACCATACCTACATGGGTCTATATGTTCTAAGTAAATGGAAAGACATGTAAAGGGAAAAAATCATAAAAGTAAACGCTTCAACTACCAATTGCAACATACATTTGTAAAATAAGAATAATTCACAAATATGCTTTACATGTTTATTCTTACAAGACATATAAATCATGTTTCCAAAACTTAACAAAACATGAACAAATATTACAAAGCATCATACATTTGACCTCAACATGGAGACATGCTAAAATATGTTGGAGTTGATTCCTCGACCCTACAACTCCTAAGGATCGCCTACAATCAAACACTATTATAGAAAGAAAGAAAAAACAAAGAAATTGATATGGGAGTCAAAGAGACACTTGATCAAAAAGAGCACAAATTATTATGAATGTGAATTATAGTGCATTTGATGTGCATGGATAAATTATACAATAATGAATCTTTATAATAAGGAAAATTAAAAAACAACACTAGATGAAACCCTAGGTAAGGATAAAAATTGAGCATGATATGTGTCCTCATCCTATGACTTGAGACAAAAAAGCACATGACCTAAGTAAGCTAAGTAGAATGTGTTTCATATCTTCTTGGATTATTTTGTGCTTATGTTCTTGCATGAATTTAATCTACTCTCAAAGAGAAGAAGAGCATGAGGAGAATTTAAGTCAAGCTCTCCACTATTTGAGGGAAAACAAACTTCATGGAAACTTGGTGAAATGCATCTTCTTTTGAAGTAAGGTTCAATAGGATGGGCACATCATATCTAGCAAAGGTATCTATGTGGATCCCTCAGAGATTAGACCTATTATGGATTGCCCAACACTCATCAATGTTACAAAGATCTAGAGTTTTAGGGGTTTGATAGGTTATTACTCTAGGTTTGTGGCTTATCTAGGATTGCACCACATCACTTTCCTTCAATGCAAAAGGGATAAGTTTGAGTAAACAAAGCAATGTGTCAAGGCCCTTCAAATCCTTAAGGAGCAACTTACTAGCACACCGATTATAATATAGTCACAAAAATAGTGGTGTGTACAAATTCATCTATAGGAAATTTGGTAGGATTAATTATGCAAAGGGATCGAGTGACTAGGTTGGAGTCACAAAACTCAAGGATCGTGAGTTAATTTACCTAACTCATGATTTGGATCGTGCACCAATGGTCCAAGCAGTTGTGTGATGTTGGCACTTCCTCCTAAGTCTTCATTTTGAGCTTCAATCATATCACCACAACATATAGTATATCTCTACCTTACTATATTTGTTAAGCCTTTCTAGGGACATTGGATGGATTCTTATGTGTCTATGATTTTGATGTGCAATACATTGAAGGTGAGGAGAAAATAGTTGTGAATGTATTGAATAGGAGGTAACATGAGGTCGCCCCACCATCCCTCCTCGCTTAGCCACCCTATCTCTTTGAACATGTTATGAAACCCTACAAACATCAAATAAAAAATATATATAGTAAATTTTCTTAAGATTCTCAATAAATATATTTATAATATTATTTCAAAAATTAAATTATAATATTAATTAGGTTTTAAAATATATAGACATATAACATAAAAAGAAATGTTATAATATATAGGACCATAAATTCAAGATAAAATTATTGTATTTAATAATGTTTTAAATAAGTGTTTTATCATATTAAATATAGAGATATTGATTCAATTATGAAAATATTACTAGTATATTCAATATAATATTTAAGATTATATTAGTTAAATATGTATAGATATCTTCAATATATCTATTCATTTAAAAAATGTCAAGAGATGTCAATTTGAATCTATTTTATTCATTTACTATTGATAAATAAAATAGTTTAAGATTATATTTCTCAACAATTTTTAGATAAATGTATTTAAGATATCTATAATGTTTGTTATTAAATATTATTTATTTAGCATGTAAATGACCGTCGAATTTAAGTTAGAAGATTTTTTTGTATTATGTATAGTAAGAGCGGAAAATACATATCATATAGTCTGATTGTTCATCCCATTATCATATCAAAGTATCCCCATATAGTAAAGTTTCAGTACCCCCCATTACAATAGATCAAAAAAACCACTCAGTATCCAAAACCCCTAGTCTATCCCTTTACATGATATCAAAGTTAGCCTCGGCTGAGTGAGACCAAAAGAGGTCCATCATCTGCCCTGTATCAAAAAGATATTAGTTACATCATATAGACATTAAATAATGTACAAGTATATGCATATATGCATGTATAAACATATATATATATACAACAATTACTTATCAAAAGGATATGCAAAAGAAGACTGTCCACAGATTGTTCTAGATTGCCCCGTGAACACCACTCAAGACTATCAAGGCCTGTGCAGCAGACAGTTCCTCCTTCGAAGGTCTATCTGCTTGTCTCTTGTTTTCATCTTTCTTATTTTTCCCCCCTACAAGATCTTGACGAAAAGCATGTAGATCCCTCATGAACACATCTACATCTGGATGTCCTTCTTGCCATAGGTGCCCATATCTCACCTCCATTATGTCTATGGTAACCTATCTGTTTTCCAAATAACTCTAGAACTTTTCTTTTGAAAGAGCCACAATGATATAAACTTGCATGGCAATGTTATAAAACATGAGTCTCCTAGAAGACTCAATAAGCAATCTCTTTCTTTCTTGAAAAACATCTTCATTCCTTGCTTTCTAGATAGACCATAGAATATTAGAGGACAAGCATAACCAAAATAACTTAGCAGTTTTCCCCATCTTTCTATTATGATTAAACAAAATTTTCTTAAGCAGCAGTTGTCCATTGATAGCCCATATATCTTGCTGATTGCAAAATATTTTCCATATTTCTTTAGCAAATATGCATTCAAAGAAAATATGATTAAGTGATTCTAGAACTCTACATAAACTGCATACTGCAATATCATCAGTTTTTCTTTTAAAGGAAAGTTTTTGTAGAATGAGGAGCCATCTAAAACATGCTTGTTTAGATTCAATCTGTCTAATCTAGTTATTTTGAAAAATATTTTACCATTGATTTTTGTCTCATTATAGTTTCCAGGTTTGATTCAAGTGATCAGTCAAATCAATGTGTCCTTTTAACATATTATATAGTTCTTTAACGTTAGTCTTTTTTATGTTAGATCCATTCCTCCATTGAAATTATTTTAACTGATCAGAGTCATTCTTGATTTTCACAGGGAAATTTAGCCAATTACAGGCCTCTCTGAGGATTATGTATGTTCTCCAATTAGAAGGGGGTAAGTCAAATTCAACATTCAAGTCATCCCATCCCTTCATCTTTCCAACTTTCAATATATCACTAAAATGCCTAATGCCTTTGACTGCCCACCCTTTTGTAGAGCAACCTTGGATTAGTGCCAAGGGTTTCCTTTTGTGCTTCAAATTCCACCAAATAGACCTATTAGCTGAATAGTCCCAAAGTCCCCATTGGTGAATTGGTGATTATCTAGATGTTTTTTCACCACTTCCCAGGCCTTCCAGATTGTCTTAAAACATTGGACCCTACAGATAGCATAACCTCCTCACTACTAAGGATATCACTGATGGCAAGGACTTCCAAGCCTTTGCCCGTTTAGGGACAACACTAAGAATATTCTGACGGACCAAGACTTTCCAAGATTCCTCCCCTTCCAAAGCCCCTAAGACCCATTTTGAGGCTAAGGCAATTCCCTGCATCTTTAAGTCTTTCAGCCCCAACCCACCTTTAAACTTCTCAATGGTGCACCATTCCCATTTGATCGCATGTCTCTTTCTCTTCCCTTTCCCATCTGACCAAAGGAAAGCCCTTATTCTTTTCTAGATTTCATTGATTTGATAGGAGTTAAAGAACCACCCAGAAGCAAAATAGATGCTATATGAAGAGAGAATCTTCTAACAGATTTGTATTTGGCCAGCTAAAGAAAGAAATTGCCTATTCCACTTGGAGATTTTCCTTTTAATTTTATCCCA
Organism: Sequoiadendron giganteum; assembly: GCA_007115665.2. Lineage (NCBI taxonomy): Eukaryota > Viridiplantae > Streptophyta > Pinopsida > Cupressales > Cupressaceae > Sequoiadendron > Sequoiadendron giganteum. The sequence goes on along the minus strand of CM021105.1, from coordinate 330,046,067 downwards.
AATCCAATGCCATATCTCCTTTAAATCTGGCTCCATAGCAAAGGGGATTCCAAGATACCTTAGTAATTAATGAGGCCCCCCCAATTGAAGCCCATAGTTACTAATCCAATCCAGAGGTCTATCCTTCCAACCCACTAGCCAAGACTTAGAGGGGGCAAGCTTTGCACCTGAGGCCAAGCAAAAGATTTCCAGTTTCCTCATCAAATTTGCAAATTTCCTTTCTTCTAGCAATAACATGATGGAGGTATCATCGAAAAATTAGAGATTGAGAAGTTCGTTTTCATCCAGCAGCCTAACTCCTCTTACTCTTGGAGCTAGAGTATTCTCCCTCATAAGATAATGTAAAGCATCAAAGGCAATAACAAAAAGTGTCGGGGCCAAGGGGCTACCTTGCCTTATAGATCTCTAAAGTGATGCAGAGCAAAGGACTCACAACTCAACATTCCATTCACTTGAAAACTTTCATGAAATTATTCATCTCAAATAATGATTAAGTGCATTCTAGATCACAGTGTAATCATTCTCACAACAACCCACAACTTAATGCAACAAACAGTCATTAATAACTTCCATAATACAAATAATGAAGTCAATCCCTTCGGTGAGATTTAAGATAAAATAATTATAGACTTCCCTTCCAATTTTTATAAAGATCCAATGGTTGAAAATAAAGTTATTTTATTTTTCCCAAAACTGCAAACCCTAGGCAATGTTCAAACCTACCCTCACCAAAATAATCATATCTTTCACAAAACTCGTTAAAATTCAATGAGACAAAAAGAATTGGAAACTAGAAATAGATACCTTTCCATCCATATATGATACTCTATTATTTGAATCCATAACAGTCCATACAAATCACAACTTCAACCTGAAAACAATGTAGAAAACATAAAATGCACACCAAACTTGAGGTTGCCATTCATCAAACTCCAAAGTAATGTCTCCAACCTTCCAATTCGAGTTTTGGAGGGTGTACTTATACATTTCCAACCAAAACCAACTATTTTAAACCACCTTCTAATTAGTTTGTGGACAAAACACCTTAATGACACTTTTGACAAGTTGCTTGACAACTTTCTTGAGCAACTTTTACAATTTTTACAATATGGAACAACTTTAAACATTATTTGACAAATGAATTCAAATATGACTTACTAAGACTCAAACACCTATAAAATGGTTTGATAAACCTTATTATAGGACCCAATACATAAAATAGATAAATTATTTACAAATGGCCTCATGGAGGCTTAAAAGCAACTTGGTGCTCCTGCACCATAAAGAGGGATATCCTAAGTGGGAATATTATTAACCTCAACCTGAGCAGTGGCATCTTGGAAGAGTGTTCTAACCATTTGATAGAAGGTTTCAAGGAAACCAAAAGCTTCTAGCATCAAGAACAAAAAATCTCATTCAAGCCTGTCATAGGCCTTTTCAAAATTCAAAAGCATCATTGCTACATTCTGATTTGTCGCCCTTGCCCAGTTCAAGGCTTCCCAACTACTGATCAAATTCTCAAGAATGTATCTTCCCTTTATAAAGCTTGGTTGCGTAGAGTTTATTATGGAAGGGAGGATTAAGGCTACCCTGTCAGCCAAGATCTTGGCCAAGATCTTATAGGAAACATTAAAAGAGTAATGGGCCTCTAGTTTTTTATTAGAGATCTGTCACCTTCTTTTGGAATCAGTTTGATCACTCCTTCATTGATTTTGTTTCCAAGAGTACCCTTCTCAAAGGCTTCCTTGTACACCAAAAGAAGATCCTCATAAACCCATTCTAGAAATTTTTTATAGAATTCAACTGGAAGTCCATTAGCCCCTGGGGATTTATCATTCTTAAGGGAGAAGATGGCCTTTTTTATCTCCTCTTGGGTTACCTCTATCCCCAGTTCCTTTGTCATATCTTCAGTGATCTTCTTTGGGATGAATCTCTTAATATGTTCCCTTGCATGTTTGTTATTTCCCATTTCCTTTTTCGAGGAGAAAAGACCTTTGTAGAATTGGAAGAAGTGGCTCCTTATCTCTTCTTGATTGGTCACCAGGGACGCAACCACAAAGATGAAATATATCTGCTCTCTGGCCTGTTTTTATTTAATATATATGTAGAAGAACTTGGTGCCTTTATCCCCATTTTCCAACCAGTTCATCTTAGCTCTTACCCTTAGCCCTTTAATTATATTATTCTGGAGTCTCCTGAGTGAATCCTTGGCCATAGCCAACTTATTTGTAAGGGCTTCATCCATGGGATTGGATTGCAATTCATTTTCAGCTTGGAGAAGCTTGTCTTGGAGCAAGACCTTCTTTCTTCGATGTGTTTAGCTCTTTTCTTCCCAATTGTCTGGAAAAGAATTCTCCATCCTTTTGTGTTCATTGACCATCTATCAATGGGAGATATAGATTTGTACATCCATTTATTAATTTGTCTAAGACATAAAATAGCATTTCTACAATCCATCTTTCAGGAGACTAGTATTAAGGTAGAAGCTATTACTACAGCCATCAACTTTGGGCACCCCCCTCCTCATGCAAAACTTAGCCCTAATGGGATGGTGATCCAAGAGAGTGTAGGGGAAAACTTCAACCTTGCAGTCTTCTTTCACCATCGAGGTCGAAAATAAATCTTTGCTGAAATAAAATATATCCAACCCATAGTAGATTCTTCTTCCCCCTTTCTGGGAATTGCACCATGTAAACTAGATTGCTTGAGTATCTTTCTTCTGGCCTTCAATAGGGTCCTCGATCCTTAGTCTGGATTTCATCCTCTGCCAATAGAACCTTTCATTTCCTTTCCAATCAAAACCTATCCCATCCCATTTATCCTCCTCCTTTTCCACAAAATTGAAGTCTCCTCCAATAATCCAAGGGATATCCTACAGTGTTTAGAGCCAATTCCAGAGAATGATCCTTTCTTTATAGTCATTGGGGGCATAGATTGAGCATACCCCAAAGCAACTTTCATCTTTCTTTATAACCACCCACACTTCCCTATTGCAAGGGGAGACCGAGGAGCTACTCACATGTTGGGCCCATTTGTTTGCCAGCAAGAGGGCAACTCCCCCTTTGCCTTTTTCATGATTGGTAATGTATTGTGTAGCATCTTTCCATATGACTCTTAGGCTTGTTTCAAGGGTGAAACCAATAGCTTTTACTTCTTGCAATAAGACAAAATCTTTCTCCTTCTTTTGTGCTAGCAACCTCCTTACTACATGTTTCCTATCAAGGGTTTCAAGTCCTCGAACATTCCAGGAAATACAATTAACCTCCATTAGTTTGGTTCATTGGGGGAAGGTCCTTTGTCACTCTAGAAGTTGTCAAAGCATTTAGGAAGCCTTGCTTTTGCTTCCACTTTTTTTGCATTAGGGGGGATGATCCCACTAAGCTTCTTTCTCTTATCCTTCTGGGGATGAGTGGGATCATTATCAGATGGTGATTTACTAAAATCTATGCCTTTCTTCTTCCTATATCTCCAAGTCTTTCTCACAGTAACTTCCATGGGGGCCTCCACACCATCAGTGGTATCCTTAGTAGACAACAAACTTATGTCATCTGCAAAGTCCATGCCTGATTGTGATGAAAAACCATCAAAGCTCATCACTCCATCAAGAGGGTTAGGAAGACACTTTGACATGTTAGGAATCATAATTTCATGCAGTTTCTCATTTCCCACTACAAATGAAATAGTATTGTATGTTAAAGGAGTTTCAATTTTATTCCCCATGCCCTCATTAGGGAGGAGATCCTAGCCAACATCATTGTTTTCAATAGGTCCCTCTTTCCATACTAGATCAAGGTCCTAGAGGCCTTCCCTAGTTTCCGGAGTTTTATTTACCCCTCTATGGGTTTGTAATATCTTCTCACTACCATCATCCAGGAGGCAATCTTCTCTATGAGGGTCCACCTCAATGCTTTCTTTGAAAAATTTAGAGTTAAAAGTATAAATTTCCTTGTCTGATTTAGGCTTAGGGCCATTAGAAGCTTTATGTTGCATTAGTTTTAAAATAGCCAACTGTTGTGCATTCAATTTCGAATTACTTTCTGGCCTACCTAAATTCCTAAGAGTTTCAAGCATAGGTTCCTCGTTCTCTTTTGGATGGCCTTCATTTAAATTATTCCCTTCCTTTGAGTTGATTTCTATTTCGCAGAGAAGAGAAGTTAGACTTTCTTCTACAGTTGTTGTTGTTGTACTATTCTTTATCAATTCGGGATTCTCCTGTTGCGAGGGGTTAATTCTTGTCATTTTATATAAGTTAGGGTTTGAAAATCTCTCATCAGGTTGTTGTGGGGTGGGTCCAAAATGTGCAGAGTCCCCACCATTATTATCTTTGTTTTATGCTCGCCCCTCCATTTTAGAGGCATGTTTATTATTTTTATTGCTACTTTTATTAAGCCCACCAGAAGCGGATTTAAAGTTTGTTCTATTTCTTATTAGAGGGCAGTTCCTCCTTAAGCGACCTTCGCGCCTGCATAGATAGCATTCATTTAATCCTCCTAGAACTTCAATTTCACAACACACATTACCAATCTTCAAATGAATTTCAATTACCCCCGGCAAATTTTTACCTAGGGATAGGGAGACCAGCACCCGAGCATCAGAATGGGGGAGAGGGGTTTTTGTATCATCAATTTTTAACACACTCCCATATGGTTCTAGCAAAAGCGAAACAAATTTTCATAATCTAGGCCGGACATGTTTGATTGTTAACCATCAAGGGCTAGAGAGGGCCAAAACCTCCTCTTCCACGACCTCCAGATTCCAAGCCAAGGCCCGAAAGACCACCGTGCCCACATTCTAGAATTGCTTTTTAATTGCCTCTGATTGTGAGTTATGGTTATTGAAAAAAATAACATATAAACCCTTTTGAACCATGCGACAATAATAGAATTGGAGCCCTAGATATTTCTCCCACACATTATAAAACCATTCTTCCATATATTTTCTTGTCGGAATCCTATTAGAATCGATAGCCGCAAAGAAAATAGCAGTTTTTAACAATTTATTGTGCTCCTCTACAATTGCCTCATCCAAAGCATTATTGGGAATCAAAATATCTTTCAGGGAAGAAGTCGGGGATTGCTTACCTTGTCGTTCTCTGTCATCCTCTTGCTCCTTGTCGAAACCTTTGAGCGAAAATTTGGCACCCACTGGCAACCTTCCTATCTCACTCGCAACAATGTCTCGAAAAGATTTCAAGGTGTTATTATTAACAGATGGGATGGAGGCATTAATAGTGAAATTGCCTGGCGGATCCGTATCCCTGACCATTACTTTCAATTCTTTCACAGACTCCACACATGCAGCCATGCCCAGGTCAAGCCGTCGGCATGAAAGAACCGTCCCACACAACACAGGCGAATAAAAAATGAATCTACACCTCAACAGGAGCAAAACAAACCGTAAGTGAACGGAATGATTAGCAAACGTGGAGGAGGGTCAAGCCTCCTCCACGAAAGGGAAATCTCACACGCGCGCAGGCCTTAATTGCAAAGCACTTCAAACCCTCCTCCAAAGTCCTTCCCATCCAAGTTTCAAAGTTAAAATATTTGTATACACAATCACAATATTGGACTCCTTACTACCACTGTAAAATACCTCTCAATGTAATAAAATAGAAAAAATCCCTTCCTTTATTTATTTTTAATAAATATATGAAAAAGGATATATACACAAAGGAAGAATGCAACAAAATGAACATAGGGAGACAAAAGCCTCAATTACAAGAGGGTCTCATCATGGGGAGGATCAAAAAATCATTGACAAATAGGCTTCTGAGGGGACTACAATGCTTTCCTCAATCTTTTGTCGACATATCTAATAGATTCCTAGGAATGTGTTTATAATATGTAGTGTCAAATAATTCAATCAAAAATTTTAATTATGTAATGAACAATCCGTTTTTGAACCAAGTGAAAGCTTTTATATTTTTCAAAGCAAAGATGGAAAGCTTTGAATCTCCATAAATAGTGAGTTGTTTCAAATTTGCTTTCGAGTCCACTTGAAGTCTGCACTCACGAGTTGATAGCTCAGGAACATTGTTAGTAGCCTTCCCATTGTTGATAGACAAATTAATGAGTTTGGAGTTTAACTATATATTGATCACTCTGCCAATAGCAACTGCTCCATGATTGGATTTGGATGCCCCGTCAATAAGACATTAGGTAGGGACATTGGGACTATCTCCCAACTAGAGAAGCTCTAAAAGACGTCAATAATTAATGATACGCATTAGATGCAATTTTTCTAGATTCAACTGTGTGTTTATTTGGATCAAGGTTTCGCATCACACTCAATGATTCATCATTAGGAAGAGAAAAATAATAAACAAAAGGCATTGAGAGTGATCTAAGATTTTTTTTAGAGCAATCATGTGGTTGCTAGAAAAAAAATCATTAAATATTATTTGATTTTTATTTAGCCAAATATACCAGACACACAAAAAAGGAATGGTGTTCCAAAGATATCAAACGAAAGGTTTCTGAGAAACACTATCAATGTAGTGATCACTCCAAATGAAAAGACAATTCTTGGCATTTACATTACTTCTCATGTTCACAATTAAATGAACATGCACCCTCTTCCTCTTCCTTACAAGTATGTGTATGATTAGAAGCAACCTGATATCTTTAATTTACAGGAAGCAAATTGTTAGTTGTTTCCTTCTTGTTGAATCTACAACCGGATTAATGTTAGATTCATAGTATGTGCTATCATTATCTCATACTAAGTTAAAAAGATTAGCACGTATTCATATTGTATTTGTTCAATGATGCAATGTGAAGAAAAGGAAATGATTAGTCATTAGTAATTACTTTATCATGCTATTAAGTTAGTTTAATTTCAATTTTATTTATCAGAAACATTAAGCAAATTGTTGCATTCTTTTCCTTAGGTTATCACCCTGTAGAGTGTGTTACTGTTACTTTCACATAAACAACCTAAACGAGTGGACATCATGAGGCCATCATCTCCCTTAGGCATCAAATGAGTTGACACCTCTCACCTCTTAATAAACTTCCAGTGGTGTGTTGTGTGGGAATGCAAATCACCCACCCTTGCATTCCATTGTTTCTTCTTTTCCCTTCGATGTTGTCATTATGTATCATTTGTATCTGTTCAACATCATGCAACATTACACATGGTGACAACATGTGCGCATGAATTACCATTATGTATTGTTTTAAGTGTCAGAAAAAAAATTAGTTGCATTTTGTCTGGGTTGGATTTTGGACGTTATAATCTTGATTATAGTCAAGCCCTCCATATTGAACAAAAACAAAAAGATGACAAGCAAACCAAATCCTTATGTATGCAAATATTGATGGAAGAATTGCTCTAAATGTTCGATTGTAAGTGCTTTGTAATGATAATATGATATTAGCTCATGATCTGATCATGCATAAATGAGTCTAGGTTTTTCTTTTTATACCATCGTAGCATTCAAAATTGATTTTTTGTGCAAGTCAACAGATAATGGCTTATTGGAATCAAGCCAGGTTGGTTCCATAGATTTTTTAATTTGAAAATGGGGGCTAGTCTGCCCTTACGACCCTGATATAGGTTTAGGTCGGCCAAAGCAGTAAACCAAAGGGTGGGAACATAAAAATTAAGGGCTATATCTAGATCCTTGGGGTATGGAGATTCAAGTATGGGGATTCAAATTCAATTAAGGTTCAAAATGAATGCCAACTCTTGCACATTAGTACACAAATTAAGCACTAGACAATTATATTAGGGTCAAAGGGTCAAAGCAAGTCCAAATCAAGCAAAGAAAAGTGCTTGGGATGCACTTTTCACCTCTACAACTTTAAAAAAAATATGAAGGCTATAATATAATGACCCAAACGGTCAAACTTTAAAATACTATCACCACAATTGCAGCAGACTAAATCCACTCAGAATCCTAAAGAGGAACATTTAAGGCTAAAACAAAAGATTACATATACTAACAAAAAACACCAAAAGTCTCAATTTGTAAAACACAAACGCATCTAAAGAGGAATGTGACCACTTCAAGTTTATTAGAAAACTTCAGAGATGGTCAGCTTATAGAATTCCAACATTATGATCAGTAAAGGCCTCAATGAATATTTTTTCTATCTAACCACTAGTGCATCATATTTCATCTAGTCGTCAAGTTCAATACCTCCACAATTATGTTTAGAAAACTGATTATCACTATCCTCCAAATTTGGCCACCACTCAGTACCCCCAAATACTTTTTGTGTAATCTAGTACATGCTTGTCTCAATAACCAGTAGATTGTTTTCTTTAGAATGTTTAATATCATTGTGAACAAAACAAGAATAATGTAATAGATCCTTGAATCAGTTATGAATTTCTTTAGAATGTTTATTATCATTGTAACCTACAAAACAACCGAGAAGAAGATTACATAACAGAAGTCAGCAAGCAACCTCCTTTCACCCTAAAACAACTCATTATTCCTCGCTCTCAAAATGCACAACACTTTTGTAGACAAATCAAGTCAAACTTACAACTATCTTTACTAAAACCATCCAATATGACCAAATTTACAACTATCTTTACTCAAACCGTCAAGTTAATAGACTTCTTATTACCCGACACATCACAAACCCCTTAAAACATATTTCAAACAATTTTAGAAAAAGGAAACTTAAAAAAAATTGAAAACAAATTTCCTCAACATTATAAATAGAGCAAGGAAAGACAAAAAAATAAATACAGAACAGAACCAATATCCAATTTATTAAGCAGCTGTAACCAATGAAACAGACCATTTTTTGGCTCAATCCAAGACGACCAAATGACAGACAACCTAGACTTCCAGGATGGAGGAGAAAAACTAACACTCCACTTTGGATTCACGTAGTCAAAACATCTTGGGCACACAATAGCATATCATAGAAGTTCTTATCGGAGATCTTAGTTAAGGCAGGATTATTTTTCCACTTAATATTATCCCAAATTTCAGTATTAGAAGAGAGCTTAACAAACACCAGAAACTTCTTCACAGCCCTTGACACCATTAACAATGTTCCTCTTTGAGATCCAGGAATCAAGAATTCATTTCTCACAACATCCCAAGGGATCATGACTCCATTTCTGAAAAGATAGCCAAAAACTTATATCCCCTTGGACAACTATAAAAAATTCTTAATACGACCCTTACTGAGCATATCTATTAATCACCCTAATTAGGTCTATGATAGCTCAAGTAAATTCGTTTCTGTGAAGAAGAGTCAATTAGTTCTCTCAGCTTATGTACAAAGTGATATTTTATATTATCAATGCCTAATGCAAGCATTCACAAGGGAGTTAGTTTTCCATTCACCCTACATGTTCAACAGGTGTACAATGCTACTCCCCTTCAGACTTGAACTACACCCTCCACTACTGAGTACACAGATCTTAGCCAATGGGCAAGCTCACAGAATTACACAGCAATCTTCTTAATTTTTAACTTGGATATTTGTACTACTTAAAAATAGGTAGATATCAACTGTACCTATACTCTGCTCAACATATCCTTCAAACAAATAGTCTCAGCTATCTGGTTGCATATTTTGAATCCATGTAATTATAAAATTGTCAAAATAAGTGGAAAAGATATACTATGATATATAATTAGTTTCTAATTTATATAAGGTGAAATCACTGAATCAGTATAGTTTCTTTGAGTTTAATAGATCAAAACATATTAAATTCCTTAATGATCTGGGAAAGTTGTGGATCCTGGAAAATCAGGTTAGAGATCTAACGGGTATTATTTTTGTAATCCATGTTACCACTCACTAAATCCTTTTCAATCAAAACCTTTGTAGACAAATCAAGTCAAAACTTATAATGCACACAAAACCTGAAGTTGAAAAAAATATCATTTTTTCCACAGAATCTATCAATTCCATTAAGAATAACACACCTCAAAACATGAATTTGAATAAAAATATCATTTTACTATCAATTACAAATGGAACTAAAGAGATGAAGCATATTAGAATACTAATGTCATTCAAAACAAGTTTATTCATGATCCAATAAGATCGTAGGTATCAGCTATATCATAAACAGCGAGATGTTTCCAAACAGAACCGAAGAGGTGTTCACCACCTACAGAAAATGCAAGAGCCCATGACACAAGTACCACAGTATACACTATAAATCCAATGGCTGACCAAACAACATCTGCAAGCATATAGAAAAAGATCAGTGAATGGTTTAAACTCAGAAAGAGAGCAATTGCATTTAGCTTCCATTGTATTATTAACCTACGTAAAGTAAGTTCTCATTTATGAACAATTAATGAATATAGAGTGAATGTAATAGAAGATTATTTTCTTCTTCCATCAGATGCACAACACAATGTGAGTCAGACAACACAAAAAATAAATGGATACAATAACAACATAATGCTATATAGACAAGTATTATATCTTTAAGCTGAAACTGTCCCCATCTCATTGGCTGTGAGGATATTTTACTCAGCATTGAATTTCACATAAAACAACTTTTGATGATAAAGATTTCCAGAAAGTGATATGAAGTCCATAAAATGAGAGAAACTGATGACAAAGCATTGCTTTGAAAATTTCAAGAATGAAAATAAAGCTGTAACAGCAGGTTCTAAAAATCATCGGATAAAAAGTCTGCTACACTACAAGTTAAAAGTCATCCACCCTAGTCACAGATGATGGCCAAGAGATGCCATCCCTGTGTTCCAGGGATGGAGGTGGGGCAGGAGTGAACCGCTAGGGGGAGGACACGTTCCTATGTATCCCTAGTCTATTGCCATGGATTTCCCTGATAAGGCATGACAACTCACCAAGGTAACTGTGCAAGACATGCAGGTTAGATGGACTTCCAAACAAAATTATTACTGATGGAAATCCAATGCATCTTCTGGAAAGAACTATTTGAACTTTGTTGGCACCATCTTGACCCCGAGTACAAGTTATCACCCTCAAACGGACGGGAAGATTGGAATAGAAAACAAATGCCTCATGTGGCTTTGAAAGGAATATATTGCAGATCAATAAGTTTCATGGCCAAATTGTTTTCATCTGGAAAACAATTGATAGGATGCATCCACAGGAATGTCGGCATTTAAGGACAATTTGACTTTTGCAGAGCCAGCAGATGATGAAGCAGCTCAAGGAGAACCTCAAATTGGTCCAAGAACCAAAATAGGATCAGAACTGCAAACAGTGTACATTTGAAGTTGGAAGTTGGATCTCCTTCAGATTAAAAACCTTACAAGCAGAGTCCAGGTTGCACTCTCTCTTCAAATGCTACCAAGGTAATGACTGCACACACCTTTCATGTCTCATTGACAAGGGAAAAGGTTTAAGAGTCTTTTCACCTCCACTAGATGATCAACGTGTTCCTGGATTGTAAGGGCATTTTGGCAACCCCAGTGAAGAAATTGGGAACTTAGAACTGTCAGAATATTCTCAATGGTAGTATTTGCCATTAATGGATATTACATAAGAAAGGGAATGGAACAGCAATTCAAGGAAAGGAAATGTCACAAACACTTGATGATAAACTATAATCCACTTCAGTATTAGTTATGGCTACATTTGTGTATCACCGGATATATTGATAGTTGTTTATATTTTGACTTTCATCAGATGACAGATGTTATGTTATCTCAGATAGTTGTACTATCCTATTAGTTGACAGTTTTTGTACAATCTAATTACCCTACATGCAGAATATAAAGGAGTTCAAGATGGACATTAACTATAAGAAGGATATAAGGTGCTAGAATAGTGTTGTATTTCTGGAAAGAAGGGGCTCTGTGCAAAGTCTACAGAGGCTGTCTTGGCCAAGTCAGCATTAGATATACTTATAGTTGTTTATAAGTTCATTAGTTGACATATTTTATGCTATCTCAGACAGTTGTACTTTTTGTAAGTAAATTATTTTTGCAGTCTAATTAACCTACATATAGAAGTTAAAGTGGGAAAACTATAAGTGGGATCATAAGAGTTAGTATAATGGTAATTTTGGAAAGATGGGGTTCTGTGGAAAATTCTATGGAGACTGTCTTGGCCAATTCAGCACCCATATTGTGCTTGAAAACTTCTGGGATCAAGTTGTTACCTGTTTCTACAAGGTTCACTCAGAATTCAGCCTGTACTCAGACTTGGCAAGGGCTGGATTCCCCAAGGGTTCCATTCGAGGCCTGTGGATCCACCCAGGGCACAACTGAATACTTTTAAGACTTTTGGGGATTGAGTTGGTGACTATGCTACCAGGTTCATTAAGAACCAGCCTGTAACCAGTTCAGGTACAGGCTGGGTTTGCCCAGGGTTCTAACTGGGGCCTGTGGGTCCAATGCCAATTGGAGACTCAATCTAGGTAGGGGAACACAGGTCCATATTTATAGCAAAACACCTGACCCGTGATCAAGATTTCCTCCCAAAGATGTTTGAATTTCAAATTCAAAATTGATGGGAGGAAAGGCATTCACTCTATGAATTCAACAACTTCAATGCCCGTGTTGGTGGTTGGGCTGCCTTGGGAAGAGCAGACAGTACCTAGATCAATGAATTATGCCACTTGGTACTGCCTCGACCATCCTTGGATAGGTGAGTTGTCAAGTTGTAACTAGCACCTTTGGGTGAGTAGTTGGGCGTAAATGTGAAGTGGTATTCACAAGGAAGATTGTTTTTTGAATTTTATGAGCAATGATTCCATCCGAATTGATCAATGCCATAGAATTGCTTTAGGATGTTATGATGAGGATACAAATATCAAAATTGGGCTATCAAGAGGCACTATAGCAAAATGCTAGTGGTCTTGTGTTCCACTAACCAATAGATGAAGTTCATCATGGTAGATTAGACAAATCAAACTATTCCATGGAGAAATTTCTTCATCTTTCCTGAAAACTCCTAGGAGCCCACCACACAACATCCCACAAGCAACTCCACAAATAAAACAGAAGGGTGAAAACCAAGTGGATCCCAGTGCCAACATGTAATTCATATGCAAACAGTATTGTAATATCCCCTTCTCAAGCATAATCAGTTTGTGAACAATTAGCCTATTTTTCGAGTTGTCCTCTATGCTAATTGGTGGGCAAGGGAGAACTCCAAACTTCTTGGAGAGCACAGGATTGATCTAGCAATGGTTCTGTTCATGTTAGTGAGTTCAAAGGGTCTTGGTGAACCTCATGATGCTTTCAGAATGTGATTTCATCCTCTTGGGAGCTCTCCAAATATTTTGGAGATGCATGCTATTTTTAGACAAACGCCAAGTTGCTTCAGTTCATCATCCTAAGTCCTCAATGACTTTATGGTATGGTCAGAATTTCATATTTAAATCATTTTGATGCTTTCCCCAACTTGGGTGAATAATTAAATTCTTAAATAATTATAGCTTAAGTTGTTCTAAAGAACAAACATTAAAAAGGCAACTAAGGTATAACTATTTATTAAAAAGTGTTTTAAGTTGTGCCTACAAGGGGACTTTTGCTCTCATATAAGAATATTATTTAATTTGAAAAAAAAAAGAGCATTTGAAGGAAAAAGAAACTTATTATTTTATTTCTCCCATAATGTTATAAAAGGAGGTTGAGAGCTCATTGTTGAGGTTAGCCATGTTATGATATTACATTTGCTATAAAGAGAACCTGTCTTCATCTGCAATTTTCTTGAGGATGAAAACTCTCTTGAAAATACTAGTTATGGGAACGAAAACCCCCTAGCTGGTTAGAGTGATTTTATTCAGAAATCACCACTGCGCATGCAAATGAAGTTTTCAATTGATTGTTAAAGATGGTTCAGTTTGATGTATTTTTTATTGCCTAATATTTTTGGTGTTTGTGGAAAGTTATTTATGAAGTTTTGAAGGGGCGATTGAGAGGATTTTCTGCTGGTTGTACCTCTCCTAGTGCAAGTTGTACACTTCTATGTTGGTTGCACTTCCCTATTCAAGCTGTACCAACTGAGGATGCATATAATAAAGGTGAAATTTCATTTGTTCCCTACAGTTTTCTATTGTTAGAAGTTATATTTTCTGATAATCATCCAGTTTGAGGAAGGTTATAAGGAGGTCATACTGGTTGCAGGTGGGCCATACTTGTTAAGGGAGTGTGTGAATTTCCAAATTGAATCACTGCTATCTCTAGGGTGTTTTTCAAATAGTTTGGTGGAATTTTAGGGGTCACACCATATCGGCAAGCCATACATGAAATAAACATTTACATATGGATATTTACTTCTTTATACTTTAAGTCATATTTCATGTATATAGTTGCAAGATGTTTGAGAGGGGTTTTGGATCAACAGGAGTTATAATGCAAATTTTGGTTGATGGAGGATCTTATAATTTTTTAGTGTTAGTCAAGTTCCAGTAATCAGCAGTTTTCAGTGTGCTCTCAGTGTGTGTTTAGTTCTGATTTGACAGTTTATCAGCAGAACCAAATAAAATCAAACCTACAATGAGCATTCTAGCATCATCTATCTGAGGTACAACTTTGTTGGGTACTTGATATTTAGTTATCAATGTTATTTGGCTCATTTTGGATTGTTGTAGCAGTTAAGATTTGTGATCAGAACTTCTTATCAGCATAACTCAGCAAGATAATGTTTTCTAATGATGATTTTGTAATGCATTGATATATTGTAATACTCGAGACGGTAGTACTGCCAGCAGTTTCATCCTTGCTCTTAATGTATTTTCTCACCCCATTGAACAAGTGGAAATGTTGTATATGCTCACCCCATTGAACAAGTGGAAATATTGTAATTTGCTTACCCCATTGAACAAATGGAAGTTTGGTATTTGCTCACCACACTAAATAAGTGGAAATTCCTATGCTTCATAATTGTACTTCGATGAATTAGCGTGAAGTGCCTATATTCATTATAATTGCAACCCTATTGAATAAGTGTTGAAGTTTTTCCTTTCCAGATTGCATAGCACACTCCACTGAAGAAGTAAGATTGGCCGCCTAGTGTGTTTCCTTCTAAGTTGTTGCATTCTAGATAGTTGTGTGGTCCTATACATTGTATGCTCTCACCTTGCCCATCTCAGGAACTAGGTGATCAAAAAGCGATAAGGAAATTGCATTGTAACTATTGTTTGTTCGAAAATTTCAAAAACCATTAGGGAATTATTAAAAGTATGGCCCATCAAGTGACATGGACCAATGGCAAAACTAGATAAGGAAACTTCTCCCTACTACATCGGAAAACCTTGCACTCTATTGGATTAGATCCATCCTAGCATAATCCGACAACACACACTCTTTGTGACTTGGAAAAAACGCAAAATTGCCCCACACTTCAAAATCAAAATCTTCAAAGCAAACTTGACACACTGAAGTTGCAAGCCATCTCAAACATGATTGAACCAAGGAAAAAAGAGATTCTACCACTTGTAGTGATGAATTCACTAAAGTTAGTTTTAACCACAACCAATTGTAGTGCCACTCCTACTAGACATATTAAATGTAGAATCTCCTCATCTAAAGAGGCTATGGCAAATTGTGCAGCAAAAGCATCTAAGTTGGCACACTCAAGGGTTAGATCCAATTCCTCATTGCCCCCTCATTGTAATTGAGTGTCTTATGTTACATAAGATGCAAGTTGGAATGCACATAGACCAAATCCTCATTGTTTTTTGTTTGCACCCAACCAATCGCACTTAGCTAAGTGGATAAAGGAATTGTACTCCAATTCCGCTTAGCCAAAGAACTCACAATATGTTGAAATTGCATACAAACTCAATACAATATTTGCAATTATAAAATATAAATTATAATATATAGCAACAAAAGCAAAATAATTGAGTTTAAAAATAAAAAATCCATACTAAGAATTTTTATTGCAAGAGGCTACAAGAAAATAGAGCCTTGGCCATGGATGTACCACCATTCACGAGAATCTTTCTTATAGGCGTCTCAAAGATCTCAAACAGCATAATTCCTTGAAGATATAAAGTGGTCAAACTCACCTATTACAACACTACTTCCTCTAGGAATATTATTTTGAATGTAGTCTTTTATCCAACAACCTCGTCATCTCTATATGGTGCCACCCTCCTCAACAAAGAAAGCAACTTTGTGTTGTAATATTTTGGGATCAAAACATATGTGAGAAGATGCAAAGATATGGTCATCTTGTTCCCAGGGTCATCAATAATCCTTTGTATTCTTTTGAAAAATGCTTTTGTTGAGTCATTCTCCTTGGTTTCTATTATGGTCCTTATCTTTTCAACCATGGGATCCATGCCATCATAAATTTCACTCAAACATGGTTAATCTGTATCAACATACCTAATCATACTCATGATGGGCTCAATGAAGCTCAAAACAAATTTAAGATGAGCTCACCACTCATCATCTATAGTCAATGCTTTGACCTTTTGGTCTCTCTCTATATTTGATTGCCTCCATACACTCCAACAAGTGTTGATGACCATGTTGATCAATGTCTCACAACTTCACAAGTTGTGTCAATACAATTGTGTGTGATGTGAATCGAATCTTGACAACATACCATGGAGTACAAAAATAAAACAAATTTAAAAACTAGAAAGATGGCATATCAAATATAATTAGAAATAATATTACCTTCAACAAATTCAACTTGGATGGCTGAAGATAGCTTGTGCCACATGATTTATCACAAGCATTTATTTGAATCTTCTTAGCCTCGATGTAGATTTCTTTGTCCCACTTGATCAACGTGCCAACCTTTTGAATTACCAAGTTGAGGGAGTGGACGACACACAACGTCCAAAAAATATGTCCATATGTGCACTTCACTATTAAACCAACTTACTAGGAATTTTTAGCATTGTCCATTATCACTTGGACAACTTTTTTAAGGTTTAGGGCCCAACATCTCAATGGATTCCACAAGGATCTTTCTATTTAATTTGCATCCTTCACTTGCCCCTCACAATCAATTGCCTTCAAAACACAACTTATTTAGGGCACACTACAATGACATTAATTAGTGGTCTATGTTTGCAATCCTTCCATGTATAAAAAATGGACACTTTTGTTCCAAGCCATTTATCCTTGATTACCCTCAATGATGTCTTTATAAGATTTTTCCTAGCCAATAAAATGGTGCGTACCTTTTCATATCCAAGATTAGTGTTAGTTAATGTGGTATCCTTGCAAAATGAATTGTATGGGATGTGGGTCCAATGAACAAACCCTCACAATTCAAGGGAGGGAGCCCCAATAGAAAACCTCATTTGTTTGTATTGTAAATAAATAAGCAAAGTATTCGATCTTTGTAGGAGGTTACTTCCGTAGTGAATTGTCTGTAGCTGTTTCATTTTTAATATTTAGAACCTTCTAACCTTTGTGCTACCATGTATTTTCAAGAGCAATAGGACTTTTTCATTTTTCTTTCATTCAAGAGTTCTATGCGGATGTTTTAGCCTCATTAGAGTGTTATAACTTTTTACAGCTAGTATTAGTCATACATTGGGTCTATTCTATTGTTGAATGTTAGGATTTCTAGCTATTTGGTGCATATGTTGTTCATTTGGGATAACCATACACAATTTTGGTGCATCACACTATGTTGTTCCTTTGTGCACCTTTGCATCAAGGTTCAAACCCCACTGGGGTGTTATTGTTGAGTGTTGATATTTGGGATGAGGTCCCCCATTTGTGACCTCACCAGTTCATAGCTTCGGGTCAAAAGCATTTACCCCTTGAAAAAAAAATACTTTATTTTATTTATTTATTTTTATTTTTGTTTAATATTATTCATATTTTTATATTATATTGAATATTTTTTTAGTGTTTAAAAACACTATTAGAAATGAGGTAGGGTTAAGGGAAAATAGAAGGGCACATGACAGAGGCATCCACTTTGACTTCTCCATCCTTTGCTCCTATAGTTTGAATTATTTTCTCCTATCTCATTTTAAAAGGGAGCCACTCCTTGTTCCTCCTTGCTTTCCACCTTCACCCACGAGCCCACCAAACCCTATCACCAGAGAAAGGATATCACCGCAACACACCCTACTGGTGCTAAGATGTCCTTGGGGAGCACTGAACTTTGGTCTCCAACATGTGATTGACCACAACCCTTTGACAACAAATTTGGGTTTAAAGGTCCTTCAAAATCTACCCTAATCATCTTCCTCATCAATGTCTTGCAAAAGCTTTAAAAAATATTTTTTTGAAATGAATGGCACATAGGCCGCAAACTTCAAAAAGTCGGGAAAATTTTGTAATCACCAAAATTGCATCCTTGCATCGCCTTGTATTGGAAGCTCAAAGAAACAATGGCATAATGTAATGGTGAATGAAAATTCTTTTGTTTAGCAACAAAAAGTTGCAACCTACCATAAAGTGGCAAGAAATTGAAAGCTTCACTAAACATTTTTTGCTTTATAATGGGCCCTGCCCATACTAAACTTACCAAGGTATGCCTTAGTGTTTATGCTTAAGTCCAATAGGCAACACAATTTCCATCTAAGAGCTTCTTCCTTTACAAACATACATTCTAAACACCCTACATGTGGATAACATTAGTGGCCTACGAACAAAGCTTTTGTCTAATATGGACCCAACCCATAGGAAATTCTTCTTAGGAACTGCCTTGCAATTTTTTGCTAAAGAGCAATTTTTTGAGATCTATGGCAAGTTAGGAACTTCGACAAAAGATCCAACAAATCTACATTTTCTCAAGCACCTCCACTCTTTAAAACACGATGAAAAGCATTCCAATAGGCAACATAACTTCCATCTAAGAGCTTCTTCCTTAACAAACATACATTCTAAACACCCTACATGTGGACAACATCAGTGGCCTACGAACAAAGCTTTTGTCTAATATGGACCCAACCCATAGGAAATTCTTCTTAGGCACTGCCTTGCAATTTTTTGAGATCTATGGCAAGTTAGGAACTCCAACAAAAGATCCAACAGATCTACATTTTCTCAAGCACCTCCACTCTTTAAAACACAATGAAAAACATCTAATAGCGCAAAAAAAAAAAAACCACTAAAGGCAAAGCCTGTTGGAGCAGCCAAGATCTGCTTGCACACTCAAAACAATCCACAAATGAACATATGCAAAATGAGAAAATACCATAAGCATGATTGATGTATTGTAAAATGTACAAATGAGCCGTGCTTATAAAGAAAAGCAAGAAGATGTGAGAAGGTAGGAGTCAAACTTTGACTACCCCTTCAAGTATGAAACAAGTGTAGGATTCTACGGACAAGCGTTGAGACACTTGGTGAGTCTACATGAGGTGAGACAAAAGTCTAGATAACTTTTAAGTGAGCTTAAGTGTAGTGTGAATAAGACTCTACTAAGTAGGCTAAACGCTAACTAGTTTGATAATACCTCTTTTCACACTAACACCCCCTTAAGTGATACTTAGAGAGTAAACTAAACTCTAAAAAGACGAGTCTCGGCAAGAAAGCTAGATAAGGTACTCATGTACAATAATGATCTCTTGCAAATGGAGAAAAAGGAGAAAACCCAATGGGAACAAAACTCCTCTCCAAAAGAGAAAGAGAAGGATAACACCTCTTGAAAAGATGTCCCATGAATATAGGAACATGATGATGAATAACTCTTGAAGCATGTTGAAGCTGTAAACTCTACCGAAGATGAACTGGTGTCTACTAGAATCAACGAACCTCCAAAAAATGTAGATTGAGAAAAGAGATACAAAACAATGCATGAGTGAACATATAGAACACTCCTCAACCATGAATACATAGATGGCACAAAGGCAATCAAACTCTGTGAAGTTGAAGATGCAAATAGTAATATGATTCTAAAGTAAGATCAACAAATGCACAAGTGGCCTGGAGTACTCTACTAAAATGTGCATCACAATGCTCTACAATAAGTACTAGAATCTCACAAAATATGGTCCATTGAAATAATCCCCCCATAGGAGAGATAAAAAGTGTAGGTCTATATGACCCCCCAAAAAGTTGTGAAGTTCATTTGGCTCCACTGAGGTTCCTCCACTACTCCATTAAAACCAAGGACGCGTTAGCATGACACTGTGATAACTCCCCCCTTAATGCTGACGAGGAGGAGGTCTAGGCAAACCAACTAAAATCAAGCACAAAGGTGTGCACAAGAATTTAGATCCAGCATCAAGTCCAAAAAGATGTACAAGCAACTAAAAAAGGGTGTGCATCAAGGTACACATGCATGAGGTGATAATCACGAGGATCCATTGTTGTGATGACAAATCAAGGCACTACACAACCCCCCATTACACTTTATAATTCAATGTAAGTACAAAATTCCCCCAATGAACACACATTCAGTTTTTGTGGCACATTAAATGAGTGCATTTGCATACTTATTTGTTGTTTTGAGTTCTTACAAGTTTATGACATGAGGTGGACAAATGAAGACATATATCAAGTATGCCTTTCAAACCTCAAGAAAATGACAAAAACAAAAAATGAAAAACCCCATTATTCAAAGCATGACCCCCCTTGAAATGATACAGTGATATGGCACTTTATTTTAATGCATTACAAATTCCACTAAGTGGATTTGATGTACAAAACCTCAAAAGAGACATACTTAGAATTTAAAATTTTGGAATACGTTCATGAAAAATTAACACCACTATGTAGAGCTCAAAAAATCATGCAAGTTCAAAAAAAGGGGACACAAAAAGGAGTCCATATGAGCCCAAACAAGCCCTCTAAAGTTCCAAAAACAGGAATTGTGCAGGGTATCCTTTGAGAATCTGAATTCTTAAAAAAAATTGTACATTGTACTGCAAAAACAATTATACATACCACTAAAAATACACAGAAAATAAAAAAATTCACTTAAAAAGACGTCTATATGCCCAAGAATGAGGCTCCTAAAGTTGAGCCAAAAATCAAAACAAGCCAACTGTGAAGGGGCAAACTTGGTAAGAAACTAATAACATCATGCTGACGTCAACTGATGAAATATTCTTTAGATATAACAGAATATTATCTAATGTCTGCAGCTGTACTAACAACCAAAAAAAGTATTTCTTTAATGATTAAAAAATACTAAAAAAATTGTTGCAGAGGCCAAGGCAACACGCAGATCAAGATGACTGGCACAGACAAGTTTGCTGATGCAAGACAATACGCTGGGCAGTACGGCCATACAGATCCGTACAAACTGTACAAAATTCTGTACAGCCCTCCAAAAAACTCAAAAAAAAAAATCCCCCAAATGCCCAAGTGTATCAAAAGTCATCTATTGGCTCTCTTGAGCGCAACC
This sequence comes from Sequoiadendron giganteum, assembly GCA_007115665.2. Lineage (NCBI taxonomy): Eukaryota > Viridiplantae > Streptophyta > Pinopsida > Cupressales > Cupressaceae > Sequoiadendron > Sequoiadendron giganteum. The sequence continues at coordinate 330,024,855 of CM021105.1, read as the reverse complement.
AGGACATTGGTTTTGTTCCAAAATGCACCATTTGAAACTTAATGCTCACGACCCTCACAAATTCAAGAGAAAGAGATTGGAGTTGCAAGCTTGCTCTGATACCATGTTGGAGCAGCCAAGATATGCTTGCAAACTTAAAACAATCCACAAATAAGCATATACAAAATGAGAAAATATCATAAGCATGTGATATGTTGTAAAATGTACAAATGAGCCACTTGGTGAGAAGGTAGGAGTCAAACTCCGACTACCCCTCCAAGTATGAAACAAGTGTAGGACTCTATAGACAAGTGTTAAGACACTTGGCGAATCTACATGAGGTGAGACAAAAGTCTAGATAATCTCTAAGTGAGCTTATGTGTAGTGTGAATAGGACTCTACTATGTAGGCTAAAAGCTAACTAGTTTGATAATACCTCTTTTCACACAAACAAAGTCTTCTAAAGAAAGAAATGGAATCCTCCACCCAGCTAAAGGAACAATATATAGCCAATTTGCTTCACTTAAAAGGGCACCGACCCAACCTAAACATTAAAAAGAATAAAGATCCACCATCATATCTTCAACAAACTCCCCTTTCCAACCAGCTAGTTTAACATATCAGTCCACAGGTATTGAAAAATAGCTGTCCTTTCCTCCTTAAGCAGTGCCATAACACTGTTTGAAGACACCAGCAAAAAGCTACATGCAAAACATGATATAAAACAGCAAAAATTTGTACCTCTTAGCATTCCTCTGCTCTGCAAAATAAAATTGTTGTGTATTTTTTATCCACTTGGCATCATTGTTTAAATACTAATTTCTCTGAGGCAGGCTTTTAACTTTAAGCTTGAAAATTAAAAGCTAGTGTTGTCTGTCATACTCCCAAAAAATTGTGATTGGTGATCCTTCATCATATAATGCATTTTCTTCATCTGACTTTCAGCAATTAATTCAGAACTACTAAGTTGGCTTGAAATGCACAACAGTTCCCAAAACTATACAAAATCTCATAGGCTTCTCCTACAAATTGCAAACAATCATAGAATTTGATATATATGTGTATTGAATCTAACTTGAAGATTTAATTGAACGTAATCCTTAGAATTGATCAAAGATCAATTCTTATTGAATTCTTCATGTAAGAAGCTACCTCCTTCAAGGTCATCCTTAACAATTTTCTCCTCTTCCGGGAAAAAAATTGTGCTCTATTTTATATTATTACTGTCAGCCTCACAAAAATTAAACAGCTTCTCCATTAATTTAACAATATCAGGATTTCAAGTTTCCTTTAGCATTAATTGCCAAATTAGCTCCTCAAAAGGAGAGTGATCCATTTATATGGATGAAAATTAGAAAAGATTATCTATAGTATTTAAAAATCCATCCATGTCTTCAGTTTCTGAACTCTTCTATGCTCAACAATCTGGTCTTCTTAAGAGTGTCTTGAGTAGCAAGCAATTTTTCATCTAGAGAGCATTTCTCATAATCATTATAATCTTCGTAAGAATCATATATAAGAGACCTGAGAGGGGGATATCTGGATTATAACTTTTAATAGACATGTTCCAGAAATGACAACACTTCAATAAATTCTTCTTCAATACATAGGGCCTCTTTCTCTTTAAGAGGCATACACTGTTAATTATCAGACCCAAAGCATGGGTCTATCTGTTCTATGCAAGGATATGCTCAAATCAAAATTAGAAATATCTTCTACAACAGTTCTAATCTTCTCTTTATCATTAGAAGACATTTCTCTCCTGCTATTATCTTTATAAAATGCTTCAGAAAAGCTCTGAAACGAATTAAAACCAAGACCATTGCAAGAAGACCTGGCACCATCATGGTCTGCTTAAACTCTTATGTTTACTGACAGAAAACAAAATCATGTCCACCCATCTTTCTTGTGAGGAACAAAACCAGCAAGAGGGTGTGCCTTGTCATCCTTTTCTACTGCCATTCATCCTCGGAGCATGCTTGAACTTGAGGGGAACATGAATTAAAAGTATTGGAAGAAATGCTCCTAGCTTCTATCTGATGGAGTTGCAGAGCATGCTGCAATTTGTTGGGATGATAGCCCAGGCCCCAGATTATTAGCATAATGAGGCCTTCAACATTTTGGGCACACTGCTTTTTAAAAGCCATCCACTCATTTGATATTATCCTTATTAGGCTCTTCATTTCTACTGATATTGTTAGGAACTTCGGATGTAATATCCAGGAAGTAAGAGTTTTAGGGGGTGGATTCATAGCTAGCAACTGGGAATATGGAGAAATTTAAATGTGGTCACCATTATATATCTAAAGAAATTGAGGCATTGTAAGCTTGGGAGTAAGTTTCCCACAGTGTAAGGCAATCTTCAGCTAAAACATAAAGCTTTCAGGGGAATCCTTCCTCCCATTGATTGACTCAAAAAAAGTATATTAAAATTTAAAGATTTTAAATAACATAAGAAAGCCATACCAGGCAAAGGCCAGACCTCTGTCAGTATTCTTTCCCATGTCCCTTTAAATCTGATGTTGGAATCTTCTATGTATTCATGGAAGCTCTCTTGATAGTCGTGAACTGCTCCAATAGATATAAAATATCTCTATTCTCTTTATGAATTTAACTACCTCTATAAGACTATATTAATGATTATATAATTTAACTAAGAGTAATGGTAGCCACAAGCGGACTACTCATATCCCTATGCCCACTTTAGGACTAAGGGTGTAGCACACAATAGCATTCTATTTACATAACATAACATGAAAAAAGTGTGTTTTCTTTCAATTACATGGAATTTAACATGAATAGCAAGGTAAAACATGTCATCAACAAAACAATAAAATATTCAAGAAAATCAAAATAGCAAAAAAGGGGTTTTATTATTTCATGCCAAATATATTATATAGGGTCCATTCATGGGTCTTGTAGGTTAATCCAAAGAAATCAGGGTGCCAACATAAAATGGAACCTGCCACCAAATGGGATGTTTACACTAAATTTCAATGGTGTGGCTCAGGGCAACCCAATATCATCAAGTGTTGGCTGCATCACAAGGGATTGGAATGGAAATATGATATTGCCTGCTTCCAAAAACTTGTCAACGAGACCAGTAATGAAGCAGAGGCTCAAGCATTACTCCTAAGCTACTATATAATAAAAGTTCCATGGTTATTATAAACTGAATAAAAAATAAAAGTTCAGCAAGCTGGAAAATCAAGAACATCAGGGAACAAGTCCGGCAGAAATTAACATTGCTAAACTCATACAGAGCGCAGCATTGTCTTAGAGAAGGGAACAAATATGCAAACGCATTGGCAAACTATGCCATAGATCATTGGGGTAAGAAATCATAAGCCAAAGGATATCCATGTGGGAGGAGTTAAGTGAGATGGCACTTGCTTGAAGCCTTAACCAAGATTGGAAATTATTCATTGTACACAAGATATCACCCCCGCTCATGTGAAATTGAGAAGAATGGTTTCTTCCCTTATGCCCAAGGAGCACGGCAGTTAATTTGCTGCCCTCACAATGTGATAGATTAATACCCTTGGGACTGCCAAAAAAGGCTGGCTCATGGATTGAACAGCTATCCTTTGAAATGGGATAAACCAGAGGATTTGGCAAGACCACAATGTCTTCCTTCTCTTTTGAGATCATACAAAGAAGTTGATAATGCCAAGTTCTCAATGGGAAAGGTGTGTGAGTCAAGGATTTTACACCACACTCCAGCAATGTTATCACAAAAATTTAGTAGTGTATTTTGTCGATGTTTCCTTCAGCCATGAATCTATGAGCCTATCTTATGCCAATAAAATGGGAAGGGCCAAACATTGCTGGATTCAATCTACAATCCTCTAACGTCCTTGAAAGAGCCATCAAGAAGGTGATAGGACCCGAATTTCTTTTGGAATTTCCATAACATCACCTAAGCAAAACTGCAGCTTCAATTTTCCCATAGAACATCATGCATATCTTGAGAGAGGAAGTAATGGTGTTTGCTATTTCTCAAGCATATATCGGGGACATTTAAATCTTGGAGCCAAAGTTGTCTAATGCAATCACAAGTTATAATGTTGAAGCAGAAGCAGCCAATGAAGGAGGCTTGTTCCCTTGAGATCTTCTTACCTCTTCTACAAATGCCAATGCCCTTCTCTTTGCAGCCAGGGACAACCTCGTTGTTGGTTCCTTGGTTGAGTTTAGAATGGTGCTGGGCTGTCAAGGGAAAGCCCCCAATGGGGACTTGCAAGACCATACCAAGAATGTAATCAACACCAATTCTTTTATAGCGTGCAATGTAGCTGTCCAAGACAAGGTCAAGGAGAAAGGGGTGGAGTCATTTGTTGAGCAGGATATGAGTTCCAGTAATAGCAACTAGAGTTTTCTATGTGTGGTCATTTTGTTCTAATGTATCAAATGTATCTAGGATAGTGCTAGGGTTTTATTATTTGTGACTCATGCTTTGTATGCCAACTCCAATATGGCAGCAAAGGTTTTTTGTAATCACTTTGAACATGTATAGAAAAGGGAGTGGTGCCCAAGGTCACATATAACAAGTGTTAAGTATGCAAAATGAAAATCATAGCAACCATATAAAAATGCTGGCAAACTGGTCAAAAGAGTAAAACATTTTAATTTTCAATACCAGCAAAGTTTGAAATGCCAATCCCAAAAAAGAATTGGTAGCTTTTTATAACTGAAAAAATCACATTTTTAAAAATAAATTGTAACTTTTTGTTTGCATGTCTTCCGAATGAAGAATTTTGGATGACAGATTGCTTTTTGAAAAATTGTAGGTTTTATCTATTTATTCCTGGGTTTGACCACCATGCTTGTGACAGGTCACAATGGTGCGAGAAAATAGCTGGTCCACAATTCTTCATTTTTCTTTCAGAAATTCTGTTATTATGAGTTCATTTATTCTCCTTATACAACACTTGAGAAGACTTCATTGAAATGAATTAGGAGTAGGTACTTGAGTTATCTGTTTTAGAAAACTAGTCAAGGTGATGATTTTAGACTTCAAGTTATTTGTCCTCTAATCAACTTGTTCTCATTGTTGCTAAGTCATCTCTATAACAGTTACAATAAAATCTCTTTTCGCCTATTTCCCCACCTGGAGTATAGATATTACTTTCCTTTCTGTAGTGTATTGCTGTGCCGTATCATAATTTATCTTATCAAGTTATCAACCTTGAAAATGGATCTATGAAAGGCCACATATAATTGGTTTATTTAAAAATTGTGACATCTACTAGTTCTTCCTCATTTCATTTGGCTTTTCACCAAGCAAAGAAGACAGGTCAAGCAAACAACTTTTAACCTTTGTCTTTTCTCTTTCAAGGGCCCTTTGTCTGAAACTTTTATTGGCCCTTGATGGTGCCGAGATATTCCTGTCATGATTTGCCTTTGAATTTTGTTCCAACTGCTAGTCAGAAGTAACAACTGACTTTTCTATATTAACTGATCCCTTCTCGGTATCAATATTAAGCATGAGTTTCCCTCTGTTCTCCTTCACTGACTCTCTCAAGAAAAAGCAGTTGTTCATTTCCTGTGACATAAGGATTCACCTGTCCCTCATCTTAAACTTTTCAATTCTCTAAATCATCATTTATGTTTACATACCCTTCCTTGGGATCACAAGGTGTAGAACCATTCTTTTTAATTCTTTTGTACTTCTTTGGTGGACTAGGAGTATTTTTCTTTTTTCTTGATTTATCATAATCATTGTCCTCATCGTTGTAATCAGATCCTCCAACATTTATCCATTGTTAATAGATTAGATTTTCTCACACCAGGTCTATGACTCTAGTTCATTCCTTTTTTCTATGATGAACTATCACTTTCACAAGCAGAAGTAGAGAAAATTTTACTATCCTTGGTCAACTGCTGTATTTGTACTTGTTTTAAAAGAAATGATTGTACATGTGTTTAAGGATTAGTTGATTGGTTACCTCAACTGAATTCATCACTTTAGCTAAGCTTGCACCCACCATTGTGTTTGGCTCTTCACTTCTACTCTTGTCCAATATAACTTCATTGCCAGGGATCTAAGGAGTTCATCCACATTCTTCATCAGTCGCATCATCCTGGATATTTGCATTTTTTAGTCTGATGAGGAATAGAGATTTGCTATCCTTTTTTCCTTCTAATAGAGAAATTGTTTGCATGGTTGACCCAAAGGTTTTATATGCTCCTAAGTGCATGTATGACCTATCACACTTGTCTACATAACATTGCTCCCACTTGTGGTAACCACCATTGCCCCTTCATACATCTTCTGTAAACAGTTCATACTTTTGTATCTCAACATCCAGGTTTGCAGTGCGAATTTAGTTTTTACATGAATAATACCCAATTTCAATTGGATATTTAGTGTGAAACTTCTTTTTATATTTTCAGAGGACTCTCTATCAACAGGCAAATTCATCTAGCAAACTCTAGGACAAATTTATCATCCACACATGACTAGGTGAACAATAAGTTTGTCCTTCAAAATCAAAATCCCTAACAGAAGAATAATCCTTTGGTTTGATGTAAAGGTCAACCCATTACTTAATAGTTAATACTTAATAGCTAACACCCTTCTACCAACGGTCAGAAATCAAAGTCATCATTCAGCTCCCCAATAACTCTATAAATAAAGCCATCACTAATCATGTGATATATTTTTTTGTTCTTCATTAGAGATGATTTTTTTGTGTGTATTGCAAAGGAATAGACCAGCTGTGTGGTCACATAGAACTGCTTTCTGACACAACTGTAACAATTTCTCATTATGTCACATATAATGCAGGACCATTTAAATGATTTTATATCAATAATTTCTCCATTATAGCAAAACATACAGGGCGTGAACGTAGAAGTACATAGCTCACCTAATACCTCCTAGTCTATGGTATAGAATACCAACATCCGTAAATTCATTTTGAAGTTCAACCTTTAGGCAGTGAGGATATGGATGTAGAATTTCTACTGCTTTTTAAGCCATTTCTTGTTGCTATATCTTTTACTTATCTTTGTTTCCATCAGAAGCCTCGACCATTTCTTGTTTAGTGTGTTAATATTTTGCATACAAAAACTGAAGAATTTCTTTAAGTCTGTGATTATCTCACCTGAAGCACAGAAAATTTGTCTGTTTTTGGCATTACATTGCCTAACACACTTCAGTATGAGCTGTGGGCGAAGTATTGTACTGGAAAAAGCAACTGCATCAAACAATCCTGTGCTCCATCATGGATTTATTTCTCAACCATGTGTCAGTTTTCTCTTTAATTTCATTGCAAAAGATTCTCTTGATGTGTCCCAATCCTATGTCTGATATCCTTTAACAGATGAATCCAACTCTGCCATTAAATACTCAAGCTTGTCTTGATATGTCATTCTTGAACTTTGCAAATCACTGTGTAGCTCCCTTTACATAATTAACTAAATGCCTCTTTTAGAGAAAAAAAGGGGAATCTTCGAAACCATGCACCACTTCTTCAACCATGTATGTGTTCAGTTTGGGCTACCTATATCCATTGTTTCTGATTGTCACCCAAGATTCATCAATGCATTTTGGTAGTCTTTGTGGGAAACATTGGATACACAGTTGGATTGATACCACAACCTTTCATCCACAAACAACTGGTCAGACACAGATCACAAATCACAAAATTATACATCTATTGTGCATCTACAATTGTGCACACCTATGCACTTGGAATAACAACCTGCTTTACATCCAGCATGCCTACAACAAATCTTGCACAGTTCGACATGTCGTAGTCCTTTCCAAACATTTCTTGGGTTCAGCCAGCAGCACTCCTAGACATATCGGACTGTGCACCATTGCACTTCGAGTCGTACACACAGGAATGGGAAGCATATAGAGTGCAAAAATTTCTACAAAACATTCAGAGTGTTCACCAATAGGTTCAGCAGATTCATTCATGCAAACAGCAGAAATACAAAGTGCACCACAGCACACACCTCACACCTCACTCATGAAAGGTTGGTGATAGTGTCTAGTTGCATATTCATAAGGTATGTTTCAAGATTCCACACCAAAACATGAAGCCTCTAAACTACATGCAACTGTGAGAATGCTTTTGCTCTAAATCTCCTGCAATACTTAGATTTGCATCCAATGTTAAATGTGGAACTTCTCAAGCCATACTTTTTGCCTCTTCTTGAGCAAGCATCGACTTACACTCTTCAAACTTGGATCCTAAGCACTTGCACACTTTCATGCAAAACAAGATTATTCAAACTATCACAACACACCTGCGCCAAGGTTCAGATCAATTGTTCAAAGTGGCTAAGAAGAGGCAATATGCAGATCAAGCAAAGTGGTACAACCTTTGAAAGCTCTATGCTTAGTCTCCACAACTCACTAAAGACTCGATGGGGGCCACCACTTCTCGAGAAAGGGCAATTTATTCAAGCACAGTCCTACAAGCCTTTGAAAACATTGTGTGTGCCTTGAAATCTGCACTCTCTTGTACAACACATGTGCCTAACACAAAACTCTTGATGTCATTGAGCACCACCGCACATGACATTGTGCATTGCTAATCATGCAACACAACTCTTGATGTCATTGAGCACCACCGCACATGACACTATGCATTGCTCATCACGCACTATCATGCATGGCTGTGCATAACTTTGAACAAACGTCTAATGACTTGAACAAGTCTACACATGGACAATTCCAACCATGTAACAAAATGCCAACCATTAGGAAGTGACACTCGTAGGACATCTAAAATTTCAATAATTCAAAATGGATCATTACAATTTCTATTTCTTGTTTTGTAACTATAACATGATGTATTCTTTATATCCACACAACTCTGACATTGGGATTGGTTAGATGACAAATAACTGTCTAGTCATAGTAAAACTAGACTAATGTATATATCCCTTTTTGGCTACAAGGATTCTCATTCCTTGCCACACTATTTGTAAACACATGTTGTACCCTATTCATTTTTGTTTGTGAATAGGAGTAGCACAACTTTGCTAAAGTCTTCTACTTCGATTGTGTATTTGGCTTATTCTTTTTTGTTTTCCATGTGCATAATCTATAAACCCCATTCTTCACAAGAGTGGTTTGTCCCCAAGACCACCTAGGATCCAATTCAAGCCTATACTAAGCATAGGGAAAGATTATTTTCCTCTACATTTTAATGAACCCGATCGACCCTACACAACCTTATCTTGTCTTTAGGGTTTCCAATTCACATTTTCAGATCTGTTATAATTCTGATTTTTCATATATTTTCAGATTTATCTAGGGTTTGATCTTTATATCCTTATATTAATTTTATAAAGAGTTTGGGTATACCTGGTGAGGTATCTTTCATGCCACCCTCCAACCCTAGATTTTTTTATCACTACAGCACCTATTAAAGTTTGTTCCATGGCTTATTTACATTCATTTATTTCCAATTATGACATGTTTTTATCTTTCATATCATACGAAACATCTATCCTTGATATACTTGTGGACTTTTATGCTATGGACACATTTTTTGTATAGAGGTATTGTTCTATCGCGTACTACCTTTTCCCTCTTTCATTGAATTGATTAGTACCTATCCTATGTTATTAGAGATGCCTAGTTCATTTGTTCACACATCCCATGATGATCATATGCCATGTAACAATGATGATCACATACTAAGAAAGGATCCATTGTGTGATGTGCATGACATTAGTATACCTAGTGATTATACATCTCTTACATGTCATTATAGTTTCATGAATCCATAGATTCATGTGCTTTATATCAATTACCTTCTTTTACACATAATGATGTGACACATGATGATTATTTGTTTACATCTCATGTTGAGTCTATGGATACTCATCCTTTGCATTCCCTTGCTTCACATGATGATAGCTTATGCCTTGACGATACTATGGTAGCTTCTCATATTGATTTTATTGACACTCCATTGCCTTATCCTACATTGCATGATGACATCATAAGCCTTAGTGGGGAACTACTGCATGATCATTGTGATGGTTTAGTGATTCATCCTTCTTTGTGAAACCTTTCTTACTTGCTATTATATGCACATAGATGATGGCATTCTATTGACTAGTGAATTTAAGTTGTACCTTCTTTTTCTAGCTCGGGCAATGCTTTTATTGCATATTTTTCCAGACCTACTTCACATGAGGATAGTTTGGACTAAGAGATGTTTTCTCATGATTTATTGTGTTATCATAGTTTTCCTATTGTCCACATGGCTTATACACACATTAAACCTACTTTTCATCATCACAACCCCTATTTTGAGGTTACACATGACATTAAAGATAAGCCACCTGATATAGCAAACAAATTCATTGCTTCGATATCCTTATTCATCCTTTTTCATTACCGGCCACACTTTGTACTTTTTGCTTTCCTTTTTTGGCTTTATGTTTTCGTCCATTTTCCTAGTTCACCTATTCTTACAATTGCATTTACCTTGTGTGTGCTTAAATTTTGACCTTTTGATTACCTCTTGTTTGCTGTGCTTTTCACAACCATTTCACCTTCTACTTTTAATTTCATGCTTATCTTACCCACTTGGGGAGTCACTTTGGCTTCCATTTTCCTTGCTTGACACATTTCCTCCTATCCTTATTTACTTTTTGCTTTCCTTTTTTGATTTTATGTTTTCGTCCATTTTCCTAGTTCACCAATTCTTACAATTGCATTTACCTTGTGTGTGCTTAAATTTTGACCTTTTGATTACCTCTTGTTTGCTGAGCTTTTCACAACCATTTCACCTTCTACCTTTAATTTCATGCTTATCTTACCCACTTAGGGAGCCACTTTGGCTTCCATTTTCCTTGCTTGACACATTTCCTCCTATCCTTATTTATATCCTTTGTATGCCTATGCTATATTTACCATTGTCTTTTGTCTATATTTCAAACTTGGGTTGCACACTTGCCTTTGCTTTCATAGCTTTTACCCTTTTTATCATATTGCTACTCATTTTATACCCTATGCTAGTTGCCATACTTGTTCCTTAGCCTTTGATCATTGCTTATTTCCTATTGATTTTACATTGTTACATCGATCTTACTAGAGATTATACTTTGATCTTCCGTTGATACGTTTTTCTTTGTAGAGCTTCAAACATTCAGCCTATATTGATACATCCTACCTTCTAGAGACACTTGTTGCACTTTTTTTGTTATATCATGATTTTGGAGCTGTACATCTTGATACTATTTGCCATATCACATTGAGTTATCCTTGCTTTGAGGACATTGTGCCTTCCCTCATTATACATTGAGTTTCTATTACTATATCCTTAGAAGCATCATGACTTCCCCCCACCTTGTGCACTCCTCTTGTCATGTCATTAGCATTTTATCTTTACACTAAGGGCATCATGCCTTCCCTATTTTTACTTTGCACCTTCAGGATTACATCTTTACATTGGGGAGCATCATGCCTTCCTATCTATACTTTGTGCCTTCATGGCCACATCAGAGGCATCATGCCTTCCCCACAGCTTATGAGCTTCATTATGCTATTCTACCCATCTAGGGATATTTAGCTACACATGTCCTTAGAAGATCACATCTATACATATCATTTACATGTGCCTTCGTGATTGTCTATTGACATTATTACACATTGATCTATAACGCCTATCTATACACATTGACATATTGTAGGACCACACATGTGCCAATCTATGATCAATTTAATCCTTCATGCCATGTGTCATGCACATTGATTGCTTCCTCATTCTTGGACTATGAGCCTAATTCTTGATAGACAAATATTCAATTTCACATATGCTTTATTGATCATATCTTATTTGCACACACTTTTCATACTTATCAATTGACATGATACACATTATTGCTTATTACACAATCCTATCAAGCCATTCAAAGCTATTTTATTCAATTATTATACTAGTACTGTGTTTTTACATCAAAACATATTTGAAGTTACATGTGGGGGACATCAACGCCCCCCCCAACTTACATTGGAGTTAACATTGCCATATCTTTTGGTACGGGGGTGTAATGTCCCTTTTTAATTAATTAGCTCATGTGGACTCTATCCTTGTTTTCCTAATAAGGATATAAAAATATGTTAAAGAGCCATGGTTTGGGGAAATAGAAGCAACAAATAAAATAAAAGCTTATGGGGGTGTAGATTTTTAGAGAGAGGTGTTGTAACCCATGCACGCTTGGCAGCTTCTTCAATACAGATTCTATGATAGCTATCTTTGGAAGGAAAAATGGGGCATTGGAATTAGTGCTCTATTGGTGCTATATATTAAGGTTCTTGGTTGCCTTTGAGACAACTATCATTCTTCATATAAATCACGTCATAGCTTGAGCCTTGTGTTCAACTATCAATTCAAAGACAAAAACCATTGGATTTGGAGATCGGAGGATGAAACCCCTTTGGTTTACTATGGGCAATCTCATTCAGAGGTTGTATTTGTGCTAAAATATTTTGTTTTACTTTCTAGCAACTTTTGCATTTGGAGCAGCAACATATTGTAATAGTAGATTTGTTTCATATTTATATGTTGTCTATTTGATGATATTCTAGCATATTTGACTATATTTATTCAGCTCCAGCATATTTGTATTGTTCATGCAATCTATTGCTGCATCTTTCAAGCATTGTTGTTTATTTGAATAATATATATATATAATTATTATTCACCCACCATATGCTCTCACCTCACCCTCATGAGATATTGGTGATCAAGAAGTGTTGAATAACAATATTTACTCACCATATTCTTTCATCTCACCCTCACAAAAACCTTGATGATCAAAAAGTGGTAAATATTTTATATTAATTGTTGAGGTCATTACATGGGGACATTGATCCTTCCCCATTTACACGTTGTTGCAACTTATTGCATTATCTTGCATACATGGAGCCTCTTATTCAATACGGGCTTTCACACTTACATCTTATGTTGTTTCCCTCACTTGCACTCATGCTCAAATTTGGGGACACTATGTTAAGACTCATCCCACTCAAATTTTAAAATTTTATATTTTAAATTCAATCTGACCAACTTTAGACCTTTACCCTTCCTACCTAGGGCTAACTAAACATAAATTTGCATTGTGTGTTGCTATGTCCTTGTATTTAAAGGCACTTAATGCATTTGTTTTGATTATCCGGTGACTTGAAAGTTATATTCACATTACACAGCTCAATCGGTGCACTAAAGAGAATCTAGTACTGCACAAGCATTCGTAGGAGCATTTGCATGATTGAAGATTACTGTTTTTAATCATTGTTCACTTTCTCAGGGTTGATCTAGGAGAACTTGACTCCCTGTGACTCATTGACAGCCCTTAAGGTATTTCTAAGAAACACAAAGAAGAAATCAAGGGTGATCAAGTGAATTGAAGAGCAGAATTCTGTAGAACACACAGTATGGATTTGCAGGTACAGGAGAAGTTTGCACTTGTGGATAAGTTTTAGACTGCTGGACTCGTCCCAGCATAAAGTCAACAGTAAATTCTAAACCCAAGGTGACTATCAGTCTGTAATCCATTGTTCCTAATGCCAAGATATATATAGTTCAGATTTTCATCAATCTTTGTGCATTCATTGATTAGACAAATAGGTACATTTATTTTTATTTACAATGCCCACATTTCAATTATTAGTTTCCATATTCAAATCTTCAGCTTATAATTAGTTAGTCTAACTTAAATCTACTATATATATGTATTTTATTAGGTTAGCCTAGACTATGCCTAGGAAAAAGATTATTTTCCTTAACTAACAATATTCACATGTATTTTTTATTTTTTATTTTATTTTTTAAAGATTTGAAAGTCATCTCAAGGTGACCCCCATGAATAATCATTATACAAAAGATATCTTTTAAATTATATTAGTAACAATTTTATTACAAGATAAGGGACCCACTTTCAACACAAACACCTTTAACCACATTCACTGCTGCTTTGGATTTTCACCCTCTACTTTTGAGGGGCACTGGAAAATATAAGCAGTTTTCTCATCAATTGTGCTTCACCCCTTTTTCCCATTTTGACTCAAATCGTTGAATCCTGCAATGTGGACATTCAATTATCCCTGCTCGAAGGGTTTCAAATGTTGCGTACTTAACCTATTATCTTAGACCAGTACACCGGGGCACCAGGAACTGAGGGGATTCATAACACGTTGACCCTCTGAACAGTAAGTGTGTAACGAGTGAATACCAAATTTAGTACTTAGCCAATTCTTACAATTCTAAAACTTTTAAATTTTAAGTTTAAAAACCCTTTAAAATCCTTGAAATATTTTGAATGTGGTGAAATACTTACAGGGTCGAATTGGAGGATGTGCGAAGGCCGGCCAAAAGTAGAAGACGTTGACAAACCAGAGGCCCGGAAGAAGGAAGAATCCGGCGTAGAAGAAATTACGAGCCTGCTTCACTTTCTCCCTCTCTCCTTCCATCCACCATTCCTCCTGTTCCTCGTTTTCCATCTCTCACACGACCTTCCGTCCCTCTTATTTGGCTACAACATCTGCACTTGAATCAATTATTCCCATAGATTAGTTCTTAACGACTCCTAAGCAACCCACCAGAAAACCAACTTATACATTCCCTTACTCACGACGGGTCCCCCTCCTCCTATCGTGGATTATGCCGCAAACACGGTGAGCATAGAACTTATTAGTGCTCGCCTTAAGTAGATATTAATGAAGTTATAATTGTTTAATTAGTTATTGTGAGATCTATCTATTAATTTATAATGGGTTATAATTTTTAATTTAAAATTTAAATTCAGTAAAAAATTAAATTAAAAATATTTTAAAAGTTAATTATTAGCATTCTTGTCTCTTGAGGAGGTTCATTTCTTATTTAGATTTCACATTATTTAAGATATTTAATAATTATTTGTATACATTCTACATATTAAAATTAACAAAATATTGAATTATCTATTATATATGGTTGTCGAAAAAATTAGGTGTGTGATTACAAGATACATACAAAATAAAAATGATCATTCTGTCTATACAAAAGTATTAAATGCATATAACCATCGTGATTACATTTACAATTACTATGTCATATTACTACCTACCTACTTACTAAATCATATTTCATGATCCAAGATTAAAATGATAAAAGTAAACAATTTAATCTTTTAAATTATTTTCTTATATCATTTTTTATTATGTTTAGAGACCTTAGAATTAGTCTACCACTCAGAGCGCTCAAATACCCTGAAATGTAAGGTGAGTGGAGTTTAGAGTGCATGTACATCATCTCATACAATAGGCCTAATAGGAAATTTGAGATATAGTACCTATTGATTGTTCTATTTTGAAAACTAAAACTTAAAATATTGAAAGCCATCGAGTTACCATATTGAAGCCTAATTTTTAGTTTGTATATATTATTTACGAAATAATCATATTCACAAGGAAATGATAGTATTCACAAGGAAATAAAAAATACCTACATGTTAAAGTTAAAAGGTTATTTATGTTGGTGTAAATAAGTACCTTTCCTATCTAGTTACTTAGTGGGGTCATATTTACATATTAATTCCACTTAGGTCGTAGGCATATTTAATGCTTAGATAAGATTTTAGCTTTTTATCTTTTATTAAATATTAGTGTCCTAAAGTAATTTAATGATGGTTCATTTCATTTAATGTTGGTACTGCATCACACCTTGTCTATATAAGAAAAGTTAGTGTACACTTTGTAATATACCTCATCATCATATTTCATAGACCTTAATATCAAGAAATCTCATATTCTTGCATACTCTCTTGTGGAGGGTTGTAATTGTTTTTGCAGGTGATCCTAGGTTAGAGCTAAATTTCAGCTCCTAAATGGTATCAGAGCAAACCTCAAAAAAAATTCTTAGATTTGAGAGTAGAGATATTGCTAGTGAGAGATCTTGGTGAATTTTAGTAAGATTGAGTATGCTCTTCCCTTGCACTCAATGGTGATTTGGGGAATTAGAAAAAACTTTTTAAAAAAACCAGTTGTGGAGGGTTCCTCTTTGTGTGTTTTTATTACAGGTGAAGTTTGGAGCATGTTGGAGCTAATTTGAGCTCACAATTGAGTCTATGGCATTTAAGAAATTCAATATTGACTTTTGTTTTGTCAAAATCTAATATTTCTTGCCAAATTTATGAAGGTTTCAAGTTGGAAGGCGGATATTAGATCCAAGAGGTAGCTAATTTTTCGAGGAGTACTTTGGGCCAAAATCAACCAAGCCATTGTGTTTGAAATTCCCAAAAACCCTTAGAATTCCTATCAAATCATCAAAATCGAAGACTTTTGCTTTGGGCCCTCAAAGGTTTATTCGTTGTAGCATCGACATAAATTCATACTATACAGATCGTGCACAAGTACAATCACAAGTCTGCTAGTGTTAGTCACAAGTACGACATATTTTGTGAAATATCTTACAATCATATGTGAGTCTATGTAATCTACGAACTATCATTGTCAACAGGGTACTAGCTGTATGTCGACGTCAAATCAATTAAACGCGTAGGTACGAACAAGTTGGCAGTATTTTAAATTTTAATATTTTTTATTTGGTCATCCATTTTTTAGGCTCTCGATCACATGATCAATTTTTTGGCTAGTGCCTGGCACTTCTCTCTAAGTGCCTATACCTCGAGAGTGGTGTGTGGGTCACCACCAGTGGTCGTCGCTAGAACATCGCTTTGTCGTCGCCCAAGCAGCGACACTTATTTTTGTGCCTACTCAGCCCACAGTCACATTAGGGACCGGTCGCCACCTCACTAGGGGATCCACTTTTGACCTCGATTAGTCTCCTAAGTGCCCAAATTGGGCCATTTTTCTCTAAAGCATAACTTTTCACCCAAGTATCAATATTTTGTAAACGAGATATTGATGGAAAGTCAGTTTCGTGTACTTCATAGTGGTGCATTTCATTTTGCCATTTTTTGTATAGGTACATTTTATTGACAATTGAAGTGCCTTTTCCCTTTTGAATCTTTGAGCTTATAAATTTTCACTAATTTATTTGATATTCATGATTCCAACTACAATTGAAAGGTATTCGAGAGTTATGTCATTTGGTTCGTGCACTTTTTCCATATTCAACCCCGTGTATAAATTATTTCGTTTTTGCATATTTGGCACATTCATTGATTACTCAGAGATACTGTCTCTTGGAGAATTTATGTTTGTGGAGCTTCATTTTCAGTTGTATTTTTGGATTTGGGTGATATTATATCAGTTTATATTAGATATTTTTCTATTTTGCACTCTTGGAACCTATTTTGCTAATAGTTGAATCAAGGTTTGAGGTCCTAACTCCTCATAATTATAATACATGGAAGGAAAGAATGAGGAAATTGCTTTGGTCTAGGGGTTTGTGGTCCACCTTGGATGATGAACAACCTAATTTTTCTAAAGAATATGAAAGACTTTCTCATAAGAAAAAATGTTATGAGGTTATGGGTTTAATTGTTATGTATATTTTTATTAGCTTGTTCTTCCATATTGAGGGGTGCACAACTCCTAAACAGGTTTAGGATAAGTACAAGGAATTGTTTGTTTCAATTAGTGAGATTCATGTTATGCAATTAGAGACAGAATTGGCATCACTTTCCACATATTCTTTTAACATTGTTGAAGACTATTTGGTAAAATTCAAATCATTGAGGTCTCAATTGCCAGGTTGTGGTAAAGATAAAACTGATAAGGAATGCATATTCTTGATTTTATCTAAATTGAAAGGTTCATTTGCATACTTCTCTACTTCCTTTTATGGTACAATGGATGGATTAGGTGATTCATTTCTCATTCCTTATTTTAGACATTTTGTGATAGGCTGGCTAGGGAGCAAGCTAAACTTAGTCAACATGATATACACTCGAAGAATCATGCTTTGATTGCATCATCACCTAAAGGAAAAATAAAGAAGAAGTCAAAACCTAAGACAAAATCTAGTGATACACCCAGCTCTCCTAGAGAGGATAAAACTAAGAAGGAGAAACCCAAGTGTGGTTATTGTAATAGGCTTGGACATGGTGAACAAACTTGATACAAAAAAGAGTTAGATGATATGAGGCAACTTCTAAAAGAACATAACATTTCTTTTCCTTCTAAATCTACAAGTTCACCTTCTTACTCTTCACAACCTTCATCTTCTACACGCACAGGTACAATAGGAAATGCTCATGGGAGTGATAAGGTAAAAGATCATAAGATGAAAGGTCGTGCTCTCATAGTAACACATGTTGAATAGTCTAGAAATTGGATTCTTGACTCTGGAGCTTCATGTCATATATCAAGACAACCTGATAGGTTTTCATCCTTCAAGCATACTTCAATCATGAAGTTCTTGATGGCTAATGGTGTTTATTTGGATGTATTTGGTAGAGGATTTGTCGGTGTGCCCAATGGTAGTTTTCATTATGTTCTTTGCATTCTTGATATTTGGCATAATATTCTTTCAGTATATCAAATAGCACATATTGGTAAATCCATTGAGTTCAATCCAAATTCAAATTTCATTCGTGATTTGCATACTAGACAACCTGTTGTAGTGGGAAGGGCTAACCATGATAATCTCTACACATTTTCTCATTTTATTCTTGATGGTGAATGTTATAAGGACCACTCTCTTAGATCGAGTGTGGGTATTTGTTTAGATGGTGGTTTTGGTGTTTTTTTGAACCTTGATATTCATCAACCCATTGATAAGGTTCTATCATCTCCTACTTCTTCAAATTTGAGTGTTGACTTGGTTTCCAGGACTTCAGATGCATAGGATACATTTTGTTTTCCATATTTGCCTTTGCAGAATGGTTTCATGATAAGTATATTAGATTTGGTTTTTCATTCCTCTTTTACATATTTGGAGGACATGTTTGAGGGGGTCACTCTCCTTGTTGATAATGTATCTTTGGAGGTTTCTCTTGGGTTTCCGTATCCTTTGTATTCTTCCTTGATTGGGTTCACACCTTATTTTATTGAGACATCTTTGAAAATACTTGATGCATCTTCACAGATGTCATTTCTTAGGCTTCTTCACTCGTGCTTCATCATGGAGATGAAATTTCTTTAGCATTGGTCATTGGGTTTCTTTCTTCCCAAGGGGAGACATGTTTTGTCGGTATTAGATTCTCTTTTGTCTTCAAACTTTTCTTAGTGGTTGTGGAGCTACTTCATTATGGGGGTTATGTGATCTCTCTATTTCCCTCTTATGGGGGGAATTTATAATGTATGTGATGGATGTTGTACTTGGGGGGTATCATGTAGTCCTATTTCTTTCATCACTTGATTGTATCTTTTATCTCTTTTGGAGAGGGGTTTTTTCTCATGTGGTTTTTCTCCTTTTCTCCATTTGTGAGAGAATGCATTTGTAAATGGGTACCTAAAATGGTCTTATAATTGGGACCCATCATTGCATCATTGCATCATTGCATCACTTGCATAGTAATTTCTTCTTCCTAAGTTACAATTAAGGGGGGTGTTGGTGTAAATAGGTATGTTTCCTATCTAGTTACTTAGTGGGGTATTATTTACATATTAAGTCCACGTAGGTCCTAGGCATACTTAGATAAGATTTTATGTTTTTAGATTTTATTAAATATTATTGTCCTAGGGTCATTTAATGTTAGCTCATGTCATTTAATTACGAAATAGTCATTTAATGTTGGTACTAAATCACACCCTGTTTATATAAGAAAGGTCATTGTACACTTTGCAATATACCTCATCATCATATTTCATAGATCTTAATATCAAGAAAGCTCATATTCTTGCATACTCTCTTGTGGAAGGTTGTAATTGTTTTTTCAAGTGATCCCGGGCTAGAGCTAAATTTCAGCTCCTACAATTTACGGTGTGCTATAAATTAATACTTTCTTGCTTAGCAATTTATAGCATTGTCCTGTTAGTTTTTCATCTTACCAAAAACTATATTTATGGAAAATAAGAAGCATGGACTTTCAATGCAGGTGGGGTGTGGATTTAATTTTATTAAGTTGGGTGTATGTTGGAATGGGTGTTGAGAACATATCTCTTATACGAAGTTTTCCTTCAATAGGGTAGACATGTTTATAATTTATAGGATTTCTACCTTCTCACCATTCTAATAAGTATTGAGCATTTTAATGTTCATTTTCTCCTACACAAATGGATTTTTTTTTATAAAAGGGGTAAAAATTTATTGAACCAGTAAATCAATACAAATTAAAAGAGCACAACTGGCCCTCCAAGGGTCAAAATCTCAAAACAAATTCATCAAGCAACTCCCAAGGAACATCTCATATCCTCCATTACAAAATCTTCTAACTTTTGAGAAAGGTCCTCTGGAAGGCCTCCCTAGTCTTCCAAAATCTAAGTCCCCATCTACTCAGACACCCATTTAACCAAAACATCAGCTACCTTGTTCTATTCCTGTGGGATATGGCAAAAGGTGATAGATTCAAAAACCCCACCTAGAGAAATAATTTGGTTGACCACCATTGCCAGCTGCCAATTCACATCCTCAAATTGACACTTATTCAACAAATCAATCACGATCTGAGAATCTGACTCACAAATTATCCTTCCCAACCAAGGGAACAAGCCCATTTCAACACCAAAAGAATAGACAAAGACTCCATGAAGTTTTTAGAGTGTTGACCTCTATACATCGAGAAGAAGAACTCAACCACTCCCAAGCTATCCCTGCCAAAACCACCAACCCCAACATGTCCTGGATTGCTTCTGAAAGACCCATCAATGTCAATTTTCAACACCTTGAGAGGAGGGGTTTCTAATGACCATATCTTCGAACCTTCCCTCTGGCACTCTGACATGACCCCGATCGGGACCACTCTTGTCAGTGTCTGAAAGCCCCAAAGTCTAAACCACTCCCATATCTCTAAGATGCATAGTGAAAGATAAATCACACTTAGGAGCCAAAGTCTTCGAAGAAACCCCATGATTCTCATCCATAGCAAATACACCTGAAGCTTCTTATCCAGGAAGATCCTACGGTTGCGTTCCAACTAGATATACCAAATAATCAAGCTAGGACCAATTTTCCAAGCTATTTGAAAGAAAGAAGCCTTAGCTAAAGAGTTCCCTAGCCTAATTCAAAATTATTCCAAAGAGGAGGCATGTCTACATAATTAGTTCTAGAATCCCCACCAAAAATTTCAAATCATCCTATCAAAGGGACACTAAAAAAAGAGATGAGAAGTGATCTCATCATTATTGGAGCACATGACACACATAGAGGGGCCTTGAAATCCATGCTTCCAAAGATTCTCCTATGTGAGGCATCTATTATAAACCAAAATTCAAGAGAATAAATTGCACTTGGGCCAAGAGAATTTATTCCAAATATGTTTCCACCAAGGGACCCCCCATACACCCAAAAGCCTGCTTATCCAACACCTGATAGCCTGAGGCAGCAAATAATTTTCCTTTTGGGTCATGTCCCCAAGCCAGAATGTCCCTCCCCATAAGAGAGTTACAAACCCTTATAGCCAGAATGTTAGCCAACTCATGTCATTCCTCCATCGATCCCCCAAGAGGCCACCCATGCGGGTCTTTCCACTTGCACACAGTGGCCTAATCAAGAACATGAGGGGCTTTGAAATCAGCCACTCTACACCATCCAACCTCAATAAAATTCCTACATAAATATTTTAAATGAGGATGTGATGGCATGATAGGATGGTGACCATCCCAAGAATCAAACTATAAAATAACTTTTGATCCTCTATTACATATTCAAAACAACCCTTGTTTAACCAACTTGGCTCCCTTTTTAAGGGTATTCCAAATTATAGAACCCTTCCCCATACGGTTGAATCTACGCACATCAACACTCTCCACACCCCTAAGATACTCTGAGGTGAGGATCTTGGCCCATATCTGATGTTATTGAGAGCACCATCACCAATAAATTTTAGCTGCAAAAGCTTACCCATTCAAATCAGCTTGATCCAACCCCAACCCACCTTCCTACTTTGACTGACATATAGTATCCCACTTAACCAAGCTCAACTTCCTCGAGACGAGGTTACCAAACTAGAGAAACTAATGGGAGAGACTCTTAAATTCTTTGATAAAGCAGGAAGGAGCATACAACACAAAACACCTACACAAAGGAAGAGCCTGAACCATAAACTTCAAAAGAGTCACTCTCCCAGCAATAGAGAGCCACCTGCAAGTCCAATGACTAACCTTTTTTTCTGAAACTTGTCAATAAAATCCTGCCAAAACAACCTGGGGAGCAAGTAGACAACAAGAGGAATGGCAAGATAGATAAAGGGAAGCGAGCCAATCTGGAATCTGAGAATTCTAAAAATTATCCTCTAAATAAGCTTAGGAGTATTAAAGAAATCAATAAAGGACTTACTCTCATTGATACTTTGTCCTGAATCAACCAAATAAATATCTAGAACCTTCCTCAAATTGACAACTTATTCAATTATGACCATACCCATCATAGTAGTGCCATCCACAAACCGAAGATGGGATTTGGGGGTAAATTATTGCCCCATCTCCAACCCTACATGAGACCATGCTCCACACGAGATTTAATAAATCTCCCTAATCCCTTAAACAAATTAAAATAAATAGGTAGGTGGATAAGGTATCCCCTTTTTGAAGGCCTCTAAATGCTCCAAAAATATCAGAAGGCTCCCCATTGACAAGCACAAAGAAGGAGGAGGAGGTGACACAACTCATAACCCACTCAATCTAGGCATTTCCAAACCCAAAATCCCCTAGAATCTTGGATAAGAAAGCCCATTTAACACAATCATAAGCTTTGGCCATGTCCAGCTTAATAAACATAGCCTTCTTTCTAGAGGAGGGCATGGAATGAACAGTTTCAGCAACAATAACAAACCCATCCAGAATCTACCTGCCGACAACAAATCCGCCCTACTCCTCATAAATCAGCCTATTTAACCACAACTTCAGACATTTTGCAAGAAACTTAGTAATTATTTTGTACACCACATTGCACAAGGTGATTTGTCTAAAAAGATCCAAAAAATCAGCTTCATCCCATTTTGGGATAGGAGCAAGAAAAATGGCATTCATGGCTCTTAGCATTTGCTTGTTCTTTTGAGACTCCTCGATAAGGTCAAGCCTGATAACCTCCCAAAACTCTTGAAAGAACTCAACCGAAAATCCATCAGGTCCTAGAGCTTTTCCTTTCTTCATCTAAAACACTATATCCACCAACTCTGTCAAGGAGATCGATTCAAGCAGAGAATCATTCATTTCATTGGTCACCAAAGGTGGGATACAAGCTAATATTAAAGCTTCATCCTCATTGGCAGGAGGGGAATCCTCATGAAATAAAGTAGAAAAGAACTGA
This sequence comes from Sequoiadendron giganteum, assembly GCA_007115665.2. Lineage (NCBI taxonomy): Eukaryota > Viridiplantae > Streptophyta > Pinopsida > Cupressales > Cupressaceae > Sequoiadendron > Sequoiadendron giganteum. Next base: position 330,001,543 of record CM021105.1, on the reverse strand, counting down.
ACTAACTCTTTCATGATCTCATTAAAGGAAGATAAACAAACCCCCTTTGGGGACCTAAGGGAAGAGATGATATTACACTACCTTCTATCCTTAACAAAATTATGAAAAATGAGGTATTCCTATCATCTTCCTAGAGCCAATCAATGCAGGACTTTGTCTTGCAGAAAATTTTCTCTTGCACCTCCCATTCCTCCACTTCCTTCACCGTTGTAGCTTCTAGCTTACATATATCCTTAATAAGCCGTTGGTACCGAATTTGTCAAATAATGGAATCCAAGTGAGCTTGAGCTACCTTTTTAGCCTGAAAACATTGCCAAAATGGTGTTTATTCCATTGTTTCAACATATATTTGATATATTGTAGTCTCTTGGAGAAGGAATACATTATAGTGCCATAAGTCGGCTTCCTAGAACACCACCAACCTGAAACAAGATCATGAAGTGACACATCCCAAATCCACATAAGTTGAAATCTAAAAGACTACTTTTTAGAATATCTAAAAAAAACAAGTAGAGAGTTTGATTGACCATTGATCAAATCCTTGCCAATCCAAAATCTAAGAGTTATTCATCCACTTGACACCAACCCAAAAGTTGGACACCAAGAACCTGTCCAACCTTTCCAAAATGGTAGCTTCTCCATTCCTCCTATTGTTCCAAGTAAACATTCCATTAGAGGGTTTGATATCCACCAAGTTCAAAAGAGCAACATTGTCCCTTAGGAGATCTAAGGAGCTTAGGTCCAAGTTCAGGCAATACCACCCCTTTTCTCCTCTAGTGAGGAGATAGAATTGAATTCTCTCACCAAAATCCAAGTAAGAAAAGGATCTAGAGAATGCACATATCTAACATGTGACCACAGTTGAGCCTTACCAAGGATATTAGTAGGAGCATAGATGTTAGAAAGAAGGATTCTATCACTCGATTCTAGACTGGAAACAAATAGAGAAATAGAGTACCTACAAGAGAGCCACCAAATAGGAAGAACTCTATGTGAATTCCATAAATAGGAAACCCCACCAAAGCTACCCTACACTCCCACACACTAGCACTGACCTCTACTCCGAATCTTAGAAGCAAAATTCAACATAATTTCAAAATAAAACTTAATCTCTTGGAGAAAAACCATATCAAGAGAGTGAAAATGAATCAACTCACAATAACATTTTGTCTAGGGATGCTATTCATACCCCTAACATTCCAAGATATCACAATCATTGTTTAGGTTGGGAAAAATGAGATTCAATAGTCCTCACCAATCCAAACTCCACCAACGTCTCACCAATTAACTTTACCTTTTCTCGGTCCTTCTTTTTGCCAACCTTAAGAGGCTTCTCAAGAGCCCCCTTTTTAGGGGACTTTTACTGTAGGCCCAAAGTAGGAGAAGATGATTTACTTATACTTGGATCCATAACACTCTTCTCGATAATGAGTCCAAAATTGGGGACATCAAAATCCATAATAACCTTTCGCATCATACTTGCCCCCTAGCACGAGAGTTGAGGGAGGAAGATTCGTGTCCATTTGAGCAACTTGATCCCTCAACTGAGCCGAGTTGGAAATAACATTTTAGTTGATTCCCAAGGTGCTTCTCAACTAAGGGTCCATTTGCCACTTGCATGTCAAGGGGAACACCCTCCTCCCGAACCAAGTTAAACATGTTATAGATATCCTCTTCTTTCCTATCTCTGACGGTTCTCTTTTGACCTCTACTTTTGTTGCGAGGCTTGACTAGAACAAAACCCTCCTTATCAACCACCACCCCCTGTATGGGTGTCTTAATTTTGTCCATCTTCGGGGAAGAATGAGAAGGGGTATTAATCAAACCAAAAACATTAACAACTTTGGGACACTTTCGTTCAAGGTGACCATATTCATGGCATAACCAACATCAAAAAGGAAATGCCTCATAATCCAACTGTTGGGTCCAAGAAGATGACCAAATACACATTTTAACCAAATCTAACAACAAATTACTCAAATCAATTTCTATGCACACACAAGAAAAGGAAATTACCTTTTTATTTAGTGTTTGTTGAGAAGGCTCAATAGGCTTTCTGAGCAAGAGAGAAACCATTTGTAGTATATCACTTCACCAACATTCTAGAGGTAGATGAGGGAGACGAACCCAAATTGGGACCCTAGAAGGGAGCTCCTCTACAGAATTAGATATAGCATGTCATGGTTTAAAGAAGAGATCCATCTGGTTGTATAAGTAAGGCCCACCTTCAAAATCCAAATTTCTATTAGCCACACAGGAAAAATCCACCATTAAGTTGTTGGCCACCAACATTATATCAATATAACCCTCAGGGTTCCAAGTCTTACGTACCCAAGATTCTAGAAATCGAAGCAACACCAACATCCCAATAAAATTATAAATCAGCACATGGTTTCTATAATAATCCACATCCTCAACCACTGAGTCAAATTGTATGATGCAGAGCAGGGGTAGAAATGACAACACAATCTCAAAACAAGCACACACAAAGAGCTTTTGACATCAAATGGGTCTTGCTTCACAAACCCTTCATATTCATTCACAATTTTATGTAGATTATGGGTAATCAAATCCAAAACAAGCTTTAAAAAGTTCTTACAAATCCCTTTGTTCATCCAAATGTGGGTTTTCCTTCACAAACCTTCATTCTTGCTTGTAGCCTTTCAAAAAGGGTTTTTTGGACATAACTCTTCAATTCCAACTTATCTCTAGAAATGAAAACTTGTTTCAAATACCCATTTGGCCATTATTGAACATATCACAAAATTAGATAGGTTTATTTTGTATGGAAAGGCTAAAAAATCGGTTGTACTCCTTCTTTACTAGGCCTAATTAGGCAAATATGCATGCAAATGAAAGGAACAGACACCTATAACTTTCAAAAATCAAATATTTAAGAAAATCACTCTGGTGAGACTGAATAGGACCTTATTATAGGTCTTTCCTCAATTTTTTCTCAAAATCCAACGGTGGAAATAAGAGTTATGCCATTTTTCCCAGAACTAATAACCCTAGGACAGATTCAGACGAGTTTTAGTAAATTTGCAATAAATTCCTCCAAACTCAATGAAAAACCACCAAACCAATTGCAGATGAAATTGATTCAATTCTCTATCATCTCCAATCAATTTTAGATCATTAAATGCAAGATAAAGTCCATACAAAGCCAAATAATAGTCTAATTTTCTAAAAAAACATTGTTTTGGACATGCAAACTTTGTATTTTCTTCATCCCATTCATTTCCAAAACCTTCCCAACCTTGGGATCCATGTTTACAAATAATATTTATGTTATTAAAACCATTTTCCAATGGTTCTCAACCAAATTTTCAACTTACAATTGTTCATATTCCACCAATGTGCAATTTGGCAACATTATGCAACATTGACACTTTTTGCAACTAGACACTTCCATTCACCTAATGACCTAACTTAGACTCCAACACACATGAAATGGTCTTTGAATACCTTATTACATGAAAACATACAAAATATCAACTTCTTGACCCTTGGAGGCATGAAAGAACTGTGGGTGCCCCTGCACCATACCCTCAAAGGGAAGAAAAACTCAAGTCCACTTGAGTGTAGGTTTTCTCTTTCTTCCTGGTCTTCCAATTCTTCTATAACTTGTCCTTCATCTCTACAACTTTCCCTGGATCCTTTTTCTTCTTCTTGTACCATCTCTTACTAAGCATCTTCTCAACTTCAAGGTACCGAAATTTTTGTTCTTGTTCATATACCTCAGTACTATCGTTTGCGTCTTCATCTTCATCATTCAAATACAACGTGTTAGCATATTCATTGTCCATAAAATCAAAAAATACAACCATTACCTCAGTTGTTTTGGCAACATCCTCTTCACCATAGTGTGTTATATTTGTATAGCCATCTTCATACACTATATGCACTTCTCCTCCTTCTTTAGACTCTTTTCCATATTCATTTCCATATGTTGCACCTATAAACACATACTCACACAAAGGCTTAGTTTCAAAAACATAAGATTTTCTTGTCTCTTCAGATGCTTCTAGCACCCTTCCTTTCAACATAGCTTGCAACTCATCCATCCTTGTTGCTATCATCTTTTGCCTTCTTATCCTCTGAATCATCTTCTTGACAGGCCACTTTACCTTCTTTCTTATTGGTAAATGCCAACCACTTTCCTGGTTTTCTCTCTCAAGCAACTACTGCATCTCAAGATCCATTCTTTTTTGTATTTCTTCCAAGGCGTGCCTCAACTCTATTATCTCTTGTTGAACATTTACATGTTCTTCCTTCTCATTTTTATTCTTCATTTCATTTTTCTCTCTTCTTTTCTCTTGTTGCTTCTTGCTCGATAACTCCTTACTCTGCAAGTTGTCATGGATTAATCTTCTCAATATTTCCATTCTCCTTTTGCAAGCAAGTCTCTTTCACCTTGCTTCTTCTCAATGCTTCTTGTCTTCGTGATACCTCACCTTAGGCCCCTTTCTTTTCCCCTGGCCTAGTATTTTGGTTTTTAGGCTCTTCCTTCAACCTATAAAAAAAATACAATACACAAACTCCCAAAACTTCCTTGCCTAGATCTTCGGGCTCCAATACCAATTTGATGCAGAGCAGGGGTAAAAATGACAACACAATCTCAAAACAACCACACACAAAGAGCTTTTGACATCAAACAATGGATCTTGCTTCACAAACCCTTGGTCTTCCTTCACAATTTGATGTAGATCAGGGGTAATAAAATCTAAAACAACCTTAAACAAGTGCTTACAAATCCCTTTGTTCATCAAAATGTGGGTTTTCCTTCACAAACTTTAATTCTTGTTTGTAGCCTTTCAAAAAGGTATTTTTGGACATAACTCTTCAATCCGAACTGATATCTAGAAAATAAAACTTGTTTCAGATACCCATTTGGCCATTATTAAACATATCTCAAAATTAGATAGGGTTATTTTGTACAGAAAGGCTCAAACATTGAGTGTCCTCCTTTTTGACTAGGCCTAATTAGGCAAATATGCATGCAAATGAAAGAAACAATCACCTATAACTTTCACAAATAAAAACATTAATCCAATCTCTCTGGTAGGACTAAATAAAACCTTATTACAGACCTTTTCTCAAAATTTTATCAAAATCCAACGGTGTAAATAAGAGTTATGCCATTTTTCCCAAAACTAGTAACCCTAGGACAGATTTAGACGAGTTTTAGTAAATTTGCAATAACTTCCTCCAAACTCAATGAAAAACCACCAAACAAATTTTAGATGAAATTTCATTCAATCCTCTATCATATCCAATCAATTTAAAATCATTAAATTCAAATTAAAGTCCGTAAAAATCCAAATAACTGTCAGATTTTCTAGAAAAACATTATTTTGGACATGCAAACTTTGTAATTTCTTGATTCCATTCCTTTCCAAATCCTTCCCAACCTTGTGATACATGTTTAAAAATCATATTTATTCTATTAAAACCATTTTATCAATGGTTCTCAACCAAATTTTCAACTTACAATTGTTCATATTCCACCAATGTGCAATTTGGCAACATTGTGCAACATTGACACTTTTGCAACTAAACACTTCCATTTACCTAATGACCTGACTTAGACTCAAACACACATGAAATGGTTTTTGCAGACCTTATTACATGAAAACATAAAATAAAAAACAAAAGATCAACTTCTTGACCCTTAGAGGCATGAAAGCACTATGGGTGCCCTTGCACCATTGTATCACCAAAATTGGGTGTTCTTGAGATCTCTCTAAACACACGTTCACTTTTTGTAATCTAAAAGCACCATTCCTTGATGAACCCTCACCAGGGTTAGCCATGTTTGAAAAAAATGGTCTACCACCAAGTAGAGAAGAGGCAAGATCTTACTTGTCTATGGATGCATGCAACACCATGCACTAGAAAACTAACACCCTCACCAATGGAACCAAAGCTATAGAGGGACAACAAAAAAACAATCAACAAAATAGAAAAATTAGGAAAAACAACCATGATATTTTGAGCAGAATATCCCCCTCAGAAGCACAAACACCCCCCATGCTAAAGCAAGCTTTCCTAACCATGATCTACACTATGTCGTATGCATGCAAGAGAGGAAGTGAGCATGTAGCCGCATCCTGTTACAAGCCACGAACTACCATGCCCACACAAAGGAAAATAAATGACATCCTTCCCACACAAATGGAATAGTTGGATTCCTTGTGGTAATATCAATTAACATATTGTGTGAGACAAAAGTACTTAAAATTTCTCTCTAAGAAACTTCAATCTTGATTATAATCTTTCAAATTTTATTTCCATTGATAGGCTTATGTTTGTGTAATAGATAAATTTCTTTCTAAGTCCAAGATGTCTGATATGGAAAATAAATATGACCACCATCAAATTTATTAACATTTTATAATTGTCATAACGATCGTAATGCCCAAACTTCTATTAACGATCAATACATGAAATGTTTATGTTGGGATAAGGTGTTTCGTACACCTTGTAAGTTATAATGTTCAAATTGTTTAATTATTTATTATTTTATTTGTATTAATAAAATGGGGCGTTCTATTTTATATCTTGTCCATAATGCCATGTGTGATTTTTATTTTGGTATTTATGGGCATAAATACATTTGTAACATGATATCTTGTCATTAAAGATGTGTAAGAGCATATATGACAAAGATATGGTGTAAGAGATATTATGAGGTGTAAAACCATGATTAAAAAGAGAGGTTGCAAAGTGGATTAGGAATCTTCATCCACGTATGATGTATGTAATGACACATCATAGACAATATTTCTAAAAGTGTTAAATGAAATAATGGAGTGTGGTTTATATGGATTTTTACCATGGTATTCTGAGACTTTTTTTGGGCCCATGGTAGTTTTTGGGCCTTACTATATATTGAGGGCTTGAGATGGAGACACAAGAGAGGATTTTTTTGCAAGGTTATGTTGTTAGATTTCTACCAAAGGAAGCCGATGTTGATCTCCATGGAGGTAAGAACTTGATATTATATTGTAATAGGTTTATTATTACTAAATAATAAATTGGTTTGGTGCTTTAGAGGCTAGGTTTTTCCTTAAGAAAATTACAAAATGTCTAAGTCATTCTCTCTCTTGTGGTTGATTTTTTTCTCTCTCATTCTTCTTTCTATGTGTTTTTTTCATGCCAAAATGTTGCTAAAATTCTTGTAGATCTTATTAACGTGTTAAAATATGTTGGAGTTATCCCTCAACCCTACAACTCCCAACAATCGCTTGCAATCAAACACCTATCATGAAAAGAGAGAAATAGAAAAGGTATGGAGGCTAAGAGCTTATTGATCCAAAAAAGTAATAAATCATATTGAATGTGCAAAACTCACTAATGGAAAGGGAAAAAAATCAACCCTAGAGAAACCCTACGTGAGGATAAGATTAGATCATGACATGTGTTCTCCTATAACTTTAGACACAAAAAAAACTCTAGTACCTAAGTAAGCTTCAATACTAGAGTTAAAAGGGACCTAAGTAATTAAACAATTAATTAAGTAAATTCTCTTTTACTCTAACACCCCCTTAAGTACAACTTAGGGATTAGCTAAACAATCTAAATATAAATGCATAAAATTCAAAGGATGGGTCCCAACAACTAAGACCTAATGATGTACCTATGTACAAAATTAAATATCTCTCATAGTTGGAGAAAAGTAGAAAATCTCGTGGGAAAAACTCCCCTCCAAAAGAGAGAAATACAAGATTAAGAACCAAGAAGCATCCAAAACAACGTCCCAAAAAGAATAGGAAAATGAAGAACACCATTGAATCATAAAGAAGCTATAGAAAATTGTCGAAAGATGATTAATATAGTGTTGTAAATGAAGAACATCCTTTGAAATCAAGATGAAGATTAGGATCAAGAAGAAATTTTTTTGCATGACTGCCCTCAATGACACTAATCAAACAATGATTAGATGGTAAATAAAGAAAAATCATTTGACATTCAAATATACATATGGCAAATGAATCTGCATGAGTGATCCCAACGACACTACTCAACCAATATAAAGAATTTACTACAAGGTCAAAAATATAAGTTCCCATAGTCTAAAAAAGTAATCAATTGAGGATGGAAAGTCGCATCCACAAAATAGGAATACAAGAGTGTTTATGTAGTAATTTCTCCATCTCACCATATTATATGGGTAAGTAGTCATTGCATTCACCTAGTAAATAGGAATAAAAACTAGATGCATAGTTCACTCCAAAGTGAAACCAATGAAGCATTAGCACCAATAGTATGAACCCCCCCATAATGGTGACACTGGAGAGGGATGATAAGTCCATTGAAATTGTGTGTCACCATGTAATGCATGAAAGAGAAGAAACAACATATGAATGTGCACAAGATAGTATCTACAACTGAAAAAGGGTGTGCAGACCAAGGCACACACACATGAAGGTAGACAAGGTTGTGATTGCAAACAAGAAGGTACACACAAAAATCCCCCAAGTCACACACGCATGAAGGTAGACAAGGTTGTGATTGCAAATAAGAAGGTGCACACAACCCCCCCTAACACACTTTATAATACATTATGAGTACAAAACATGACACAACATGGTGTGTAGAATCCCCAAAAATGCATGCACAAGAGTGGCACTTTATTTTAGTGCATCTACAAATGGAAAAGTGCACTCAAACGATGCCTAGAAAGGAAAAATATTGGAAATACATGTAGAATAGCTTAAAATAAGTCATCTCATGTAAAAAAAGGTTTTTGATTGTCAAAACGTATAAGTAATCAACCAGAATGTGAAAACACAAAAAAAAAAATAGTGTACCTGGGGAAAATCTAGAAAAATTGCATGGATAGCTATAAAGATCTCTAAAATACCTTTCTAACACTGCAAGAAGATCATGAAAAATGGAAGAAATGGTCAAAATTTATGAGCTCGAGAATCAAAAAATAATATCTAACTTTGATGAATAATAAAATGCACCAAAAATGAAATATGAGAAAAATATCTACACCACTAAGAATTTCTTAGAACTATCTTTTCAATGATATCTTATTGGTAAAATTTTGATATTGTATTCCCAAGTTATGCTAAAACAAAATAGCTCCTTTAAGGCAAATGAGGGTTTGAGGGGGGAAGCTATGGGCCATTCATACTGTTGATGTCAATGTGATGTCATGCTAACACCAACAAACAAAATATGTTGAGTTAAAAAAAAATTCTCTTCTAATATAAAACATTATCCAAGCAAAAAAATATTCCCTTCTTTCTAAAAACACCGATCATCGAAAAAATGCATGAAATATTCCCACAAAGTACAAAAATATTATGCATGCCAAAAAAATTGTTGGAAACTTGAAGAAAAACTCATTGAGGAAAATTTTTAGGTCATCAATAAAAAATTATGATATCACAAAAATATGGAAAATAGAGGGCAAGAAGAGTTATTGACCAACAAGGGCAAAGCTACTGCCAGCTTAAGGAGTTTCAACAATGGTCTTGTCAAAAATGAAACACATTGCCACAATGTGAAAGTGTCAAAGGCGGATCAATGGTCTAAAATTAGTCATCATGCTTGTCAAATAGGAAAACCCACCCAAAATAAATGACCTTGTCGAGAAAAAATAATGCTCAAAAGAATCGTCAAGCCAAAGTAAGAAAATATGTTGAACTTTATTTAAAAAATTATCATTCGAATTACTAGGTGGGAGTGTAAATCTAGCAAGTCGACTGAAGAAAATAATAATTTATCATCGAGAAAACAAAGAAATGTTGACAAAGATAAAATTTGTGAGTTGAGAACAAAGTAAGGAAATTTCCTTGGAAAAAACTATGGAATAGTTGCAAAAAATCACAATAAAAATTACCTAGTAATAAAAACATGCAACAAAGGTTGTTCAAATTATCATGGGAGTAGTATTTTAAAACGTTGCCAAGTGATTAAAAAATTTGGTCGTCATGGAAGAATAATACTATCAATTCAATAACTCAATAAAAAATGTCCAAATATGTCATTGGTTTCCCAAAAACATAGTAAAAAAACACAAAAAATCACCAAAAAAATAGATCATGTTAAAAGTGTAGATGCAATAATTTTGCAAATCTGACTTAGCGTGGGCACACAAAGCTATGACTTCTATATGACATGTATGGATTTTGTACAATCATATGGAAACAAATGCCTCAAAATTTATCCCCATAAAAATATTTTTCTTTTTTGCAACTACTCCTATTTCAACATTTGGATAGGTGATCTTTAGGCTTTTGGGCCTTTTGGATGTAATGATGAGGTATATTTGGCTCCGCGATTGAACAAAATTTCGTTCAAATCCAAATATCTCAAAAAATAAAGAGGGAATTGCAGATCTAGAGCTTTGATACCATTTTGGAGTTGATCCCTCAACCTTATAGCTCCTAAGGATCACCCACAATCAAACACCTATCACAAAAAGAGAAATAAAAAAGTCATGGAGGCCAAGAGCTAATTAATTCAAAAAATCAATGAATCTATATTGAATATATAAACCTCAATCTATGAGAATAATACAATGAAAAATCATTATAAAAAGAAAAAAAACCTTAAAGAAACCCTAGGTGAGAATAAGACTATATTATGACATGTGTCCTCAACATATGACTCGGGACACAAAAAATCACATGACCTAAGTAATCATAAGTGCTAGAGTAAAAAGGGACCTAAGTAATTAAATAATTAACTAGGTAAATAACCTTTTACTCTAACAATATTATCGAAGGTTTAATGTGGAAATTCCTGAAATGCTTAATGATTATGAAGAACTAGTCTAACTTATAAGTGTTTATGGATACTTTTCCTAGCAATTTGTAAAACCAAATATGTAACCTTTGCTAACTCATGTCAAGCCAATAGAGTTTGTTTTAGTTTGCCATAATTGATTCCTTCACTACCATTTTAGATGTCACGTGACACTATTTAATTAATTGGGTTAATCAAGCCCACGAGGATGGGCACATGGCAATATAGCACACAAAGCTAGATAAGAGAAGATCCCTAGAGGTTTGTCCACTTGGCCCATATTGGTCGCTAACAAGTATTTGAAAACTAATTAGCAATGACCAATTTATTCACTGAATGTATGGTAACCTACAATGAGTCACAAATAAAATATCTATGCAATGGAGGCCACAAATGAATGAGATCAATGGCCACACAATATAATGACTAAATGAAGGTGCTCAATATTTAATTCACCAAGTGGCTCAACTTTAGTCACCAACGAATAATATGTGCAATGCCACATACTTTTTTTCTCCCTCCAAAATTCAAAATAGTGAGGTTTAGATTATTTATAATGTGCTTCTCAATGTTCAACATATTTTGTAAATTATTCTCTTTGTTTGACCAACACATAAATTCAAGATTCAACAAGGTAGTTGGGATTGATAAAATGGTGATTTATGCTCATATTTTCAATGAATTATAATTGGAGCGTGAAAAATGTCTAATTTTATTCATGATGTCTCACTCTTTCATGTGGTCAAATAATGTACCTTATAATATAATTTGTAGAATGTATTATATTAAAAAAATTAAACTAAATTATAATAAAGAACTTACATATTTTAATAAAAATATTTTGGGTTTTAATTTAGTATTCCTAGACACTTAAATCTAACTCATACATTTCTTCCAAAATGTCTCATTTGCGGTCATCTACCCTACCTATTCTATCCTCAATATTTAATTAAATAATTTTATTATTTATTTAAATTAATGATCATTTTCACTTCATCATGATAATTAAATGATTTTTTATTATGTAATTTTTTAATTTTGAATTTCCTATCATTTTCCACTTTTAATTAAATAATTTTGAATTATTTAATTAAATCATTTATTTCACCACTATTCATCTATATTGATTAAATGATTAAAGTTATTTAATTAATTTACTAATTATTCTTCTTTCCTAAAGTTTAATTAAATATTTTTAATATTATTTAATTAATTAATTTCCCATTTTCCACTTCTTTAATTAAATAATTGTTTTTAATTATTTAATTTATTCAATTATCTCTCAACATTATCCTCTTCTAAAATAAATAGAATTCGTTATTTTATTTATTTATTTATCTATTTCTACCTTTGCACATGTAATTAATAATTAATTCATTTAATTTACCTATACATTTCCACCTTATTAGCTGACTAAGACTTACTCTTAGTCCACTCCTTAATCAATTCCACTTCACTCCCACTCACTTTGAGTTCACTTAGCAATCAATTATGTCTACTAACCGTCAATCTCAGTGATCACTCCAATCAATCCTATCAACTTATCCATACGCTCAGTTAGCTACAATCAAGATATCAGTTAACTCCTCATCAATTATGAGTTATTGATATTTTCAGTCTCTCCTCAGATCCTGACCGTTGATTGGTCTCACCAAACATCTATAAATTCAACCTTCCTATCATATCTCTCTCTCATTGTTGCAAAGAAACTATACTTGTATTATCGGTGCTTTATGCTATTCTGCTACTAAAAATATGAGAGTAAGTACTATTACAATTTTCTCCAAGGTGCAAAGAGGAGAACAATGGAGCTTAGTTTAGAGTCCCTACTAATTTCCAATTTACTTGGTGTTAGACACACAATTTAGAGGGAAACCTAATTGAATAGTCCACTAAACCATTGGAAAGACCTTCATAAAATTATCAACCAGGGCTATTGTAAACTTGTGATGATGCAAACATTTTATATGCTTCCTGAGACTCAAGACTACCTATATCATCCTAGCATAGGTGTTTACACATGTTGAAAAATCATAAATTACATAACAATAAAATAACTAGTGTTGGCACTATTGCTATGAGTACCTACAATGAAGGACTAATTTATTGTCAAGAAATGAATCCTAGAATCAACCAATATTGTTAACCTACATTTGGAGTACAAAAAATTGAAGAAAACTAAAGCATGAATGTAAGACAATATTTGTTCATGAATTCATTCATAATTGTAACATAAGGAATCTAATTAAGACAACATGCATTCATGGAGTAACTACTACAACAAAAATAAATGTATAGAAAATAAAGTGGGGAACAGTTGCCTTGAGTGGCCCTTGCTCAAGTCACTATCTCCACAGGTTCAATCCAAATCTAGTTCCTTATATTAATGTAATCACGATAATAATTAAAAACCATTCATTGCATAAATCAGAATATCACAATCGGATAAGATTATGCTAGAATATCGTATTCATAAGATCATGAACATTGTCTATGTAAAACGAAAGAACTTAATTGAAAGTATCTTATTGTTATATTTGTTATTGAACAATCAACCAACTTAACTGACACCTTGACAACTGAACCATGCATATAGGCACGGGGGATTTTATTAAAATAAGGGCTCTAAATTGAAATCATAAATTACAACTCCCTACCTAACATAATGTAATAAAGTCTTAGCAACTAAACTATAGCTGAAAAAGGAAGAAGAGTCCAAATAGAACTATAACTCAACTACAATAAGAATTGGAACGTGGACTATTGAAACTGTCACGTTAGACTCCCAACAATAATAAAGTTCTTCTCCTTTAATTTCTTTATTAAATGTCGTGATGATTCACAATCATCCTCAATAAATGCCTCCATTTCTGCATTTGTTGCACTTAACTTATTCTGGAACCTCCCCTGCATCGGTGTCTAGAAAATCCTTTAGCTGCGGGTTGTGCCTCCTAGTTGTTATGGGCTATAGTATGCCTCCTATGGTTCCTTAGCTGCAAAGAGTTAGTTCATACAACATCTACACAATACTAATAACCATAGCTTAAGCAAAAATATTCATTGTAATTCATACATATTCACACATTATGTTGGAAAATGTGCCTCAACTTGCTGGCTTGAACCTCTATTAAGGACTTGATGAATTTACCCTCCATACCGTGAAGTCCTTCCTTCTCTTTGGTGGTATCACAATGAACCTTGGCTTCATCGGCAGAACAGTCGCATCGGCGAGTGACAATGTGTTGTCTCACCAATATGCGATAAAAGCTCTGTCGGTGTGACTTGGCGTCATTGGTGGAAATCTTCACCGGGCTACGTCGATGGAACGATGGCAGATGGAAGTTTTTTGGACTCCGACAGCAGTGAGGACCACAACATAGTGTACTAAGGGGATCTTGATCTATGATTGCGATTTGACTAATCCAACAATGCTCGTTTTATTCCACGCTCAATTGAGGTGAGTACCGACGAACTCTTGTGAACCGAGAGGAATTGTCTGAGTGTTTGACACTTGGTGACATGTGAGGTGTGCAGACTTCAAACACGTTTCATTGTTTCGAAGAAACTTATTGGGAATATTGTAGATGCTTTTTTGATTCCCCAAAATTGCACAAGATGTGTACGCATGTCTTGGTGGACTCTGGCAGTTTGGCAATCAGACGGTTATCGCCATATCGCGGTGGCCGATAGGCCATAGTGCGGTAGCACGGTAGGAGAAGCTCAGGGCATAGTTGACTATTTCGATAGTCAAAGCGATGGACGAATGGCGTGACGACATGTGACGTGATCTCATTCATTGATTTTACATCGCTATTGTAAATCAACTGTTATTGGTCGAATGTTTAAATTTGTGAAAGCGATATGTGCATTAACTGTAAGATTTGATTCAACGATTGACAAAATCCAAATCTAGGTAATTCTTTGTAATAGAATTAAATGCTTGGGTGGCCCGATGCGCGATTGCAGGGCGATCTGATCAGAGATCTAGTTGCTTGTCGGTGAAGTATGGAATTAAATTGGCTCCCCCTTTGGTTGTTGAAGCGATATAGGCATAGAGACTAAGGTGACGGTGTGAGTTGTGATTCATTGTATGCGATAATAACATTGGAACAGTGAGGGTGTTTGAACTGAAGTCTGCTGCTGTGAGCTAACTATCAGAGAGTGAAATCTGTAACTTTGTATGTAATCTGTTTACTATAATACAAAGTGACTTTGCTTGGTGTGGTGAGTTTTTCTCCCGTAAGGGTTTTCCCATGTATATCTGGTGTTATCTCTGTGTATGTTTTATTTCTGTTGCTCTTGTCTTACTGTGTATGTGCATCTCAAATGTAAGAAATTTTTAAATAATGGTTTTTTGCACTTCTCCTTTGTGGTTTTAGCGTTAGGAAAGCATATTCCGCACCTTTGCTTTTCCTTTCAAGTGGTATCAGAGCTTGGCCAGTTGTGTTATCCTTGTTAGTAGGGCTGGTTTTTTATGCTAATCCTATTTCAGTGAGAGTCTTGCAAAGTGAGAACCTTTTTCTGTTTGAGATGGTGAGTACTTTAGGGAGAGTAGAAATTGAAAAATTCAATGGCAGCAATTTTAAGTTGTGGAAACTCAAAATGGAAGACTTGTTGGTGGATAGAGACCTCTGGATTGTTGTGTCTAGAACTATGCCACAAATTATGAAACAAGAAGATTGGGATCTTGCAGATAGAAAAGCTAGAGGCTTGATAAGACTTAGTTTGGCCGATTTTGTACTCCTGAATGTTCATGAGGAAAATTTTGCAGCTTCATTATGGAAGAAGCTTGGTGATATTTATCAGGGAAAGTCTCTGGTGAATAATTTATTCCTGAGGAAGAAGTTGTACTCCTTGAAAATGGAAGAAGGAGCATATGTTGCAAACCATCTAAACTCATTTAATACGAGTGTTGATCAGTTGGCATCTATGGGTGTGAAGATAGAGGAGGAGGATCATTGCATGCTTTTGTTATGTTCGTTACCTGACACTTGGGATCATCTGGTAATGGCTATTGGAAGTAAAACAACTACTTTCAAGATGGAAGACGTGGTTGCCTTCCTGATGTCAAAAGAAATGCGGAGGAAGTCTTCAGAGATGGCCAAAGAGGCCCTTTCTGTTTGAGGTAGATCGAAGGAGAAAGGCAAGAAAAAGGACAAGAAATCTAAATCCAAATATGAAGGGAGATCAAAGTCTCTTGGTAAAAAGTCTAAGGTGAAATGTTGGAACTGTGGGCAACCTGGTCATATCCAAAAGGATTGTAAGGAGAAGAAGAAGAAGAAGAATAAATCTTCGAACAATGAATCTTCTCATAGTGATGCAGATGCCTTCATTGCAGCCTTGGCAACTCAGGCGTCAGATGATGTCTAGCTGGTTGAATCAAGTGCATCTTTCCACATGATATCTCACAAAGAGTGGTTCACTAAGTACGAAAAGTATGATGGTGGAAAGGTGTACCTGGCAAGTGACTCAACATTGAAGATTGTTGGCCGTGGAAGAGTCAAAATCCAATTCCCTGACAGAAGAATCAAAGGGATTGGTGATGTATTACACATACCAGGTTTGGCTCGTAACTTACTTTTTGTCAGTAAGCTTAATGATGTTGGTGTGGAAGTTTATTTTTGGAGTAAAGGATGTAAGATGACTAGAGGCGCAATGGTGTTGGGTAAAGGTGTATGAACTGGCACTTTGTACAAGCTAGATGCACATGTTGTTCAATGTAACAATGTCTCTGAAAAGTCGGGCAAATTTTTTTGTGCAGAGGAGAAGATTGTCGCTCCTGTGAGTGCGAATTCCTTGGAGGTGAAACTCCCAGCGGAGAAGACCATGATGTGGCATCATAGACTCAGTCACATAGGTGAGAAAGGTTTTAAAACCTCGAAAAATAAAAATATTGTTGAAGGTCTTGTTGATTGTAACCTTGAGTTTTATTTTTGTGAACATTGCATTTATGGAAAGCAACATCGTGTTTCATTTTATTTGAGTCCTCATAAATCTTCTGGTGTACTGGATTATGTTCATTCTGATGTGTTTGGTCTAGTGAAAGTTCCTTCGTTATCGAAGTCTAGATATTATGTTTCTTTTATTGATGATTATTCGAGAAGGGAATTTGTATACTTTCTTAAAAGTAAATCAGAAGTGTTCAGTCATTTTAAAGAGTTTAAAAACTTGGTAGAGAATCAAACTAAAAGGAAAATTAAATGTTTGAGGACGGATAATGGTAGTGAGTTTTGTTCTGCAGATTTTAAAAGATACTATAAAGACCATGGGATTAAAAGGCATAAAACTACACCTTATACTCCACAACAGAATGGAGTTGCAGAAAGGTTGAACAAGACACTAATGGAAAGGGCAAGGAGTATGTTGAGAAGTGCTGGTCTGGAGCAGAAGTTCTAGGCTGAGGCTATGGCTACAACATGTTACCTAGTAAATCGTTCACCTTGCTCTGCTCTTGTTGATAAGACACCTTTGGAAGCGTGGTCTAGTAAGAAGCCCTCTTTGAGACATATTCGTGTCTTTGGCTGTGAGGCATATGCATATGTGTCGAATGAGAAAAGATCTAAATTGGAGAACAAGGTTATTAAATGTATCTTCATCGGCTATGGTGTTGGTGTGAAAGGATACAAGCTTTGGAATCCTGATACTGAGAAGGTTTTGTACAACAGAAGTGTAATATTTCATGAGCTGAAACCTTCAACAGCTGATCCACAGTTAGAGACAGATCAAAGAGAAAAGAAGAATGATGTAGTTGAAATTCCTCAGACTCCAGGAAAGGAGGAACTACATGGTGTACCTGAAACTGAGGAGAGTTCTAGTAGCTCTTAGAGTTTTGAAGAAGAATAACCACAACCTCAACTAGTAAGAAGGTCTACACATGAAAGACATCAACCCAATAGGTATGGTTTCTCTATGTTGGATTTGAACTGTGCCTATGCTTTGATTACTAACACTGATGAGCCTAGGACTATGAAAGAAGCAATTAGCATGTCTAATTCAAATTCCTGGTTGGAAGCCATGAATGAAGAAATGGAATCATTGGAAAAGAATGAAACTTGGAATTTGGTACCTTTGCCTGAAGAGCGAAAGCCTGTTGGCTGTAAATGGGTATTTAAGAAGAAGATTGGTCTAGATGGTAGTGCTGAAAAGTATAAAGTGAGGTTGGTTGCAAATGGGTATTCCCAAGTAGAGGGAATTGATTATGGAGAAATATTTTCCCCTGTAACTAAGCTAACATCTATTAGATTTTTGTTGTCACTTGCAGCTACGTATAACTTAGAGATTGAACAGATGGATGTGAAAACAACATTTCTCCATGGAGAATTGGAAGAAGAAATTTATATGTCCCAACCTGAGCACTTCGTTGAGAAAGGTAAAGAAAGTCTGGTCTGCAAGTTAAAGAAATCTCTATATGGTTTGAAACAATGGCCTAGAATGTGGTACCAGAAGTTTGACACTTATGTGTTGTCTATGGGATTTGTGAGATCAAAATTTGATCATTGTGTGTATTACAAATCTGAAAATGACCATGTGCTTATTATTACCTTGTACGTGGATGATATGTTGTTCATAGAAAATAGTAAGACTATGATTTATGATCTTAAGTCTCAGTTGTCTGCAAAGTTTGAAATGAAAGATCTGGGTGCAGTAAGGTATATTCTGGGTATGGAAATAACCAGGAACATAACGAGTAGGAATCTCTAGGTTAGCCAAAGTAAGTATGTTAACACCATTCTAGAGAGATTCAGTATGACTTATTGCAAGCAACTAGTTGTTCCATTTTTGCAGGGAATGAAACTATTTGTTGAAGATTGTCCGAATTTTTTTACTGAGATGGAGGATATGACCAGGGTGCCTTTTTCAAGTGTTGTTGGTAGTTTAATGTATGCAATGGTCTGTACAAGGCTAGACATTGCCCAAGCAGTGGGATTACTTAGCCGATTTATGGAAAATCCAGGAAGGACACGTTGGGATGTTGTGAAAAGAGTGTTTAGATATTTAAAGGGAACTTCAGAATATGCTCTATGTTACCATGAAAATTTGGTTGGATCACAAAGGAATCTCAATATTCCTGGATATGTGGATTCTGATTGGGCAGGGGACATTGATAGCAGAAGATCCATCAGTGAATACACTTTCATGTTGAATGGTGGTGCGATTAGTTGGATGAGCAAGCGACAGGTTGTAGTCGCTTTGTCCACAACATAGGTAGAATACATGGAAGCAACACACGCCTGTAAAGAAGTTGTTTGGCTTGGTCATTTGTGTTCTGATATTAGTTTTGATGCAGGGCAGATTACTATTTCTTGTGACAGTCAGAGTGCCATTTGTTTTGAAAAAAATCCAACTTTCCATGCTAGGAAGAAACATATCGATGTGCACTATCACTTTGTTCGTGATATGGTGGAGGATGGAAAGGTCTGTTTAGAAAAGGTGGATAGTTTGAAGAATGTTGCTGATACTTTGACAAAGCCAGTGAGCACAAACAATTTCAGATGGTGTGCAAGTTTGATGGGCCTTGGGGCCTATGATCGTTAGTAAATTTGAAGTTTGGAGGAAGCGAGTAAGTCTTCATCAAGTGGGAGCTTGTTGGAAAATGTGCCTCAAATTGCTACCTTGAACCTCTATTAAGGACTTGACGAATTTACCCTCCATACCATGAATTCCTTCCTTCTCTTTGGCGGTAGCACGATGAACCTTGGATTCATCGGCAAAACGGTCGCATATCGGTGAGTGACAATGTGTTGTCTCACAGATATGCCGATATGCGATAAAAGCTCTGTCGGTGTGACTTGGGGTCATCGGTGGAACTCTTCACCAGGCTACGTCGATGGACCGATGGCAGATGGAAGTGTTTTGGACGTCGACGACAGTGGGGACCACAACATAGTGTACTGAGGGGATCTTGATCTACGGTTGTGATTTGACTAATCCAACGATGCTTGTTTTATTTCGCGCTCAGTTAAGGTGAGTACCGACGAACTCTTATGAACTGAGCAAATTTTTTTGAGTGTTTGACACTTGGCGGCATGCGAGGTGTGCAGGCTTTGAACATGTGTCATTGTTTCGGAGAAACTTATTGGGAATATTGTAGATGCTTTTTTGATTCCTCGAAATTGCACAAGATGTGTACGTGTGTCTTGGTGGACTCTGGCAGTCTGGCGATTGGACGGGTATCGCCATACCGTGGTGGCCATTAGGCCATGCCGCAATAGCACGGTAGGAGAAGCTCGGGGCACAATTGACTATTTTGATAGTCAAAGCGATGGACAAATGGCGTGATGACACTTGGCACAATCTCATTCGTTGATTTTACATCGCTGTTGTAAATCAATTGTTATTGGTCGAATGTTTAAATATGTGAAAGCAATATGTGCATCAACTGTAAGATTTGATTCGACGACTAAAAAAATCCAAATCTAGGCAATTCTCTGTAATAGAATTAAATGCCTGGGCGGCCCAATGCGTGATTGCAGGGTGATTTGATCAGAGATCTAGTTGCTTGTCGGTGAAGTATGGAATTAAATTCGCTCCCCCTTTGGTTGTTGAAGCGATATAGGCATAGAGACTAAGGTGAAATTGTGAGTTGTGATTCATTGTATGCGTTAATAGCATTGGAACAGTGAGGGTGTTCAAACTGAAATCTGTTGTTGTGAGCTAACTATCAGAGAGTGAAGTCCATAATTTTGTATGTAATCTGTTTACTGTAATACAAAGTGACTTTGCTTGTTGTGGTGGGTTTTTCTCCCATAAGGGTTTTCCCACGTATATCTGGTGTTATCTCTATGTATGCTTTATTTTTGTTGCTCTTGTCTTACTGTGTATGTGCATCTCAAACGTAAGAAAGTTTTAAATAATGGTTTTTTGCACTTTTCCTCTATGGTTTTAGCGTTAGGAAAGCGTATTCCGCACCTCTGCTTTTCCTTTCACATTAATTATACAATAATTATCACATTATAACCATATTTCCATATATTTCAAATCAGGTTCAGGTTTGCATAATGAGCATAAAAGATAGTAAAGTTTAGGAATATGTATGAAATAAGTGTCTAGAAATGTCTATGAGTATGAATAAAAACATTAGAAAACTAACTAATAACTAGACTTGTCATTCGCCCAACTACCCATTTGCTTGTCCTCAAGTAATTCAACTAGGGCTGGAAGTTGTAATGTAAAGTGATCTAGACCTGAGATCTATAATAACATCTACTCCTTTTATTTGTTTCAATTAAAAGCCTCCATATCATGCAAGTCTATCCATTCTAATAACCTTTGCTTCCTCACGTTCCTCATTCTTTTCCCCTGACCAATGTGGCATTGGGTAGATAAGCATTGGTGGTTGGAAGGTGAGTGGTACCCATTTAAGTCCTCTTTCTTTGGTAACATCCATGTACCTGCGTGTTCTCTAAAGCATGCATATGAAATTATAAATAGAGTGGGGCTCCTTTCTCTACAACTCAGGGGTTAAATTGTCTCACCTTTCTTGCACAAATAGGTAACAATGATGGATGATTCCTACAATCAGCATCTGAATTCTTTCATAGTCTCTGATCCTTAAATTCATGATTTTTCTACCCATACCTTTGTACTACAGAAGTTTTATCCACTCCTCTATTATTACATGGGGATTTTTGGATTCCTTTCTAATTGGAAGAGAAATTTACTTCTCCCTCTCAACATATTCTTGCATAATCTCACTCCTCTACCTTTCATTCCTGAAGTATGATGCTAGTGCCCTAATTTGTAAATCACCCACAAACATTATGGGTTCCACTATGTATCATCTAGCAAACATGATTATGTAAATAAAATTCACATAATTGGTCTTGTTCATCAAGTGTGGCATCAACAAAAACATTGAGAAAATCAAACTTCCTACTCATTGCAACTGGAAAATTACTAATCAATTTGTTGAACTGATAACTCAAGAATTTTTCTTCTAAGAATAAAGCATATGTCCTAGCAGGAGGTTTGCACCTAAAAAATTGAGCAGCCTTGTCTGCTACTTCCTGAAGCGTGCTTATTAACTTTTCAACACAATGTCTTTACTCTCTAGAATTCTGGTGTGCTCTAAAACTATTATTTCCTTTTCCTTCTCCCATTTATCTTTCTGTTGGGAGAATTCTTAAGTGGCTTTCCATAGTTTGTGTAACAACCTCCATGGATTAAGAATTAAAAAGGTACACTTATTCCATGTAACAAAACAAATGACATGACATGAGTCCAATATACGAGAAAGAGACAAGAAATTTTATTATTTCATAAATTTGTGAGTACATAAGCCATTAATCTTGGCATGGCATATAGGAACATATTCCTTACATTAGACCACATGATTGAGAACAAATTTGTACTCCAAGATCCAAATACATTGACCTTCTTCACAGGATTCCTTCAACGTCAAACTGCTTTGACCTCATCAATGGTGAGAATATTGCTAGAGCATGTTTCCATCCTACCACAAAGTGATTCACTTCCCCGAAATTCTTCCTAAAAGGAGAATACCTGGCCCAACATGAGGAAGACTAGCAATGCAGAACTGATTGGAGTAATGGAATTGAGGTGTGTGACATAACCACAATGAATGATAACATGATAAACACATTAAGGAAAAACCCCCAAACATGCATGCATTGAAGCATATTCAATTATAAACCACATTGAGCAATGTTATAGTTCACCTTTAATGCTACCATGATTTGTCAACACAAGTAAAATGCTAAAACATATGCGCACATTGACGCTTGTGCAATACATAAGCATATCATTTCATCTTCAATGCTACTCAATCCATACTTTAATATAAGCAACAAGGTATGTTCATTGCAGATGTTGAAAATGAATGTAAAACTGTAGTAAAAATATAGCTTAAAATTTGTAAATCTTGTGTAACTGTAGATTCAATTTCAGTATTCTTTGTCATTATCTCTTGTGTATGATTAATCTTGGATTAGATCAAATTTAATGTTGTATAAAGTAGATAGAAGATTGTAGAAGAAATATAAGACAAAATAGAAAGGACACAACATGTACGTGGATAAACCCTTTCTAGAAAAAACTCCACCAGAATTGGTCTTGCTTGTATTATTTAACCTTGAATAAGATTACAATAACATTGATTCAATTCTCCTTGATATGCTTCCTTTGTTCTTCAACAAATCTTCTTCACAACCTACAATATTTTCTCACAAAACTCTCTCATACAATTGCTGCAATAATATACAATATTCTTGCTTACAAACTCATAAGAGTTATCAAATATATAATCACAAAGCCTCTTGATAAAATCCACACCTAGGGTTGCCAAGTTGAGTTCTCATATGCATGCACAAGTCAAACAAGAGTCTCCCTCAAAGTTGGCGCCCAATACTGAAGTGTTAACCTCGTAGTTGTCAAAAATATATCATTCAATCTCATCCTCAAAGTAGGCACCCAAATTGGGTCCCACTCAACTGATCATTGAAAACATCTTTTCCATGCAATAGTTGTAACTCACAGATGCCAACTTGGGCACCCAAGGTGGGCCCAAGTTAATATTTGTTAACCGAAACACATTTGTCACCGATTCATGCAAAACAATATGCATGAATGATCCTCCATCTATTAACTGAATGTATTCACCTGTTATCTATCTATGCAACTCAAGTAACTGAAGTTAACTAACATGCAATTGAAGATAACTGGAACTGAACTGAATTGAACTAAACTGAACCTCGTAAACATCAATCCCTATTTTATAGGAACTCAAAATGCATAAATCAAAATCCCTATTTTGTAGGAACCTAGAATGCATTTCTGAAGTGTACTCAATTCACCAACAAGTTAACTGAACCAAGGTGGATCCCACCTCCCATGTAGGCGCCCATGTGCTCCTATTTTGTAGGATCTCTCCAAGGTGTCCTCACATGCTCCTGTTATTTAGGAATAACTACAAATGTCAAATTAAATGTTTATTTCATTTACAATTAATCTCTTCCTAATCCTAGTGTTGTACAACATATTCCAAGGACTTATGAGATACATGAAATATGTTTAGAATGCAATTAAATGGCATTATATCCCTAACAATAGATAAGAGTATGCTTTCATGATAATTTGTCTATATGCACGTACAAGCATATCAACAAAAGGCATTAAATCAAACAATAAAAACTTTTCAAACGTGCATATAAGAGAAATAAAATGGTTCCTTTATAACTATAAGCAAATATTACTTTAAGAAGGTATAGCTCATGTGTGTATGAATGTACATATATAAGCTTATTTATGAGTATACATTCTTATGCAAATAAATAACAAGACTATCTAGGAGTGAGTTCCTGTTATCCACATGCATGAGAGCAAATGATGTTGCTTTGTCTATTCTTCATTATGATAAGGTTTGTTTTAACATTTAGTTATTTTTCTAAAGGATCTCTAATTGAGTCACAATGCATCAAGATTAAAGTGTTGTGCATGCCACTATCTAGATAATATTTAAAGCACCTTCCCAAGTTAATTCAAAATGATTTGAGAACCTTCCCAATCATGCTAAATAATTTTATTCAACAATTAGTCTTAAGATAAAAACTATAACCTATTAAAACACAAGTTTTAAGTCCTTGATAAGGAATCTTAAATATTGCATCATAAGTTCTTACATTGTTTAGTGATAAGAAGTACTTATCAAATAATTTCAAATTTGTTAAATATAAAAAAAGTAAATAATTAAAACTATAACCAATTGCAGAGTCATAGATATTGAAGCTTTTATTGTGTATCTAACTCATTTATCAATTAAAAGTCAATTTAATGACTACTAGATAAATCCAAATGATTAATCTTTTTAAAATTATCAATCATCAATAAGACATCATGCAAATATCAATTGTAACCAACTAAACAACACTTTACTATAAATGTCAACTTATTTTCTTATGCATCCAAGGCACTCCCGGTGATGAGTTGTGTTTCATACTTAATCCTCATCCATTAATAAATTAGGTTGAGTGTACAGTAACTTTATTTAGTGTCATCAATTTCTATGTGAGTGTGTGTATTCCATTACTACCCTTCAATTTACAAAGCTAGTTTACCTCTCTCCAACAGTGTTCTCTCCCTCGCGATGGTGGTGGTCTTTCTGTGGCAATCATGGAAACAACATTGCACTTTAGTCCATGTTAACATGTTCAAAATCAAATTCAATAATATTTCTAAACGTTCCTTCCTATCCAATTAAGATGTAATCATCTCAATACTTAACAATAGAAATAATTTTGCACAATTTTATATCTTCAAGATTCATATTCATGCACATATATATACTTTTGCTTACCATACCCTTGTAGTTCGATAGGTTGGTTAGGTTATCCATGATTACTTTTTGGTGTTCCTGTCTTTCTTTATACACACTTGTGTTATTTCTAGCTCATCCAAATATCAATTCCTCATAAATAAATCACATATTAAAAGGCGAAAGATTACAACTCCCAAATATGAATAGATTTAACGTAGATCAAAATAAGAGCATATGTACATAAAAAATATATATGAAATTCATTCACTTACCTTCTTTCACAAGTGATACTCTTGTACATCTACATAACATCTATGCACATTCTCAGATTATCAGAAAGTATATTGTCTTTATAAAATCATTCTCATATAGAGCCTCATTTGCGATCCCAGATTGTCAATGTACATGAGTCAGAGGTAAAAAATAATCGATCTAGTAGAGACAATCACAAGATGAGAAATAACTGCATACTTATTACATATTCACATGTGCAAGTACATAATTCAAGTTTGAGCATGTTTACAAAAGCACAACACTTATACCAATGATAGTGCATCATACGAGCAATAATCAAGCAATGGTATAAAACATAATTTGTGAAGTCTCAGACTACCATCAATCCACATATGGCTAGTCAAAAGACGAAAACACGATTTGGGTGCTTTTCCACCCAATCATGGAGGTTATACATCCACAAATTTCTTCCTACTTGAAGATATATCGACCCTATATGAAGTGCCTAGCTACCTAAAAATATTTTAGGGGCAGGGGGAATCTAGTGCATGCCTGTAATGTCTGCATGCACATATATATAGAAATGTCTATTTACAGGATGTGGCAAATAATTGTATCAAATAAAGTTTGCTAGGCTAACCATCTTTTTCAATGGTTTGGACTTTGGCCAAAGTGTTTGAAAATAAATGGAAAGATCCTGAAAAGAGGATTGTCCTTCTTTATTGCTCCACATTCGACACCCATATTGGAAGGTAATTCCATAATCACTCATACTTAAGCCTATCAATCATATACAAGGAGGCAATATTTAGCACATCTTGCATAAATGGAAAGAATATATTAAAGAGTAATTTGCATCTTCTCATGGTTATTAATACAATGCATGTTATTATGTAGCAACATACATGCCACTCATCACAATTTGTGAGACAAAATTCAATCATGATACTAATTCAATATCAATACGTTCTCCGCAATTTACTCCCTCAAACGTTCTATCATTGTTTATGGTGAACTTGATAGGTTACAACACTTAACACGATATAGGACCAACAATGTCAAACATTTGGATAAGTCACCAAGAGATTTTAAAATAAAAATCAAATAGAGAAGAATCATAAAATCAACACTAAGTCAAAAAATATCAATTCCAATAATAGATCAAGTATGACCAAGGGTTGCAAAATCGATCATCAAAAGAGTTGTGGACTAGTCCAATCATAAGAAAAACAAAAATACAAATGTTGGTCCTTAACACAAGAAATGTTTTCATCAATGAATCAAAATAAATCATCAATTCGAAACACTTCACATAACCGAGTGACCACACTAGTCACACAAAGGGAGTAAATGATTGCACGACACCTTTCATCCAAGATGCGTTAGAGAACATAACCAGTCTAATCATTTCCAACTACATGTTTGTGCAATAATTCAGATATCAATACATGCTTCCATGCATTTTCTATATAAATAATTTTTGTTTTGATGCAATGCAAGAAGATAAATGAATGAGGAATTCTCACATTATTTGCAAGAGTTAGATTCACTCAGTACATTTCATTCACTTGGAATATTATAATTTCAAACTTTTTGTATATGATCACTTCCATTGCATGTTCAAAAGACATATTCATGTAACGGTTCTAAGATTTCCAAACAAGGACACATCAACTTATGCAAAAGATGGCATTTCATTTAGCCATGCAAGAACTACCCACTTAAGGGTCTACACCATCCACATCTCAAGTCACTATCAAAATCCTAATACAATGACATCCACATACTATGAAGGTCAACATATTGAAGTCATTAGACTCGATGATCCTTGATTTACGTTATAACTTAGTTACCCTTGCTTTGCAGGGTAGGGTCATTTAATCATCACAATTCATATTAGAAGGTTACACATGAGGTAGGATCCTCTTTAACACATAATAAATCAGTACACAAAATAGGCTAACTAACTATAGCCACCATTGTGGAGTCTAACAAACACACTTGACCCATATAAACTTTTTAAGATGCTACAAGCCATTAACTACACAGGTTCTTACACACAAACATCATGAATAATACAATCTAGAGACTTAAGTCATTGTCTCGAATAATTTACTAGGTCAACTTTCACATATATTTTAACACTTCCTTTCATACATGCAAAAATGCATTCTCATAGGTACGAGGTACCATGCTCATCCAGTAAGTACAACAATACTAATATTATAATCATGTCATGCACAAGAGTCTATTTAAATGCATCTCTATAATTAGCATGCAACACATATATCTTCTAAATTTTCCTTCATTATATTAATATTCTCATCATGCAAAAGTTGGGACAACCCTTAGAATTTCAATGCATATTTGGAATGACATGCATATGCTCTTTCATCTGACTCTTTTCTTTTCATGCGATTGATAAACTTAGGATGCCTACATGAATTTGTTTCCTTCTTATGATATCATACATACATATGCTCATTTCTTATTACAAACAAATGATTTTAAAAAGGCACTATGCAAATTTTCAATGTAAAGTAAGTTTCTTTTCATGCAATAGTTCTACTTAAACGTAGCCTTGAAGACCAAACTCTTGGCTTTAATTTGCTCTAGTTTTCAACATATAAATTGCACGTAGTTTTCAATATGCCTTAAAAGGGAATATCACCGTGCGAGAATCTATTTAGGTTTCTTATGATGTGTTCAAATACTATATTAGGAAACATCTTAGAAGGATTTCAAGTAGTCATGCAAGGGATGTTCCACCTTATTTCTTCTTAATGTACATCCCTATATCATAGTGTATTACTACTTATATCCATAAATCTCATAAACTCCTAAGAAGGTAGGCTATTAACCCTTCTACTACTTGTCTTAGCATACCATCCTATTATCTATCTCATCATCAATTGCATCTTTGTTCCAACTTGATGATTATCGAATGAATATACTTTTATGAATCTTAATGATTTCAAATTATTCTTATAATTTCAAGACATCATTCATGATACTTCCTCTTATAGGATATTTCATTAGCATATCGATAATATAGTTAGTGGGTCCTAGCATCTAGAAAGGACCAAAACTTGCAGCTAACAAAGCTTATCCAAAGAACTTATCAGATACGAGGCAACAACCACAAAACAAGCATGTGAAGGAATAAGAGCAAAGCATCAAACACGCAGGTCCAATGTACAAGTAAGGTATGCATTTATTTATCAAAAATTCCCAAGCGATGCCTTCAAAGATACTCAAGGGCTTAGGTCATGCACACAAGAATTTTAGGATGTTTCCAACTCAGACATTGATCAAAATTGATCTTTCCAATGACAATTCTATGTGCCAAAGGCACTACCCTGAGAGTGACTATTTTTTGCTTCCAAGAACTCTAAGACAAGGGACATCGTCCCTTTCTTGTCAGGTGTAACATAATCTAAGAGACATTAATACATGAATACAATTACCGGCTTGCTTACGCATCACGTGCTAAGCACTTTTAGGAGGTTCATGCAATCGAGTGTCACAACTAAGCAAGGTGAACTCAAGGCCCTAGTGTTGAACCTTAAGCTCTGATACCAAATGTAATGACATCCATGGATTAAGAATTAACAAGGTACACTTATTCCACATTAGAAAATAAATGACATGACATGAGTCCAATATATGAGAAAGAGACAAGAAATTTTATTATTTCATAAAGTTGTGAGTACATAAGCCATTAATCTTGGCATGGCATATAGGAACATATTCCTTACATTAGACCACATGGTTGAGAAAAAATTTACTCCAGGATCTAAATACATTTACCTTCCTAATAGGTTTCCTTTGATGTCGAATTTCTTCAACCTTAGCAAGGGAGAGAACATTGTTGGAGGACGTTTCCACCCTACCATGAAGTGATACACTTCCCTAGAATTCTTCTTGAAAGGAGAATACTTGACCCAATAAGAGGAAGACTAGCAATGTAGAACTGATTGGAGTAATGGAATTGAGGTGTGTGGCATAACCACATCTAATGATAACATGATAAACACATCAAGTAAAACACCCCAAACAAGCATGTATTTAAGCATATTCGGATATCAATCACATTAAGCAATGTTATAGTTCACCTTCAATGTTACTTGGGCCTCATTTTCTTATAAGAAACAAAGCCTAATCTAGCAAATAGGAATAATGCTCTCATGATTTTTCAACACAAGTAAAATTCTAAAACATCTTCACACATTGACGCTTGTGCAATACATAAGCATATCAATTCATCTTCAATCCTACTCGATCCATACTTTCATATAAGCAACAAGGTAAGTTCATTGCAGATAAGAGTACACTTTCATGATAATTTTTTTATATGCGTGCAAGCATATCAACAAAAGACATTAAATCAAACAATAAACATACTTTTCAAATAAGCATATCAAATAAATACAATAGTTCCTTTGTAAGTATAAGAAAATATTACTTTAATAAGGTATAGCTCATGTATGCATGAATATACATATATAAGCTTATTTATGAGTATACATTCTTATGCAAATAAATAACAAGACTGTCTAGGAGTGAGTCCCTGTTCTCCATATGCATGAGAGAAAATGACGTTGATTTGTCTATCCTTAATTATGATAAGGTTTGGTTTAACATTTAGTTATTTTTCTAAAAGATCTCTAATTGAGTCACGATGCATCAAGATTAAAGCGTTATGCATGCCACTATCTAGATAATATTTAAAGCACCTTCCCTAGTTAAGTCAAAATGATTCGAGAACCTTCCCAATCATGCTAAATACTTTTATTCAACAATTAATATTAAGATAAAAACTATAACCTATTAAATACACGTTTTAAGTCCTTGATAAGGAGTCTTAAATATTGCATCATAAGTTCTTACATTGTTTAGTGATAAGAAGTACTTATCAAATAATTTCCAATTTGTTAAATATAAAAAAAGTAAATAATTAAAACTATAACCAATTGCAAAGTCATAGATATTGAATCTTGTATTGAGTATCTAACTCATTTATCAATTAAAAGTCAATTTAATGACTACTAGATAAATCCAAATGATTAATCTTATAACAATTATCAATTGTAACCAACTAAACAACACTTTACTATAAATATCAACTTATTTTCTTATGCATACAAGGCACCCGTGGTGATGAGTCATGTTTCATACTTAATGCTTATGCATTAATAAATCAGGTTGGATACAGTAACTTTATTTAGTGTCATAACAGGAATATTATATCCAGTGTTTCTCAGAACATTCGATATCATGTAAATGAATCTACAGATATCAATTATGAATAAAATAACAACGAAAGAACAATATGCCAGAGGATAAAATTATGCCAGAAGTTTTACATGCAAGCCATGAGGAGGAGGTTTCATCCTACACATAGGTGTATTCATTATCAAGAAAAATAAAATGGCTCTATCTTGAAAGGTTTTCAAGATTGCAAGCCGATGAAACCTCATATGTGAATAGATTACAACATCTAATGAAGGCACACAAGGGTGGCTAATTCAAGACAAATATTTCAGCCACTTGGTTCGTCTTGCATGCTGAAATAAAGATAGAATGCCATTAAGAAAGGAAGAACACCATATACAAGTTGATCTTTCAGCTCGAACCAAGACAAATTTCTCAACCTTTCCTAGCATCTTCTCCATCTGTGCCAAAATGAGGACTTTGGATCAGAGTGTGATCTTCCACCATAGCTTATATGTGAGCAACACATTCTTCATCAGGCCCTTATTACATAATGTTGTGAGATCGAGATAAGCAGAGGTAGGACAATGGTGATTTATGATTGAAAAAGGAAGAGTGAAAAAACAATAACATTGCTAAGGATTTTCGATCTTCCATAGACCACAATGGTAATCCTTTTGTTTTGGAATAGGGGTTTAAATTGACTAAAAACGTCGCAATGCAATCCATCAATCCTAGGGAATATGATGGAGCTCAATTGATACTTCTTCCTAAATGTGAGCGGTAAAAGTTACTGGCATGACATAATAAATTGGAAAACCACTAAATGATGTTATTAATAGCTAATACGAATCCTTCATTGAGCATAAATGCATGCACCTGTTCATTAGTTATTTCCTGAATTGTTGGCTTATGCAAACGGTGATCACTTAGAGAGGAGAGATACATGCAAAAATCCCCTGTCCCAGTTGGGTACTCCTAAATATAGCTGAGAATGCATATAGTAAATGAAATTTGTTTAAGGAGGTGTATAAATGCAAGTGAGAAAGTATAGGCAAGGCACCTGAACTGCATGAAAGAGTTCCTTAGAGCTGGGAGAAACGTCCTCATAATATATATACATATTAAAATAAACATCTGGTGTTGATAAGAGTATCTATTCACAAAAACCATCAAATGATTGGCCATGTCTATGATATCGGCCTGGCCCAACATAAAGATCGAATTACAATAACTATGTATGCAAGGTAGACCCAAACATCACTTGATGATTAAGGTGGTAATTAAATTTAAGGCAAAATCCAAATCACGGGTTCTAAGTTAGACATTCAACCATAAATTTCTTGAAATGCATTCTCTTTTGCAAGCATAACGGGCATCACCCACTTAATCTAACATCATATAAACATAAAATTTGATTCAAATGTGAATAAAGCTACATATTACCTTCAACGCTATCCCTTCCTATCAAAGGATCCAAGATTCTCCTTCCATTGTTTTTCCTACGGGATTCTTGATGCCTCCCTCTAGGAAGAGTCCCCGTTCTATGTGTCCATTCCCTTTTTATTTTATTTTTAGCACCACTATCAATACGCCATTGAGAGCATTATGATGAAAGTAGTATCGATGTGGAAGATTAAATGCATATAAATAATTTTATACCAACAAATAATGTGTACACACAAGCAATTATTTTTGACATGCAATTTAAAATGTGGATATATACATAAATGCTTACATGCAAATAAATAATACATGCATGCAAATGCCAACAATTATAATTAACTTCCAATTTAAATGTAGATATATAAATACTTTACATGCAACAAATATAGAATGTGTCTTATTATTTCCTTTATTTTCTATATATTAATTTTTATTTTAAATAGGTATTTATAAATATTAACGAAGCATAACAGTAATTTCAATAACAATAGAATTAACCTTTAAAACTTTTTATGCAGTAATTTAACATTTAAGTCTTTAGAAAATGAGATGTGACAACTAGTAACTTAGAGACATGGTTGTATGATAGGTTGGAGTTTTTATGGCAGGGGGTTTTCTGTTCTCAGTCATGAGCTATGTGTTTCCTGCCTTTACCATTGCAAGTTGTGCAAGGGTGATCCCACAATACTGATTTACAATTTTTGGGAGATCCTGATTTTTGTTGAAATCACATATTTTTAAAAAATATAATGATTTAAGATTTGAAAAGTTCTATTTAAAGGATTTCAATTAAAGAGGGTTTGATCAAACCACTCTTGGATAGAATCCCGCTAGTTTTAAACCATACCTATAACAAAGTCTCCTTTACACCTATCAAAATGCTAATAAAAAACCACTTTTGATTTACCTTTTGGGGGATCAAATGAATTCATTTAATATTTATTTTTTGTAAGTATATAGTCCTTATTATAAGCTTGCCAAAAAGAATAATTTTAAATGAATTTAATTTTATTATATTTATTTTTTATTTCTTGTGAATGCAGGTTTTTCACCAAAAATCAAGCTCTTTATTCTGCACATGTGGAAAAATAAAAGATTATCAAATTTTTTTTCTGAAAAATATGAGTGCACTAGATATTGAAGTTCTTGATCCAACAAAAAAAAAAAAATTTAATTTTGATACATACAAAAAATTTGTGTTATGCGGTTCGCCTATGTCTAAATTATAATTGGTTTGACTTTGAAACTTGATTAAGGAAAAAAATATTCAATAAAACACTATGAAACCAATTGGAAGAACTAGATATTGTAGTTAAAAATCTAAATTTGAAAAAATTATAATTTTATCTTTCATGGAAAAAGATTTATGTGTTATACGATGATTGTCACTCCTTACAAATGGTGTTTACTGAAAAAACTAGTTTTCGAAAGAGATGGAAAAAGAAGTGCAATCTAATTCCAAATTTTTTTGAAAAAAATATATTTAAAATCTACAAAAAAAATGTCACAAATCACTAATTTGCATCATCTTCAAATTCCTCATGGTTTAGCTACTATAGGTGTCCGAAAGAGAAGATTTAGTTAAAAAAAATCAGTTTAGTGTCAAATTTGGCCAAAAATTGTAAACCAGTATTGTGGGATCACTCGCAAGCAAGTCTAATATAGATCCATGCCCATAAGTATGCAATTTCTCCTTCAACTCTTGAATTTTCAAATCTCTTTCCTTGTCCCTTTATTCATACGTCTTCACCAGTTCTTCTAATTGTTTAATCCTTTCTAATGCTTCCTATAGTTCCTTCCTTACATTTCTTTTCCTCTAAAAACAAATCCTCATCTTTGTCCAAAAATTGTTCATCACCACCCCTAGTGTACTCACAACCCTCACTGCCAAGACTAGTTGGGGTTCTTTTCCTAGTTTTCTTTGCAACAAAAATATCCTCTGAATCTAATTCAGAGGTGGTTGATATGTACCATTTTCTTTTCACAGGGATATAAACATTTTCAGAAACATTAGTTTTTAGTTATGAATCAATCCATACTATCACAATGTCTTCTTCTTGTTGTTTCTTAACACTACCCCTCATGAAAGCTTTCCTTTTCAAGCGGTGTGAATTCCTTGGCTGGATGGACTTCTATTTTTGCACCTTTGAAGGTGCAGAGTAAGAACCACCTCTCTTCTTTCTAGTTGTTGGTGTTTTAGAAGAAGATAGGGTTTCATGGAAATCTTCTACTATAGGCTAATCAAAGGTTGTGTGTGGTGACCTTTGTAGAATTTCTTAGGTCTAGTTCTCCCCTACTACGGGTAGGTGAAGAAATAGACCAATTGGGGGGCATTTCCCTTAATGATGCAACAGGTGACTTCAAGTTCTCTGGGATAGCTGGTTCCTCAAGAATGTTGTGAATGTGTTCACAGATCAAAAATATTTCCCAGAAAACATGTGGGTATTAAACCCTAAGACTTCTCTTCACTAACAGGGTAACTAAACAATAATGTGATAGTGTTGAATCATTTATTTTTCTTTGATACTCAGACCCCATTCTCTTTAACATGTTATAGAGGAAATTAGGTACATTAATCCTTCTGTTATGATGAAGGTGACTTAAAATTTTGAAATGTACTGACCTAAATATTTAATAATGTAAGAGGCAATAGAAGACCATACCCATGGAAGTGATAACCTTTTTGTGCCTTGGGATGTCGAGTCGAGGTTTTCTCTAGGCTCCCTAAATTCGTCCATGGTAGCTATTGCATTCACCATGAGAGGGAATTCAGTTCCATATCTTGGAAAATCGAATAACTCTACAATTGTAGCCTTTGAAGCATCTACCCTCAACCCTCGAACAATGGCTTCATCATGTTAGAGTGTTTCTGCAAACTGCCTTGTCATATCTTCATTGTATTATGTTAACTTTAGGAAGTAATCTAACCACCCTGATTGTGTAAAAATAGGCAAGACTAATGTGTCTTCCAACATCTACTAGTGTGCAAATGGTTCCCTCTTGATGATATCTCCTCCCATGATGGGATAACCTTACTTTATTCTTCTCGAATTCTGCAAATTTCAACTCACAAATTCAAATTCACCAATCCTTTTTGTCTTCTATACTTGCACTCTTCAACTGCAATCTCAACTGCTATATCTTTTTCCTTTGTTTGAACTTAAATTGGCTTGAAATTAGGCAAGAAATGACAAGAAGGTTGCAGAAAGGCAAAAAGGGAAAAAAAGGGATTGTGTGTTTTTTCTATTTTTGTTTCCTTTGGTGGCAAATTTTTTAAAACCCTAGAATGATATACTATATCCCCTAAACTAAAACCTTGAAGTGACCTCACTTCAATGTACTTCACTAGGCGAAGGGAATGATTATCAATTATGGAAATAAGATTAATAAATGTAAATCATGTAGAATCAAATGCAAGGATATATTGAAAGCAATTTCAATCTATGTTAATTATGGAAAATTAGTATGCGTACCTGTCACTTGAGATGAACTTAACTCTACTCATGTGAAGCTTTGTAAGAGTGTTTGTTGTTTGATTTTGATTTAAAGTTGGTTAATTGTAATAGGTGATGGAGGAAATGATAAATTGGTGTGTGAGAATTAAAGGCTGCAGAACATACGGTTCATGTAATATGAAGCGATTGTTCAAATGCATGAAAATTGAGATATGCGACGTGGAATGGAGTGGTTAAGTTGCATGTAATGACATAACAAGCTTGTGGTTGCATGTGAAAAAAAAGGTGGAATGAATATTCAATTAAATTGGCACGAATTTTTGAATTTTCTAACAAGCGAGTGATGTGGGTACCTTCATTAATAGGTCCTAATTTGAACTATTGCAACTTTTACTAATATAGCTACAGGTCCCTACTGCATCGTGGAGTGTACTTGAAGAATAGTATTGATTGTATCACTTGTGTGATGTGTGCACATGAAGTTGAATAAGGAATTATACCTGAGTGACCTCAGGAGGTGAGTTGTGTAGCTCATCTATTGAGTCACTTTGAGAACTTTTGGTAGTATGTTTGTATCAAAATCACTAATTGGACCACATTTATGCATTAGATAAATAAGGAAATAATATTTCTATGTTGGCTTCTTATAAATTTTCAATTTGTGGCCATTGACCAACAGTGAAAATCTAACTACATCTATGGTCTACAATTTGACTGCTACATTTGGAAAAACTTGATGCATGTCACGTGGTCCCAACCATCTAGATTGCAGCTTCCGTTTATAATCTTTATACCTAGAATCATATAATAAATCCCAATCACCCACACTAAATTATTTAGTCTTTATAAACTGATAATGCTATTTAGTTCTCTATTTTTGAATTATCTCTATGTGATGCATGACTTCCATTCTAATTTCATCTAGCCCATTCAGATTGTGTAGCCTCTTCTTTTGTGTTGTTGTTAAGTCCATATCTAGGTCAATCGTTGTTATAAGTGTCTTATATTCAAATTCAATGGGAAAGATTGTTGATTTACCATACACTAATTCATAAGGTGTGAAGCCTATGGTTGCTTTCCAAGTTGTCCTATAAGCCCATACTATCTCAAGTAACCTAGCTACCTAATCTTAAATGTGAATTTGCACGATTTTGGTCAGGATATTCTCAATCTCTCTATTTGTGACCTCCACCTACCCATTGACTTGTGGATGATAAGGTATTGATTTTCTATGCCTAATTTCATATTCCTTAACCAATTTAGTAATGAGTCTTGAAGTGAATTGGGGACCTTGATCAATCACAATTTCTCTAGGTACTCCATACCTTGTAAAGATGTATTCGTATAGGAAATTAGCTACATGATGAGTCTAGTTTATGGTCTAATTATCGATAGAGTTTTTTATCCATTTGTTGCAATTGTCATAGGCTCTGATGTTTGGATATTGATCTTTTTATGATATTTCCTTAAAACCTTGGACATTGGGCATAAACTCATTTTCATAGCTTTTAATGATATTGACATGCTATATGAACTATCTGTGTTAATTTTGCATGTGATTAATGAATGTCGCTTTGAGATAGTTATAAATATGCAGTTGTTGTGCATACTAATATTGTCATGCAGATATAATTTGAGGCATGCAACTAAGGAAGATTCTGCCAACTGGACATTCACCATACTGGTCAACAAGGTGGTCATTTAATGGAGGAAAGACTCTCGACGACGGAAAAATTCCTCATTCAAATCAAACTATAACCACCTTGTAATGGTCTTAATTTTTGTTGGGAAAATTTAGGCGTTACTGTTGTGCCAGATGCGCGTTAAGGCAAATATGTGTAACATATTCTATGCGTGCATAGCCACCTCTCCACTTTTTGCGCTTTCCCTAATGTGGTATCCTCCACATTTGTAGGAGTTAACCGTCTTGCTAGGTGATTAGATAAATAAGACTCTGATGCTCCTCTGGGGATTCGAATCGAAGGTTGTTCAATTTGATGATGTACTCGCATTCTTAAGTTTTTTTGAGTAATACAGTCATGTTGCTCGATTGTACTCATGTTCTTCAATGAATGAAATGAAGTTATAAGTTTGTGCATCTGAGTTTACATTAGTTTTATGGGATACTCATATAAGGGGGACCACTTGGTGAGTATTTTGTCCCATACCTTAGTTTAGCTTAGCTGTTATTTTATGTTCATTAATTAGTTAAGAATCTGACATTGTCTATTCCTGCAGCCACTAGAATTCTATTCCGTGACTATTCCTGCATCCAAAACAGACAGAGTAGTTTCATGTTTGTTTGCTCATATTTTCATTTTTGTCATGTATTCCAGCTTAGTATAGTCGTTGTTTGATGCTCAACACTTATGTTATTTCCTTACAAGCAATTTACTTTCAGTATTGTGTCTTTCTTAGTTGTAGGATGAATATGGCTACTTTGGATTCCTAGTGCACATACAGTGCTGGCCCATTTCAAGTTAACGTCCCTGGGTTAACAATTTAAATGCACCTTCATGATGACTGAAATAGATATTCAGATTAGATGTCCAATCTCTGAATCACAGTTGTGAAGGCTTAGTTGTTGAATCATTATAGCAGGTCGACATTTTTGGTGCCATTGTCGACGATGTTGTCAAACTAGGGTGTTCTTTGGATTCATTGATAGTTTTTATTGTTGTATTATTTTTGGAATTTGTTCTTAGTACACCCCTCATTTAGGAAAGTAATGACCCTCCTATTCTTTTACCAATTTTTTGTGTGAGCTGGCTGATAGTGAGTTGATACTGTATGCATAGAGAAAGGAGAATAGATTCTCGTGGGAGATTCCTTCCTAACAATCCTAATCTATTCCAGATAATTGAGTATCAAAACCTGCCCAGAGACGAAGAAGAAGAAGAAGATCCACACCTCTTTGCTGATACATTTCCAAA
Source organism: Sequoiadendron giganteum (assembly GCA_007115665.2). NCBI lineage: Eukaryota > Viridiplantae > Streptophyta > Pinopsida > Cupressales > Cupressaceae > Sequoiadendron > Sequoiadendron giganteum. Next base: position 329,963,222 of record CM021105.1, on the reverse strand, counting down.
TCTGACCAATTCTAAAGCTTCCTTTGAAGATCATAATTTGATTGAGAACCCCCTTGCTTTAGAACTTCATCAGGCAGGCATGGGTGATGCAAATAGAAATAGACATAACCAACCAACTTTCCATTTCCCTATTGCTCATCAGAATGAAGTAGACAACCTCAAAAATATCCCTGCTTTAGTTCTTCCTAAGTTCTATGGACTTGTCACAGAAGATCCTGATGCATTCTTGTTCGAGTTTGATATACTCTGCAGGAGCTATGACTATACCACTGATGCCCACCAACTTAAGCTATTCCCTGCCACCTTGAAAGAAGTTGCATTAAGATGGTTCATGAGCTTAGGAAAAGATACTGTGGAGACTTGGGAGGACATGAAGACCAAGTTCCTTGATAAATACAAGGAATATTGTAGGGGCAATGACATGAGAGGAGGTGACATTTTTAGGATGCAACAAAAGGAGGATGAGAGCCTGGAAGATTATATTTTAAGGTTTATGTTTTGCCTACAGAAATATCCACACCATACACTCAATGAAGAATAAAAAAGGTTTATTTTCTTCAGAGGAATTAATGACAGCTACACAGATGCCTTGGACCTAATGGGAGGAGGAGATATCACCCAAGTTCCTTGGGAGGACATCAAGAAGGGGAGAGCTTACCAATCTTCCACGAGTAGCTCATCTACCAGTGGATTTTCAAGGATGAAGATTACTCACTTACTGGAAGACTTCAAGCAAGACATCATAAACAATCTAGCTACTCAGCTAGATACACTTTAGGCCAAGAAGAAATAAAAGGAGGCAGAGACAATGTTGGCAGAATATTGCCCTCATTGTAGACAAAAAAAAAAGGACTGCAGATGCAAGATGATAGCTAGTATTGATAGCAAGATGGCACCTGAGTTCAAGCCAATCTAGGGTGAAGAAGATCAAGTCTACTTTGTTGAACAAAGGAGGCCATGAGCCCCAAGACAGGGTATGCCACCAAATTCTCTATCTTTTGTTGGGCCATATTTCAATTCTTATTCATTTGGTAACCAATGGAAACCCCCATATCCATCCACTTATGGATGATATCCACCGCAACCTTGGAATAGCCCTCAAAATTCCTGGCCCAATCACCAAAACTCTCCATCCCAGTGGCAACAAAACTAGGGGAATTTACAACAATTTCAGGGAAATCAACAACCACCTCCAGGAAATTGGCAGCAAACATCCCAATGGAGGGGAGGACAAGAATGACCAAACCAGACAACCAATTACATGCAACCACCTTCTTAGCCTCAACAACCTGCTATAATGCCTCCAACTGCTAGTTCAAATTCAAACGCACCTAAAACTACTCAGCTACCAGCCCAGCCCACACCTAACCCAAATAATAAACCATAGAAACAACTGGTATACTCTGTTGATCCAAATCAATTCCCTGCATATGTTGTGAGTGTAAGTATTATCCCCTTGCGTTCAATAAATACTTTGCCAGCTCCTTCCACACCCATCATCATTGAGCTTCCTATGGAGGAAGAGGAGCCTCTGAATGTCCCTATTCGGCCAAGTCCACCTAAAAATCGTGAACCAGTCTCAATCAAGAAAATTGAACTAGAGCCACCATTTCCCAGAGGTTGGAAACTTTGAAACAAAAGGAAGAAAAGGAGGACACAACTTTTGACATTCTAGATCAGTTGAAGTATATATGTGTTCAAATACCTCTATTTTAGGCCACAAAATATGTTTCCATATATGTCAAGGCAATCAAGGAAGCATGCCTTAAAAATACAAGCAGGAAGAAGAGAGACCCCACTACGGTCCATGTGGTGGGACAGTTGGCTGACATCATGCTTGGGAAAGTGATTGTTCCCAAATATAATGACCCAGGGAGTCCTGTGGTAGGAGTTGTTATAAATGAGATCCAGATAAAGAATGCTTTGATTGATTTAGGAGCAACAATAAATGTGATGACTAAGGACATCCTGCAACAACTAAATGTTGCAAGAATGAGAACTACTCCTATTGTCCTGCAACTTGCTTATAGTTCTACTATTAGGCGTGATGGGATAGTAGAGGATTTTGTGGTAACTTTAGACTCTTGGGAGTACCCAACAAACTTTATGATTCTTTCTCCTAAGGCCACACTAGGCGGGTACCCCATTATTCTTGGAAGGCCATGGTTGGCAACAAAAAATGCTTATATTGGATGCCAGATATGAGACATGACCATTTATGTTGGAAAGAGCACCAACAAGCTTGTTCTCTACCCTCCTGCTCAGCCCTTCCATGATAAAAATGATGTTGTATGGCCACATGTTGGTGAAGAGGCAAAGGAAATTAATTTTGTGGTACAACTTATGATGTTCAATAGAAGTCCTTTCATGTAGCTTCAAGATGAAGATGAAGTATTGTCTAACATAATTCAGAACCATTATGAGATAGAGGAAGCATCATCCTCTCATGCATCTAATTCTACTGAAACAATGAAGACACTCCTGCCCTCTCTTCCTGCAGTCGCTCTTCCTGCAGACGCTCGTCCTACAACCAAATTTCCTATAGCAACAAGTATGTCTCATATATTGCTGCCATATGAACTCAAGGTACCAATAATTAGTGAAACATCTATGGTAGAGTTAACTACACAAGTGCAAGTATGAGAAGGAAAATATCTAAATGTTAACAACAAACTGAGTGAAGAACAACAGTTGTCATTGGAAAATTTGCCTAAGGGCCCATCAGAATTCATTTGCATGGGACTATCATGATATGAAGGGATTGAACCCTAAGCTTTGCACTCATAGGATATATATAAGAGATGGTTGTACACTAGTGAGGCAGCCACAAAGAATAATTAACCCTACATTGAGAGAAATAGTAAAAGGGGAACTACAAAAATTGCTAGATACATGATTTATCTACCCCATATCAGATAGCCAGTGGGTGTCCCCATTGGTGATTGTGCCTAAAAATAGAGGGAAGTGGCAAGTTTGTGTTGATTACAGGGAACTTAATGCTACTACCAAAAAGGACCATTTTCCCTTACCTTTCATAGATCAAGTTTTGGACTCACTTGCAGGAAAGCAGTACTTTTCTTTTCTAAATAGATTCAGGGGTTACAACTAGATCCAAATTGCACCAGAGGACCAGGAGAAGACCACCTTTACCTATCCATGGGGGACCTATGCCTACTCAGTACTTCCATTTGGCTTATGCAATGCATCTGCAACATTTTAGAGGGCAGTCATTAGCATATTTTCAGATATCTCTCTTGATTGCATGGAAATCTATATGGACGACTTCACTATCTATGGTGTTGATTTAAATGAAGCATTGAAAAATATAAAAAGAGTCCTATAGAGATGTGAAGACCACAATCTGTCTTTAAATAGTGAAAAGTGCTTCATGATGATGCAGGAAGGTGTAGTTCTTGGCCACTACATCTCTTACAAAGGAATTCAAGTTGATCCTGCAAAGATTAAGGTGATCACCAATCTGCCTATCCCCACAAAACAAAAAGATGTTAGGAGTTTCTTAGGACATGTAGGTTATTATAAAAGGTTCATCAAAGACTTCAGCAAAATGGCAGCACCATTGTATAATCTCATAACTAAAGATGTTGAATTCCAATGGATAAAAGACTATGATAAGAAATTTTCTGATTTGAAAACAACTTTAACTCATGCTCATGTACTCAAGGGTCCTAATTGGGAGTTTCATTTTCACATCCATACTGATGCATCAAAATATGCTATAGGAGCAATCCTAGGACAAAAAGAAGGAGCTATTGAAAATTCTATTTACTTCGTCAACAAAAATTTGCAAGGAGCTAAATTCAACTATACAGTGATAGAAAATGAAATGTTAGCAGTGATCTATGCCCTAAACAAATTCAGGCACTACATAACAGGCTACCAGATCTTTGTGCACACCGATCGTGCAGCCATTAGATGCCTCATGAATAAACCTTTGATTTCAGGTAGGCTAGCAAGATGGTTATTATTGATGTAGGAGTTTGACATGACCATTGTGGATAAACCAAGGAAGGCCAATGTTGTTGCAGATTTTCTTTCAAGACTGACTACATCAGAGGAAAACCAAGTTGTAGATGACTTCTTCCCTAACGAGCATCTATTTTCCATCAGTTTACAGACACTCTGGTATGCTGACATAGCTAATTACTTGGTCACAGGGAGAGTTCCTCCTCACTTCTCTCCAAAAGAGAAGAGGGTGCTCATTGAAAAATATTTTCCTTTCTCATGGTTTGTTGGTTGCTTGTTTTACATCGAACTAGACCATGTCATGAGATGTGTGAGGGAAGATGAGACATGACATTTTGCATGTATGTCACAATGAACCCTATGGAGGGAATTTTGCAACCAAGAGGACAATAATGAAGATTTTGAACACAGGATATTATTGGCCCACACTCCACAAGGATGCAGGACGATATACAAGGAAGTGTGAAAAATGTCAGAGGATGGGCCAACCAACCAAATTTGATGAAATGCCACTTTACCCCCAAATAGTAATCACTCCATTTGATAAGTGAGGATTGGACTTTGTAGGGCCCATTGATCCTCTATCACATGGTAAATCCTATATCTTGGTATGCACTGATTATGTAACAAAATGGGTAGAAGTTAAGGCCATGAAACATGCAAGAGATATAAAGTTGCAAAATTTCTTTATGAGGAAATTTTCTCATGGTATGGAGTTCCAAGAGAGATAGTGACTGATCAAGGGGCTCAATTCACTTCAACCCTTGTTACAAAACTGATCAATGAGTACAACATTAGGCACATGAAGTGTACTCCTTATCACCCCTAGGCCAATGGTCAAGTTGAGGTGACCAACCAAGAAATAGAAGTCATTCTGACCAAAACAATGGCTATCCATATGAAGGATTGGGCATGCAGACTACTAGAAGTTGTTTGGGCTTACAAAACTACATGGAAAACAACTACATGATTCACTCCATTTGAGTTGTTGTATGGAAAGATAGCTATGATGCCCATTGAATTTGAGCATAAGACTCTTAGGATTGTAGTGGACTTGGGCATGGATATCTCTGAGCCACAAAGGGACAGAATAATGCAACTGAATGCTTTGGATGAGATGAGGAAGGAAGATTTGTATCACACAGAGGTAGAGTAGAATAAGAGAGTAAAATGGTATCACAAATTCATCAAAGATAAGAAATTCCAGCCAGGCGATTGGGCACTGCTCTATGACTCAAGGTATCAAGACAATGCAGAAAAATTGCAAACAAGGTGGCTAGGACCGTATGAGGTTGCTGAAGTATTTCCCAATGGGGTTGTTCAACTCACTACTATTGACCCTGTCAGATTTAAGTTGTTGGTGAATGGTCATCGCCTGAGATTGTATCACAAGCCAACTTCTAAGGAGGAGTTCCTACAACAATTCACTCGACATGCAATACTCGAACTTCCTGCAGCTGAAGGAAGTGGACCTAGTGTCCCTCCTTCTAGCTAACTAAGGTATGTAACTTGTCATAATAAAGACTTCCACTTCTATGGGGGTCCACTTCTTCATCCATCCGCCCATCCATTCCACCTTTCTCTCTCTTCCACCTCGCCATCATCACTTCACTTCACTTCATTCCGTTCCACCTCATTTTGCTCCACTTTCATTAATTGCTCAACTGATTTTTTTGAAAAGTGATTTGTACTTTCTTCATAATCTTTGCAATAAATCTTCCACAAATTCAAGTATGTGCAAATGTAATACCCCTCCCTTTTGTTTCTTGTTCAAGTTGTTTTATGTTATGTTTGGTTGCAGTTACTTTGATACATGATATATTTTGTTATAATGTTTTGATCGCTACTATTGTGGGATGTAGTTATCTAATTATTGTTTCACATGTATTATGGATTAATGATGTTGTAGAGTTAACATGAGATGTTATTATGAGATTCCTGAATTATGATGGAAGTGTCAGTTTCGATGAGTGTATTGGTGAAGAGGATGGTTTCGCATCACTCGCTTGCGAGCGCCCTACGAATCCGTAATTCCTTCTTCACGGTGTGTATTATATGTGGATATATCGTATGATGTTGTTTACTTGGTTGCAGAATTGCAGGTACATGACATCGACTCCACCTGGTTTCACAGGTTTGAGCGTGTCGATCCAACGGTTAAGTTGAACGGGAGATAGTAGCTAGGTAACATGTGTCAAGTTTACACCCTAGCCTTAGTGTGTCGTCAGTTGTGTGTGTCAAATCATTGTTTGTCTTGCTTTGATGTTATTTAATTCTGAAGAATTCTTGATTTGGAAATAGATATTTAGAATAATTACATTTAAATCATGTTGATGGTTATTTAATTTAAATAATGCAATGTGGATAAAAGTTTATATTTAAATTAATTAATTATATTTAATTTATTTAATTAATTAAATTTAATCCAAGGGGGTTGAATTTAGTTATTAAATAATTAAATTAATTAATTAAACGTGATGTAAGAGAATGAAAGGAAATAAAATAATTAAAATTAATTTTGGAATTTAATTTCAACGTGTGGGAATTAAATTAGAAATTGTAATTAAATGTTTACTTGGGAAATGAGTTTCAACTTTGGAAATTAATTTATTATTTGAAATTGCATTTTAAATTAAAAGTGGGTTTTCGAAAATTGAAATTGAAATATCTAATTTACATATAATGTGAATTAGGGTTGTATTAAGTATTTTGATTTATAAGGAATACATGTTTTAATTTTAGGGGAGAAAGGGATTTAGAAAAAAATACATTTTTACATCAAAGAAGAAATTTTGGAAAATTGCACAAAAAGGGTTTGAAGAAAGTTTGATTGTAGAATTGATTGAAGGAAAGATTGTTTGCATTTGTTGGGTTTTGGATTGGATTCATTGAAGAATTGAAGAAAATTCAGGAAATCTTTGGAGGAGGCTTGCATTAGAAATTCATCTCTCCCTATAGCTTCTTGTACCAGGTTTTCCTCTTTGTGTTTTATTGTTCTTGATTGTTTTTCTTTAAAATAGTAATGATTAAAGATTTGTTTGTTAAATCTGTTTTAGAAAATAAATTTGATATTAGAAGAAAAGAATTAAACAAATTTACAGCCCTTGCTTGTGAAAATTCTTGAGTGAAAATTGTGAAAACCTCAGTTGAATTTAAACTATTTGGGGAAATCGATTATGTTGTTATTGAAATCAAACATAGAGATTGAACAATGCATTTAGAATATTTTTAGAAAATGAAACCTTCTGTTTATTATTAAAAATCGGATTTTAAAATCTGCAGAATAGTTATATTTTTTCATGGTAAAATGGTTTGGTTGCATCGCCTATAATTTCTCTTACATAAACTGGGTTGTCAGGAAATTTAAAGGGTTTTTGCATTTTGAATTTTTCTTATCCCTGTCAAAATATCGCAAATACCCAAATCGTAGTTTTTGAGTTATGCTTGAAACATGAGACTGCTATTAAGTTATTTTTCCATGGCTGCTCTGAAAATAAAATAATAATAAATTAATATTTATAAATATTAATATTTTATGTATTATTATTATAATATTAAAATATTATTTAATAATATTTTATATTATAATATATAATATTAAAGTATTATATTTATTTATATTATTTTAAATAAAATTTGTATATTAGATTAGTGGAATTAAAATTATAAACATATGGGGAAATCATTGTTTATTTTAAAATGACATGTTAAAGTTTAATTGAAAGAGGTATATATTTGATTGAAATAATGCATAATTTAAAATTTAACTATGGAATTTAAATTCATGTGTAAAAGGTCCAATTATTAATTTGATTTAATTGGAAATATATATATATATATATATATATATATATTTTGGAAAATTGACGATAAGGGATATTTTATTTTGAATTAAACAATTTGATATTCTGTAAAGAATAGAAGATATGTTAATGATTAAATATATTTAAATATATTAATTTATATTTAGTATATATATATATTGAAGGTATATATCCATTTGAGAGAATAAATAATATTTAATCTTATTTTATTATGTTGTTTGCAAATTGGGTATTATTAGTGTTCTAAAAGAAATGATTAGTATGTGTAGAAAATGTATAGAGAAAGATATTTTTTTAATAGAAGTAATTACTTGATTTAAAAAGAAAAATTTATTTTGTTAATATGATTGAAAAAAAATATATCGAGATGTATATATATTATCATGAGTATTTTCAATCAGTATTTACCTTGTTTTATTTAAGTGCGTGTAATTTAGCTTTGCATGAAGAATTTAAAAGATAAGTTTTGAATGTACGGTCAAAATTGATAAAGAAAAAGATATTTAAATATATTGAAGAATTATAGAAATATTTATATTTAAATGTTTGTTTTAATTAATGAGATTTAATTAGAAACAATATGAATGCGTGGCCAAATAGATAAGCCAAAAGATATTTTTATACATTGATGAAATTGCATGTTTTTAAATGGATAGTTGAAGAGACATAGACTCTGGATAGAAAATTGAAAAGATTGTTTGCAATAGTGTTAGGTTGCATTATAAGTAAATTTAGGAACTAACTATATTGAAAAAAATAAATAGTTATTATGTTTTATTTAGTTCCATAGAGTAATCTAATCATTGTGAATGGAATATTAAAAAATATATGTAATTAAATTTATTAATATATATATTTGGTGTCTATATAATATGGAGCATATATATATATTAAGTGTAAAATTCATTATTGTATTTTATTTTAATGAGATGCATGCAATATATTATTGAATAGAGATTTAAAAATGGATTGATTAGTGTATATGGAAAATGGTTAGAGAAACAATATGTTATTATATTAAAGTGATTGAATGTTTTAAATAGAAAATTGAATGAGACGTAAGATTTGGTTAGGAAATGGAAAGAGTTTACTTGCATGGATTTGTGTCGATTTAAAAGTAAATTAAGAAGTTGTTTTATTGATGAGGCAATCAATTATGTTATTTATTAATTTCTATTTAGATTAATTGAATCATTGTGATTGGATTATGAAAGAAATATGGATTTAGTATATCCAAAAGTAGTATTTTCCTCATGATTATCTTAAATGATTTAATTCTCTGTATTCAGTAAAGGGAAGTAAGTTTAATTGTTTTAGATTTCCAATAATGAAAGGGGAAATAGGGGTTATGATTATATTAGATGATCTAGTTATCGTGTCTTTGACTTTGTCAACACTACTTATTGAATGAGTATGGATTTAGGAAATCCAACTATTAGATTTGATTAATGACTTGAATGCTTTTGTTGCTATGTCGTCAAGTTGCATTGTTGGTTTTGGGATTTAGTGTTAGTCCTAAATTATAAGTCTTCCAGAAGAACCTTGAGGATAAGGGTTGTTGAATTTTATGTCATCCAATTGTTTTCCCTTGGGTAGTGCATAGCATCTTTTCAGTTTACTCGATTTCCTTGAACGGTGATCTTTTGTACCTCATGTGAAAGGAGTGGACTATGTGATTGTTGCCTCCAAGATGTTTGGAGTGAGTTCTTTTATTTGTTCCTTCTGTGAAAGGAGTGGACTATGTGATTGTTGCCTTCAAGATGTTTGGAGTGAGTTTATATTATTTGTATCCTCCTTGTGTTGGAGTGGTTATGATGCTTAATTTGTATGCACTTGTGTTTCCCTTGGTGATTGGTTGTGAGTGCGTTGTCCATTAGAAGAGTGGCTTTTGATAGGGGCTGGAGCCCAAAGTGGTAAACTGGGTAACCTTCAGAAGTGAGTTAATCAAGTGATAATTAAATTAATGTACTTAGATGATTAGGATGCAGTTCACACTAATCAAGATAATTTAATCTTCACTCATAGACACAAGGGCTTGTTTAGACTTGAGATGAGTGAGAAGGCCTGGAATGGCAAGATCAACTATCTTGTCCTTGCGAGAGGTAGTTGATTCCGCATGAGTGAGTATGAGTGTCGGGATTTGATTAAGGCCACCAGGATTACTTGTGCCGGAGCCTATGAAGAATGCCCAGAGGAGATCTCATGACAAACCTTGCGATGACACTCTATCTAGGACAACTGTTGTTAATTGTTTTATGTGTATGGTTCTGTGAACATACTTGATTATTATTATGTCTGGAAGCAATGTGACCTATGTCAGTGATGTTGGAGTTGTACTTGATTTGTACTTGGATGGTAATTGAGTTGTACTTGTTAGTTCATTTGTATGGTTATATCAGTATGAGTTTGCCTTTGGTTAGAGGTAGTAGAATCTTTGTCCATATTACTTAGTTACTATCTCCTAGCATGGGGGGTGGGCCTTCGGGTACCACATTGGTTGGGTGGAACATGCACCAAAACCGTTGGGTCCCCATCTATCTTCAGTACTTGGTGGCGAGACATCCAGATGGACAGCTCGCGGTTCTTGTTGTAATTCCTTGCATTGTAATATTTTAACTTGTATAAGTTATTTTATCCCTCTTATGTTTATGAGGTGGATTTCTGTAATTGTAACCTTATGTACTATTGCCTCATTCTGGGAATGAGTGATGTAACTATTGGTTTAAGATAATGTTTATGAGATTGTATCTTGGTTGATTATCTTATTATGTTATGTGGTATTCTTATGATGTATGATGGTTATTTCATAAAGTTCATAAGACTATGGTTATATGTAATATGTATGTGTGGGTTTAAGTAATCCTAACCTTGTAGCCTTAGAGGTTGTTGTTAATTAGTAAGTGAATGTGTATGTTAAATGCACTTTATAAAAAAAAAAATTGTTCGCTTATGATGTTAATTGCAACTTCTTTTAAGGTTACTTGGCGGGGCATTACAAGGTGACTAGGCACTGCTCTATAACTCAAGGTATCAAGACAATGTAGGAAAATTGCAAACAAGGTGGCTAGGACCGTATGAGGTTGCTGAAGTATTTCCCAATGGGGTTGTTCAACTCACTACTATTGACCCTGTCAAATTTAAGTTGTTGGTGAATGGTCATCGCTTGAGATTGTATCACAAGCCAACTTCTAAGGAGGAGTTCCTACAACAATTCACTCAACATGCAGTACTCGAACTTCCTGCAGCTGAAGGAAGTGGACCTAGTGTCCCTCCTTCTAGCTAACTAAAGTATGTAACTTGTCATAATAAAGACTTCCACTTCTATGGGGGTCCACTTCTTCACCCATCCGCCCATCCATTCCACCTTTCTCTCTCTTCCACCTCGCCATCATCACTTCACTTCACTTCATTCCGTTCCACCTCATTTCGCTCCACTTTCATTAATTGCTCAACTAATTTTTTTGAAAAGTGATTTGTACTTTCTCCATAATCTTTGCAATAAATCTTCCACAAATTCAAGTACATGCACATCAATTTTTATATCTTAATTGTCTTTTAGTGCAATTATTTAATTGTTGTAAATTAATATGGACATTCGCCATAACATGTAATTATTCCCTACCCCTGTCAAATTGTCATTCCATATCACATGTGAGGACATGTGCAAATTTAGGTTGGGGTGCAAAAAGTGCAAATACCATGTCTGCGTGTATGTCTATATTGGTTCATGTCAACAAAATTTAAGTATTGAGTCGATTTGAATTTTGAGTGTGATGACGGCTCATATGTGTGAAAGGACATCAACCGATGCCATTTTCCTTAATCATAGCCTGTATTTATTACTCCTTTACTGCCTTTATTTGCTACTATCATAATCTTAAGCCAAAAGGTAAAATTCAGTCGATATGAGCATTGGAAATTTGGCAGCATTACAGGAAGGAGAAGTTTGGCTTTCAAACAAAAATTACAGGAAGGAAAATTTTGTAGAGCGATTGTTTGATTGCAGGTAATGGGAGGTGGGTTAATTCAAAATGAAACCACGGTTCATGATGTATTACTACAGGATGCACCTTGCCAAGCCGAGTTCAGGAAACTGCGGATGGTAAGACTATTTCCTAAAGCTGAATGGTTTTGATGAATATGTTGCATTAGAATTTGCCCAAATATTGTCTGAAGGAAAGGCCATGGTAAAAGGGTTGGAAGTCACAACTACTGAGGAAAGGATTGCAGAAGTTACAGGGTTTCCTACAGACGATGAACATTACCCTGCTACTAGAGACGCCAGGTCAGCCAGGGTCGAATTTACAGAACCTGGTGATCCTCCATTGAGTATAGACAAACAAGGTGCAAAGAGAACATCTTTGCCCGAGCTATGGAGGCAAGTAGTTGTTTATGTTGTGAAGTATATTACCTATGAAGGTCGTCAATCGAATTTTCATTCCGTGCATTTTAAACTCCTAAACCACATGAGGCACGAGAGAATAATGAATGTGCCAAACATGCTATACCACCTTCTTTCAATCATGGCGACTGAGACCCAAAAAGGTATGGACAACTCCGTTTCCCACCATTGTCTGATCAAATTATTAGTCGAGAAGTCTCTGCATGATGTGTCTGATATGTCTTGGGAAGAATTCTTGAATATTGATCAAATTAGACCAGAGCATTTACAATCTAGAGTTTTTACTTATAAGGTGAGTAGAAGGAGTAATGTTGGGACCACTCCTAGTGCCTCAAATTCTAGTGCAAGCCCTAGTGCAACCCCTCCTGCAACCAAACAAACCATTGAGATTAGTTCTTCGAAGGTAGAGCATTCAAATAAAGAAAGTTCCTCTCCTGATTCTGATGATGATGTCCCTCTTGGCACCCTAATGATAACTAGGGCACAAAAGAAGAAGGCAAAAATAAGGAAGGGAAAAGTTAAAAAGAAAACGACAGAAAGAGAAGTGTCAAGCTCTAGGAAACGAAAAGCTGACACTGTTCTTCCTGCAACAAAGGAAAAACATGAAAGCCCTTCCAGAAAATCAAGACCTGCTGAGCCAGCCTTTGGTGCATCTCTAGAGGAAAGCCCTAAGTTTAGAGAGATATCATGAGAGGATGTAGAAGCTACAATGGAGCAGGTAAATGTTGAGGAAAAAGGACACATTTCAGGAAGCAACAAGCATGACGTTGGCAGATCTTGCTAACATTGCAAAACAAGTTGGAAGCCAGGAGCATGAACATAATCAAGAGCTCCTACAACATGAGAAAAAATAAGGTCTAGTAGCCAGAGTTGAGAGAACAATCAGCATCACTGTAGCTAGTATTAGCTGAGCAAACAAAGTCCCTGCAGCTGGAGCCTTATGAAGAAATAGCAAAAGTGCCAAGTAAATTTTTTGTAGGAATACATAGGCCTTTTGATTTTTCAATGCACGTGGTAATCATGAATGTATGGAAATAAGTGCAAAGGAGGGAGGAAGAATGTAAAGAGGAGAAACGTAGGTTAAAGAGGGAAATTCAAAAGAAAGATGAAGATATTGAAGATAAGAATGAAGAAATTGTTGTTTTAAAGAAAAAGGTGGATAATATCATAGCCTTAGTACCTCAGATATTAGAGTGCAAGGCCCCTCCAAGGGTCTATGCTCTGTATTTGAAGGAGAAGCATCTTTCTTTTAAACTAGCAAGGATTGTATCAGGTTTGAACCCTTCCATTGAGACCCCTCTTGAATTTTTCAATGCTTATCGGATTGCTCCTCTTGAAATGAAGAATTTATTGTGTGAATTCTATTTGCATAATTTTGCTGTAACCAAAGACCATGATTGGAATCCACTGTTGTATGTTGGGGATGTCCAATTGAGGGAATTTATGTCTTGGGTATAGAATGAGATAAGTTGGGGAAAACAATTCAGAACTTATAGGCAAATTGAATCCAACACTCCCCTGCCCATCAGGGTTGAGTCTAAAAATCCTGAAGGCATTTTCAAGGATTGATACAAAATGTTTTACCGACCAAGTTATGGCAATAGGATCCAAACTGAGAGAGTAGCTTATAAAGAATGTGAGGAGATAGAAAAAACTACATGAGAATCTAAAACAAAATACCTATCACAAAGGTGGAATAGCCTAACTGTGACTTGAAACAAGATGAGCCCCACTTTATGCAAAACTATGTTGCAACACTTAAGAGAATTGATAGATATATACAAATTAGGAGGATAAAAAGACAATTTTGGCTTTTGCTGACTTTCCAGCCACCTATCCTATTGTGGCATATGCCAAACTTTAGATACTATAGGTATGACATAGTAGATGAGAGACAAAGATGGAATAGGTTGAAAAGGCAGCAAGGTTTCTAGCTAGCTGCAAATTTTAGGGCATTGACCAAGCAAAAGAACAACCCTTCCTCTGCTGGAGGACCAACAAAACCTTAGGTTGGGGGGGAATGACGAGTCTAGTTTATGGTCTAATTATTGATAGATTTTGTTATCCATTTGCTGCAGTTGTCATAGACTTTAATGTTTGGATATTGATCTTTTTATGATATTTCCTTAAAACCTTGGACATTGGGCATAAGCTCATTTTCATAACTTTTAATGATATTGACATGCTATATGAACTATCTGCATTAATTTTGCATGTGATTAATGAATGTTGCGTTAAGATAGTTACATATGCGTAGTTGTTGTGCATACTAATATTGTCATGCAGATATAATTTGAGGCCTGCAGCTAAGGAAGATTCTACCAACTGGACATTCGCCATACTGGTCAACAAGGTGGTCATTTAATGGAGGAAAGACTCTCGATGACGGAAAGATTCCTCACTCAATCAAACTGTAACCACCTTGTAATGGTCTTAATTGTTGTTGGGAAAATCTAAGCGTTACTGTTGTGCCAAATGCACGTTAAGTCAAACATGTCTGATAGATTATGTGCGTGCATATTTGCCTCTCCACTTTCTGCGCTTTCCCTAATGTGGCATCCTCCGCATTTGTGGGAATTGACCGCCTTGCTAGGTGATTAGATAAATAAGACTCTGATGCTCCTCCGAGGGTTCAAAACAAAGGTTGCTCAATTTGATGATGTACTCACACTCTTAAGTTTTTTTGAGTAATATAGTCATGTTGCTCAATTGTACTCATGTTTTTCAATGAATGAAATGAAGTTATAAATTCATGCATTTGATTTTACATTAATTTTAGGAGATACTCATCCAAGGGGGGCACTTGGTGAGTATTCTGTCCCGTACCTTATTTTAGCTTAGTTGTTATTTTATGTTTAGTAATTAGTTAAAAATCTAACATTGTCTGTTCCTGCAGCCACTAGAATTCCATTCTATGACTATTCCTATAGCCAAAGCAGACATAGTAGTTTCCTATTTGTTTGCTCAGATTTTAATTTTTATCATGCATTCCAGCTTAGTATAGTTGTTGGTTGATGCTCAACACTTATGTTATTTCCTTACAAGAAATTTAATTTTAGCATTGTGTCTTTCTTAGCTGTAGGATGAATACATAAACTTTGGATTCCTAGTGCACATATAGTGCTGACCCATTTCAAGTTTACGTCCTTGGGGTGACAATTTAAATGCACCTTCATGATGATTGAAATATCTACTTAGGTTACATGTCCAATCTCTGAATCACAACTGTGAAGGCTTAGTTGTTGAATCATTATAGGAGGCCGACACTACATTCCCATCTCTAGCAAATTGTAATGCCTTGACTTCAACCCACTTTGTCAGATAATCTATATAAACTAAAATATACTCCTTGTTATTGGATGTTGGTGAAATTAGGCCAATGAAGTCTAACAACCATTTATCAAATGGTGCTAATGCAAAATTTGGTTGCAAAGGTATCTCATCTGTCTTTTTTCGCTTTCCCATCCTCTGACATTTATCACAACTCATTTTATACTTTATTGAATCCTTATGAAGAGTTGGCCAATAGTAGCCAGTTGTTAGGATCTTGAGTGTAGTTCTTTTGGTTGCAAAGTGATCCCCATAGGGTTCATCATGGCAAGATTTTAGGATGTCAAAGGCCTCATCCTCTCTTATGAATCTCCGCATTATATTATCTAGACCTGTGTAGAATAGATAACCAGCTACCTAAGGATATGGAGAGCTTTTGTGCACCAACTATCTCTTTTCTCTAAGAGAGAAATGTGGTGGTATATTTCTCGCCACTATGTAATTTACAATATCAACAAACCAAGGTGTGTTTACATTGAGATAAAACAAATTGTAATATGGAAAAGAATCATCCACAACACCTTCTACTAGCTGTTTTGGTAATTTGGACAGAAAATCTGCCACAACATTAGCCTTCCCAAGCTTATCCACTATGGTTATATCAAATTCCTGTAGTAAGAGCAACCATCTGAGTAGTCTACCTCCAACCACAGGTTTATTCATTAAATACCTTATTGCAATGTGATCAATGTGGATAAATATTGGATACCCTATGATATAGTGCCTAAACTTGTTGATTCATAGACAACTGCCAACATCTCTTTTTCTATGACAGTGTAGTGGATTTCCACTCCTTGTAAGTTTTTGCTAATATAGTAAATAACATACTCCTTATTACCTTCCTTTTGTCCTAATATTGATCCTATGGTAAAGTTAGAAGCATCAGTGTGTGTATGAAAAGGCAATGTCTAGTTTGGCCCTCTTAAGACAAGTGATTTTTTCAGGGCTATCTTAAGTGCTTCAAAAGAGTGTTGGCATTCTATTCCATTCAAATTCTACATCCTTTGTGAGTAGATCAAATAAAGGTCTTGCAATTTTTTTGAAGTCTTAAATGAATCTTCTATAGTAGCCTGCATGCCCCAGAAGACTCCTTACATCTCTTTGTTTATGTGGCACAAGGAGTGTGGAAATTATCTCAATCTTATTTGGATCCACTTGAATCCCTTCAGTTGATATAAAATATCCTAGAACAACCCCTTGTGTCATCATCATGAAAAATTTATTATGATTCAAGGATAGATTGTGTTCTTGACACCTTTCCAAAACCTTTTCTAGATTGTTGAGTGTTTCTTCATATGTTTCTCTATAGGTCGTGAAACCTCATCGATGTAGATTTCTATGGAGTCATGAGCATAATCTGAGAAAATACTTAGCATTGCCCTTTGGAAAGTGGTTGGGGCTTTACATAGTCCAAAGGGAAGAACATAATAGGCATAAGGACCAAGGACATGTAAATGTGGTTTTATTTTGGTCCTCTGGAGCTATTTCTATCTGGTTATAGCCATTGAATCCATCTAGAAAGAAGTACTTTTTACCTGCTAGGGAATCAAGCACTTGATCAATGAAAGGTAGTGGAAAGTGACCCTTTCTAGTAGTTGTGTTTAGCTCTCTATAGTCCACACATACCTCCATTTTCCTCCTTTCTTGGGGACAATAACTAGAGGTGAGACCCATTGACTGTCAAAAATAGGTAAATGAAGCCTACATCAAGTAATTTTTGTAGCTCAATTTTAACTATTTCTCTTAAAGCAAGATCCATCCTTCTCTAGGGTTGTCTAATTCGTTTAAAACCATAATTTATGTAGATCCTATGCATGCACTAGTCTGGATCAATCCCATTCATGTCATGGTAGTTTCATGCAAAGGTTGTTGTGTGTGCCTACAACACAATGTTTAGAGAATTATGTTGTTCTACAGTTAATCCATTGTTAACAATCAACATTTTACCTATCATGATTTCTAATGTCTTGGATGTTGATTGTATAGATGAAAGGTCAAGTCCACTAATATTTGGGACACATTATTTTGACAATAAAGAATGTAAAATTTGGGATTCTTCTTCAGATAAATTTGTAGGTATAATATTTTGTAATAGATCCTATAGACATGAAAGATATTCTTGTTGTTGTGGGTTCCTACCACAATTATTCTATATTAAGTGGGAAATTAAATCATCCTCATCTTGATTACTCGATAGGGGGCTACGTTCAATAGTCATGAGAGTTTGCAGGGAATAGTGGTCTTCTTCATCCAAGGTAGGCCAAATAGTCTGCTCTAGATCTGCATGAGGTTGGGCTAGTGGATAGAGGACCAATTTCTTAGTCACACTTCCATTTGATATAATCATATTTCTAGACCTATAGCTTATAAATGCATCATCTTTTGCTAACCATGGTCTACCTAAAATAAGTGGATATCCTGCAAGGTTTGCCTTTGGTTGAAAGACTATGAAATCTGCAGGATACTCCCATGAATCTAATGCTATGACCAAGTCCTCAATGATGTCCTTAGGTTTCATTTTCGACCTATTTTCCAACTGTAAAACAATGGGTGTAGGTCTAAGGTTTACTATTTGTAGTATTTGCATTGTCTCCTTAGTCATGACATTAATGGTTGCCCCTAAATCAATCAAAGTTTTTTTATAAGGGTTTTATTTATCTTAACGTCCACTACTGGAATTCTAGGGTATATATATTTAGGGATAGTTATATTCCCTAGCATAATGTCAGCAAGGTTACCTAGGAAATGTATTGTCTAAGGGTCCTTCCTATTTCTCCCTATATTTTTAAGACAAAGGTCTCTTATTGTCTTGGTGTAAATTGAAATATCCTTGA
Organism: Sequoiadendron giganteum; assembly: GCA_007115665.2. Classification (NCBI taxonomy): domain Eukaryota; kingdom Viridiplantae; phylum Streptophyta; class Pinopsida; order Cupressales; family Cupressaceae; genus Sequoiadendron; species Sequoiadendron giganteum. Next base: position 329,944,848 of record CM021105.1, on the reverse strand, counting down.
TGGCTTGAATAAGGGGAATTTTGATACTCACATCTTTAAGTTGACCCAATAGGTTTGTCTCAGCTTGGTTCTAATGTCTTGGTGCTTAGGGAATGGAGCTCTAGACTTGAAACAATCTGGTTTACCTGATTTGACCTAAGCTCCAAAGGTGAATTATCCAAGGCTTCTAGTGTGAGTTCTTCATCCACCATTTCAGTAATTTGAGGGATGAAGGATTAGCCAGTGTTTTCCTTGACTTGAGGTGGGCATTAATCACCTCTACACCATAAGTAGGGTATTGAATAGCTTCATTAGTGTAGGCTTGTTGAATAGGCTTATTATTTGGGTTAGGTGCAAGTTGGGCAAGTAGTTGAGGTGCTCTTGGTGGCTGGGATGTTGGGTTTGATGGATTGGGAATGATGGCCTACTGTTGTGGTTGTGAAGGCAACAAAGGCTATTGGTAATTCATATTTTGGTTCTACCATAATTGTCCTTTTTTTCCATTATGACTGCCATTGATTTTTTTGTATTGGCCATTTGGGGTTATAATTAGATCCTTGAAAATTTTATTGTGACCATACATTTGGTTGGTGTTGGTTCCATTTTTGCTAAGGGTTTTGCCACTAGTTTTTTGGGAGTTCAAAATAGAGAAATTCTGATTACCAAATGGAAATGGTGTATTGAAATTTAAAGGGCCTTGTGACATACCTTGGTTGCCATTGCCTTCTTTTTGCAATGTAGAACAACTATCCATCTTCACCCTCTAGTGGTTGAAAATTTGGTTTCCTTGGTTAGTCTACAATACTTGCCACCCTTTTACACTTACAGTTGGATTTTCTTTGTCTGCAATTGGGGTAGTATTTATTAAGTATTGCCTTAGCCTCTTCTTGATTTTTCTTTACATGTAGAGTGTCCAGTTGAGTAGCTAGATGACTTATAATATATTCTTTCATGTTGGATAGTAGGTTAATCAATTCTACTCTGTAAATTGCATTATATGCCTTGCCAATGGAAGATGTTATTTCCCCCCTTGTCCTCTTGGTAAAGGTCCTTGAATAGTTTCTACAAACCTTGCAAATTTCTTCAAAGGGTAATTGAGAAACATCCCCTGACCCAATAAGGTTAAGGGAATCCATGCAATCATAATTGAATCCTTTTAAAAATACCAACTTCAGGGATTCTTCTGAGAGTCTATTATGTGGGTTCTTCTTTAAAAAGAAGTGGAACCTTTCTACATAATCCCCCAATGGTTCATCTTCTTTCTGAGACATTATGAAAATGTCATCCCTTCTTATATCAACTCCTCTACAATAGTCCTAGTATTTTTCTAGGAACTATATTTTCATAGTGTTACAATTTGGAACAACATCTCTTCCCAGTCCCATAAACCATCTCATGGAAACATCCTTCAAAGTTGCAAGAAATAGTTTAAGCCTATGAGCATCAGTTGTGTAGTTGTAGCTCCTACATAGGACATCAAACTCAAACAAAAATGTTTTTAGATCCTCAGTTACCAAGCCATAGATGGCAGGCAACACTTAAGGAGGTATATTCTTTAGGACAGTGGCCCTCTCTTGGTTGGAAATGAGAAATTCAAAAGTCACATGTTTTGGTTGATCATCCACCATTGCATTAGCCATGATTTGGAAGGTCTCATCTATGTTTGCAGTGGATGTTGGTGAAAGGGAAATTTCTTCATCAAGAATACCCTCGCTCTGATCATTGTGATCACTAATATCTATTTTAGCTTGTCCGTTTGAGGGGAGAAATCTTCCCAAAGTGTCTCTCTACCTCCGCTTATAATAGGTGTGAATTTGTATAGCAATGAATCCTACACAATCTCAGTGAAACATTTTGGTATTTGAAAGAATACAACCTAATTCTCCTAGTACTGAAAGAAAATTTTTAAACTATGAAAGCTTGAAATAACAAAAAAGAATCTTTGAAATTAGCACCATCCTTGACAACGGTGCCAAAAATGTTGATTCTTTACTAATGTCTAGTAGACTTGGTGTCAAACACACAAGTCAAAGGGAAACCTAACTAAATAGTCCACTAAACCATTGGAAAGACCTTCATTAAATTATCAACCAGGGCTAATGTAAGCTTGTGATAATGTTGACACTGTATGTGCTTCTAGAGACTCAAGACTACCTATATCATCCTAGCATAGGTGTTTACACATTTTGAAAAATCATAAACTGCATAACAATAAAAGAAGTAATGTTGGCACTATTGCTACAGGTACCTACAACAAAGGACTATGACTAATTAACTATCAAGAAATGAATTCTAGAATCAACCAATACTGCTAATTAAATCTACACTCTGGAGTACAAAAAATTGAAGCAAACTAAAGCATGAATGTAAGACAAGATTTTCATGAATTCATTCATAATTGTAACATAAGGAATCTAATTAAGACAACATGCATTCATGGAGTAACTACTACAATATAAATAAATGTACAAAAAATAAAGTGGGGAACAGTTACCTTGAGTGGCCCTTGCTCAAGTGAATGTCTCCATGGGTTTAATCCAAATCTAGTTCCTCATATTAATGTAATCATGAAAATAACTAAAAACCATTCATTGCATAAATCAGAATATCACAATCAGATAAGATTCTGCTGGAATATCTTATTCATAAGATCATGAACATTGTTTGTGTAAAAAATAATAACTTAACTGAAAGTATCTTATTGCTATACTTGCTACTAAACAATTATCCAGCTTAACTAGCACCTTGACCACCAAACCATACATATAGGCATAGGGGAGTTTATTAAAATAAGGGATCTAATCTAAAATCATAAACTACCACTCCCTATATAACAAAGTGTGGTAAAGTTTGACCAACTAAACTATAACTAAAAAAGGAAGAAGTGTCCAAATAGAACTATAACTCTATTGCAACAAGAACTGGAACATGGACCGTTGAAATAGTCATGTTAGACTCCCAACTGTAATAGATTTCTTCTCCTTTAGTTTCTTTATTAAATGTCATGATGATTCACAATCATCCTCAATAAGTGCCTTCATTTCTGCATTTGTTGTGCTTAGCTTATTTTGGAACCTCCCTTGCATCACTGTCTAGAAACTCCTTTGGTTGTGGGTTGCACCTCCTAGTTACTACAAGCTATAGTATGCCTCATGTGGCTCCTTGGATGTAAAGATTTAGTTCATAAAACATCTAAACAATACTAATAACCATAGCTTAAGCACATATTTCATTACTATTTATACATATTCACACATTAATTATACAATAACTATCACATTATAACCATATTTCCATATACTTCAAATCAGGTTTAGGTTTGCATAATGAGCATAAAAGATAGTAACGCTTAGGAATATGTATGAAATAAGTGTCTGGAAATGTTTATGAGTATGCATAAAAACATTAGAAAACTAACTAATAACTGGACTCATCACTTGGCATTTATAGTGTTTATTTCATGTCATTCCTTTTATGATTCATTGATATGATCTCTTTTGAATTTGATTGTGATTATTGTTGTTTGTTATTTTTCATTCAATTTCATAATCATTTTCCAGGTCATACATTTTGGCACACCTGGTGGGATACTCAAGTATATGAATTTAACATTTTCCCATGATTTTTCTATGTTTTTAATAGTTACAAGATTGTTTGGCGCATACATTACCAGATTGGTACATTTGTTCATACATTGGTGCATCTATGGCTAGTTGTGGTGCAATTACTCTCTAAATTGGAACAATTTCTCTTTATATTGGTGCAATTCCTCCTTAGAACTATGCATTTTCTTGATAGGGAGATTATTGGATTTTCATAGACTAAAAATTTAACTTTGATCTTTTCATTTTGCTAATCTAGATTCCTCTATTGACTTCTGACTATGTTTTGCAGATAATCATCCTTGAACTAATCATTTGATCTTTTGGATTAGGTCTTTTGCTCTATTTTTTATTCTTTTTTTGTTCTTTTGTGTAGAGTGGCATAATTGTAGGAGGGATTGGCACAATTATTCTCCTATTTGGTGTATTTTCTCTTTAAAATTGTGCATTTTTCAAAAGGTATAATCTATTGATTAATCATTTTTCATCTACTTTGGTCCAATTATCTATATATTTTTGGGTTACTGATCTTTTTTTAAGCAATTGTGGCTTTCATTAGACAAAAGATAAAATACATAAACTACTAATGTATATATTGTAGGATCTTGTGTTTAATTTTTTATAGATTAAATAACTCTTCAATTTCTCAAGGTAAATGAATTATTTGTTGTGTTTTTTGAAGTTTTGGGTACGTTTGCTCTCTCCTCGTGCCTAGTGCAAACTTAGAGATCAAAAATGCCTTAGAATTCACATTGTGTTTGTTTACCCAAGGAAGTGATAATCTACACATGTTCTCCCCTCACGTTTAGTACAATCTTGGGGATCAAAAACAACATAATTTTCCTTTTAAATTTCAATAGGGGGGCTACTTGGGGATTTCATCACCCCAAGGATGATCTCAACCATGTTTACCCGCAGGGTTATAAAGGGGGTAGAACAAAATTTGTACTCCAAGGTGTGGTCAGTGTCATAAAAGCCAAGCCTTACAATCCTTGGTCTATTGAGACATGTATAGGTGAAGAGAGCGGAGGATACCCCTTCAATATCGAGCATCATCAAATGGGCTCACTATTCATGAAACCACTACGAACCATTATTTTTAGAAGCCTTTAAGATCATCAGTCGTTACTACTAGTGGGGTGCAATGGACAAAATCATGCACAAAGTTACCCAACATGCATCGTCTTAGGGTGAAATAGAATTATTTCAGAGGTGTAAAAACCTACAAGGGAAGGAGGAAGGTGAGCCCTTGTGCCACTAGAGACCTAGCTACCCTTCGAGAGTGGAGCATGTATCTATGGTCATCTACAGTATTTTATTGATGGGCCTTTACTAATGAGACACACCTTTTATACTAGTCAAGTTGTATTTCTTGGAGTGTCTTATTTGTTCAAACCAATGATACCATTTAGCTCATCACTTTGAAATATCAACAACTATCATGTTTATTTTGTGATGTGTTTTTCTTTCCAACTTTTCTCAAAAATAGTTAGATTAGATTGAAATTACTCAGAATCACATGACCGAACCTTAAAAACTCACACTTATTTATTTTGTCACATAATTATTTATTGTTTTGTGCAACTGTTTGTCATAGAAAACTCAAAAACTTAGTTTTAGGTCAAAATGATGTATATGTTGCTAGTTTGGCATAATTTTCATAGAGTGTCATAATTACAACTTACTTTGGTGCAATTTCAGCTTGCATTGGCACAATTGCAAATTACTGTGACGCAATTGCAACATAGAGTGGTATAATTATCTCAGATTGTCATCCAACCAATTCTGCTTTGAAAACTAAACTATCATCCATTTTCCTCTGAATCATATAGTTGAAACCCTTATTGTCATATTTGTCCTATACCATGGTGCAATTATTCTATATTATGACACAATTGTGTTATACTTCAATGTAATTATTCTATCATTCAGATTGCTAGTTGCCACCAGAACTTACAATTCTCTAAACAAACCTGCAATAAACAAAATTGATGCTTATTAGCATACATAATGATAGACCTAAGATTTTATCATTCACCACATTCATTTCCATTTTTCACATACCTAGGTTTGTTTCTTAAGTTGAATATATCACACATCCATAACCACCAATTTTCCTGTCCAAACCTGAATTCACTAAGTTTTCCTAAATCTCACAATTACCTCAACTCTAGTTTGATAGTTTACTTAGAGGTCTATCTTATCTACCTAAGAGATAAAATTAGCTTATCCATGGTTAGATTAATCTAGGATGATTAACTACTTCTAAGTCAACCTATTTCATAATCCATTGGTTTTGAACTCACAAGTCTAGTTTAAAATTCAATATATACTCATCAAAATTTCACTCATACAATCCAAAGATCTAGAACTATTTTCCATTCTATCATTTAAATCACCCAACAAACCATCCAAGTCAAAAGGTCATAAACTAAGAATAAAATATAACGTCGACAAGAGTCTGACATGATACCCACAAATTTAGATCATTTCCTTGAAATACTAGGAGAATTCATGAACATGTTTGTAGAAAAGGGTTTTGAAACACCACCGCCATTGATTCCTAGACATGGTCCCATCATTGGTGGATTATAAAAAAGATATAACACCTGAAGAGTTGGTTGAAGCCCAACAGGATCCTAACACTATGAAATTGGTAGACTTAATTCTAGCAGCCAATCATGACTAGTATTTCTTATTACTCACCTAACAAGGGGCTAAATTGCCTTCTTCATTTGACACAACACTTATTCGGGATGTCACCAATAATATTCCATCATTTACCTTAGGGGAAAAAAGTTCCAATAACATCATACCATCTTCCACGTCACAACACAACAACCTTACCATTCAACCTACTCCCATTTATTCTCCTAATGTTACATCTCAACAATCACTATCGCCATTCCACAAATAAGTATATCCACTAACTCTACACAAGTATTGGTACCTCCTGTACACACTAAGACTCCCACCTGCATCATACAAATAACCAACCCACTATACAACACAACATCTAGTAATACAATTTCACCAACTTCCATGATGAATCCACAAACCTCACTAATATCATCTCACTTTCCCAAGCACCATCACCTAACTTGAATAATAATACAAACAACATCCAAATTCAAACTCCTATTACCAATCCACTATATCAACATACCATTCCACTTAATAATTCCAACATTTCCAACCAAATAACAAATATGCAAGCACCTTCATATGCATTCCAAAATTCTCAACCACTTATGTCTGACGTCCATACTCACATACCCAACATTCATTAAAATTATAATCCCACATCACAACATCCATATAATCTCACCTCAAATCATAATCAAAACATGAATCCATCTAACCAAAACATCAACCCACCAAATTACCATCATTAAACCTATTGTACTAACCCACCCAACCAAAAATTTCATCAACAATAATTAACCACATCTTCTCACACCTATAGTTCCACCAAACTATTTACATAACTACCAAAACAAATCAACACGACATTTCCCCCAAGGTCAGTCATCCTCACATCCCATATCTAGCTACAATGTACCCGCTTACACACATTTGAATGATTTGACACTTCAAATCCATGATTTACAACAATAGATCTCCAACATCCACACAGGACAAAAGAAGAGCTACATGCTAGAGGACATATGCCCCTATCCTTTCGACGTGACTCTACTCATGCCACCTTTTACACATAATTTTGAAATGCCTAAGTTTGATAAATACAAAGGAAATGGAGACCCTAGGGAACACATTAGAGAATTCTACTTAGCTTTCTTACAGGTGGTCTATAATGATACTTATATTTTGCACATGTTCCCAACAAGATTAGGAGGGAAGGCTATGGAATGGTTTTCTCAGTTACCAACTGGCATTAGGAATTCCAATGAACTATCCAAAATATTTATCTTGCACTTATCCTATAACATAGAACACAAAGTCTTAATGACCAACCTATGTACCACAAAGAAAAACAATGGATAAAACTTTGCCTCCTTGCAGAGATGGCGAAACTTGGCTAGTAAATGTCTGTACCATATTCCTAAGAAACAAATAGTCCAAATATTTATTTAGAATATGAACACAAAAATAGGATTCCATTTAAAAGTACAATGCTCTAACACCTTTGATGAGGTTATTGAGAAAAGGCCTTACTATAGAAAAATCTCTTATTACCAAAGGACTCATCAAGATTTTCAAAGATAACAAAGACCATTTGAACTCTTCAAATGATAAATCTAACTTTTGGAATAAGAATAAAAATGTAGTAAATGATGGTTTGGTTGATGCTAAGATGGCTCAACATGCTCAACCAGCTTTATGCTTACATGCACCACCCAATGTTCAAACCTCGATGTAGAGATTCCCCTAATGTTTAATTAACTGATGTAGATGATCATACACGTAGCTTAATTAAGCAGTTCATTATTCAAGAGAGGGCTTCAAATATCGGTTGAGTATAAGTAATTTAAACAAAGATAAATACATCAAAGGATTTTAACTGAAATTAAATTTTATCAACAAAATAGAGTAAGAAAATACTAATAACTGGTAATGCTATTGGTACTTATCAATTATGACTATAACTGATAACGTTTATGTTGCAACATGTCCTAATTCAACTAACCTTTAGGGCTATTGAAAAAAATATAAACTAAGGAATTTTAGCTCAAAAAATATAACATAACATTCACTATAGCATAAACTAAAAACTACAATATAAAACTTATAATGCATAATCTAATTAATCATCTAAAATAATGTGGCTCTGCATTACCTCAAGTGGCCCTTGCTTGAATTGTTGAATCCACGAGATCTTCTTCAACTACTCAACTCAAGAACATGTTACCCAAATATACTCTCTATTATATTCTAATCATACACAAATTTTTGACTAGAATGTAACAAGATATCTTATTCAATCCAATACATGCAAAACTCTAGCTATTTTTCTTCTCGACAAGGTACCCTGCTATATAGGGTCTACAAGAGTCCATTTATTTATAAATTTTAAACAAAATAAAAGTAGATGTCAATTCTCCCATAAAAATAGGAAGAGGTCTAGGTTTTTTAACATAAATAATAAGGACTTTGCACTATTTAAGATAACCGTTATAAACTAGAAATGTAACCTAACAAAGTAGTACCAATTATAACTTCTATTCCTTATTGGAACAACCTCCTTTCTCCTCCATAAAATATTAAAAATATGGAGTGACACTTGGCCATCCATGATCTTTTCCTTAAATCATCACCTTCATCTTATTCTGAAAGTATGCTCGTGTTGTAGTAGATTAGTTCTTCCCTCTACATTGAACTGTCATCCTTCTACTGCTAGTAGAGAAACCTTTTGTTGCGGGTTGACAGATTCTTCATTGAAAGGGTTAGTCCTTATTTATTTTTAAGGCATTTTTATTGCTAGCAACTATGATTAAACATTAGATTATACTAAACTCACAAACTTTCAAAGTTCACACAAACATTCATTAATATAACATATATCAACTTCAAATGCTTTGAAATGCTTAAAATATATATAAAAAATTGGTAATGTCTTTTGGAGTAGCAAAAATAAGATAAAAACAAGCAACTACAAAAAGGAATTTGGATATTCTTATGGCTCATCATCTCCCCCAAATTAACTCTTTTCTTGCCTTCAAGCAACTTAGGGCCTTAAGTTGTATTATAGTACAACTTCCCTATAGTTTACTGTGTTGGTTACTCCTTCACCCCACTTTAAGTAGAATCCACTTTTTTCTAATATCTTCTCCCATTTTATTTCCTCTATTGCATCAATCTCTTGTCTTCTTCCTATCCATTGTGGGATTGGAAAAAAGAGAAGAGGGGGATGGAATGTCAAGAGAAGCCAGGTGATGACATTTTCAAGGGAGGTTGATATGTATTTATGGGCTCTATTTGTTGCTGCTAGGTAGTAAAGACTGAGTCAGGTTATTTCCTTCTTAACTCTGGTGTTAATTATCTCCATCTATCCTGAGAGAAATCAAGTGCCTCTTTTCCAATCCCTACTACAAGCTCTTGAAATACTTTGTAGTCATATTCTCTACATTCAAAAATATTTTCCCTTGCCCTCCTTTGGTCTATCAATCTAATCCATTCTTCCACCACCTCATGAGGGTCTTCAACTTTTTCCTTTAGTATAAGGGGAAATGAATTACCCCTTTCCTGATAGCTCATGTATAGTTGTCCTCTTTGATGATCATTTCATATAAATGAATCCAATGATTTGATATGAACATCTCCCACAAACATGGGTGGGTTCCAAGCAAAGTCATGGGGAATAGCCAGGTTATACAGGTAGAATTCACATAACAGATCCTGCATATTTAGGGTCAATTGCTTGTATGTTTCTAAAAATAGAGTAGGTAAAGATAAATAAACTAGAAGATCACTAATCATGATATTTTTATTAGGATTCAACCATTTAGTTTTATGAGTCAAACTCATTGACCTGTATTTCATGAGTAGTGGTTCACAAGAACCCATGTCTCATGATAATGAATGGTCCACTTAGCATTCATTGCATCTAGGTGATGCTCACAGAGGTGAAGCATTTGGCCTTCTTGAGAGGTCACCCATCCCAGTACTACTCCAACTCAAGAGTGCTTAACCATAGAGTTTTCTCCAAGGTTAATCCCACTTAGCTTGCTCCCCCATTTGAAAAACCTTAAACAAGTGTTGTGCTTTATGAACCATTTATTATAGAGCCACTTTAGCTCATCAATCAACTAAACTGAAAACTTAAAAAAAATTTCTTCCAGATATAGGGTATAAACCCTAGTAGGAGGTGTGCACCTTAGAGGTTGCACTGCCTTGTTGGCCAAATCCTCTATTTTGACTCTTAGTTTCTTAATATTTGCATATTTTTTGTCAATTTCCTTGGTATGTGTTGACATCAACTTAGATTTTTCTTTCTCCCAATATTTCTATTTTTTGGAAAATTATCTTACCTTATTCCATAACTCAATCCCAAGGGTCACCATAGTAGGGGTTTTAGGCATTATCGAGGTTGCATCTTGATTTATAGGATGTGGAGTTTTGTTGTTAATCTAAAAAATGACCAATTGTTCCATGTTCTCTAATCCTAATCCTAATCCTTGTTGCTCAAATGCATGCAACCTTTTCTTTAACTCCTAGATTCTACTGTCTAATCCTTCCTCCCTTTGTTGGTATCCTTTAAGTTGTTCTTCTAATTATTTGATTCATTATAAGGCTTCCTGGAACTCCTTTCTCTTATTATTTCACTTTAAAAGTATTTCCCCTTCTTTCTCAAAAAATATCTCTTCCTCAACCTCATCGAAACAAACCCTTCTTTAGAAACAAGGCTACTTTGAGATCTATTTTTCTTTTTGAATGTAAACAAGTCCTCTAAATTAGAATTTGAACTACTACTCAAATATACATGCTACAATGTTTTGGGTTGTTTGTCACCACTAAACACCCTTTCTTTTTTAGAATCAGTCTCAGTATTAACCACAACAATTCTTTCCTTTCGATTTTTAGCCTTTCCCTTTGTAGGGCCTTTTCCTTTTAAGGCGGTGTGATCGCCTTCTTGGTTGTGTTGGCCTCTTCTACTTCTTTTTGGGTACAAAAGTAGAGGCCAAAAATTTCCTTTTCTTCGGCTTGGAAGGGCTCTTGGTGGATGTAGGGGTTTCTATGGCCTCTTCTGCTACATGTTGTTCTCCAAAAGTTGCAAGTTATGTTTCCTACACTTCTTTCTCTACATGCTCCTCAATGCTACAGGTAGGTGAGGCAATAGGTGAAATTGATGGTATATTTCCCTCTTCTAAAACTATAGAAGGCTCATTCAATTCATGTGCTATGTTTAATTCCTTTGTATTTAGCCTTATGAGAACATCATTTATATTGTTGCAGGCCAAAATGTCTTCCCAAGATACATTGGGAAATTGGATTATGAGACTTCGTTTAATTAATAAGACAACCAAGAAAAAATGTGACAATGTAGATTGGTTTTTTTCCTCTTATACTCAAAAAACATTCTTTTCAATAGATTGTATAAAAAATTAGGGACATTCACAAGCCTCTGATGGTGTAGGTGACTAAGGAGTTTAAAATGCATAGTATACAAGAGAGATTGCCTGCCATTGCAAGTTAAATATTTGACTATTTAGGAAGCAATAAAAGCCTATAATCAGGGTAAAAAAACATTTTTTTACCTTGAGATGAAGAGTCTAAATTCTCCCATGGAATTTTAAAATCATTTCTACCCATCATTGCATTTTCTCTAGCTGAAAATTCCTCCCTTTTTCTTGGCAACCCTAAAAATTCTACTATTGTTGCCTCTAAAGCATCTATTCTTAGTCCTCTAACCATAGCTTCATCATTCTACAAAGTTCTTGCAAACTATTGAGTCATAGTTTCATTAAATTTAGTTAGTCAAAGGAAATAATCCAACCACCCATCTTGTTAGAAAATTGAAAAGCATTGTTGATCTTCCAATATTAAATTGTGTTGTTGGTTCTATTCTGATGATATCTCCTTCCATTGCTATAATCTTTACAACCTCTACAAAGTTCTTCTACTACCTATTGTTTCTCCAAATACTATTCTCCTTGGATGTTCTTTTATCTATGTTTCTTTTATGCTCTGAATTACTTATAGCTGCTCCTTTGAAGGTAAATGAAGAGAATTGAAAATTTTATTTAGTTTTATAATTTTTCTCCCCTCAACTGAGTTGTGTTATTTTTCCTCAAATAGAATGTACAGAAAGGATAGGTAGGATAAATTCAAATCATTTGAGATATATGATTTATCAAATTTAAATGTGTGCATGATTCTGAAAGCAAATGAAAATCAATAGTATTAAATGTCAATTATAGTTATTTAAAAAGAAAAAGTACCTTTGATTGTGGAGTGATAGAAAGATGAAACATGTGAATGAAACTGAACACTGCCATGCAGCTATGGGAAAAATATTTGAAATGATGGTAATTCAATGTGAAGTACTAAGGAAAAATGTATTAGAAAAATTAGTTTGGTGTGATTATGGCACGTGTTCAACAAGTGTGATTTTTGGAAAGGAAGGCTATGGAAAGTACAGATTTATGATGATGGAATGTGATGTTGCATGAAATGCGTGTTTGAGTGAACTTATTACATGTTAGTATGAAATGGTAACTAGCAGTGGCTACGGGTATGATGGGAGTGAAATGGATGTAAGTGTTATGAGTAGTTGAGAAATTGGTCTCATTTTATTGATGTGCCTCAAGGCTATTGCTACAGGTCTCGTGAACTTTTATTGCATATCCAAAAATAAACGTTAGCGATCATAACTTGTGCATGTGTGTGCAAGTGAGATTTTTCTGTTAGGAATTATACCTGATGAGCATCAATAAAAAAGGTAGTTGTCTCTTCTACTGATATATCACTTGATGTGTCATCCTTTTTTTTAGGTTTGGCATGTAAGTCTAAATTGAATTGTTGTTGCATATTATCTAAGAATTCTTCCTTTTGCAATGAATTCTTATAAATCTTAAGTCTATGGCCATTGAATAATAGGGAGAATCTTATTGAATTGATGTTAATGAGTTGAACCACTCCATTTTGAAAAACTTACTAAACCTCATATGGTCCAAGCCATCATCCTTGTAGTTTACCCTTGTGGTTTTTATACTTGGAATCATATAGAAATGTGGAGTTACATGTATTGAACTCCTTAGTTTAATGGACTAGTCATTTCATTTCATCTTAAGTTGTTTCAACACAATTTTTGTATGGTGAATGACCTCCATTCTAATTTCATCTAAAGCGTTCAAATTATGTATTCTTTCCTTTTGAGCATTAGATATATCCATGCCAAGTTCTACTTCTGTGCAAAGTGTTTTGTATTTAAATTCAATTGGAAGAACAACTTTCTTTCCATACACCAATTTATATGGTGTAAACCCTGTTGTCGTCTTTCAAGTTGTCTTGTAGCCCAAATTGCTTCAGGGAGTCTTATTTCCCAATATTTTCTATGTAGTTGAACTATCTTGGTAAGAATACCTTCTATTTCTATGTTTGTAACTTCTACTTGTCCATTAGCCTATGGATAGGAGGATGTGGATTTTTGATGCCTAATCTCATACTCCTTGACCAACTTGTTAATCAAATCAATAGTAAATTGTGTTCCCTAGTTTGTGACTATTTTTCTAGTAACATCATACCTTATGAATATTTCTTCATAAATTAATTTGGTAACATTGCTATCCCTTGCAAATTGTAGTACTTTAACCTCTACCCACTTTATGAGATAGTTTGTGTCAACTAAAATATATTCTTTGTTATAAGACGTTGGAATTATTGGACCAATTAAATCTAGTCCCCACTTGTTAAAGGGTGCAATGAACAATTGTGGCCATGGCATTTCATCACTCTGAGTAGGTGTTCCCATCCTCTGATATCTATCACACCTCATTGTATACTTAACTACATCTTTGTAAAGTGTAGGTCAATAGTAACCAATACTTAAGATTTTTAGAGCTATCCTTTTAGCTGCAAAGTTCCCTCCACAAGGCTCATCATGACATGCCTTAATAATATCATAGACCTCATCCTCCCTGATGCATCTTCTCATTATGTTAGTAAGCCCTATATAAAAAAGATAACCAACTACCCATGAATAAGGGAAACTGCGCTCTACCAAATGTCACCTTTCTCTAGGTGAGAGATGCGAAGGTGTCTTCCCTACAACCAAATAATTAGCTATATCTACATACCAAGGTGCCTGCATAGAGAGGGAAAATAAATTTTCATCAAGAAAGGAGTCATCCACTATTTATTTTGTTGATTTTGCAACCTTCAAAGGAAATCAACCACTATATTCACTTTTCCTGGTTTATCCACAATAGTGATATCAAATTCCTGCATTAGTAATAACCATCTGACAATTCTTCCCCCAACTATTGATTTTTTCATTAGATATCTTATGGTTGTATGGTCTGCATGAATGAAAACATAGTATCTAGTGATGTAATGTCTGAACTTATTAATGGCATAGACCAATGCCAATATTTTTTTTAGTGACTGTGTAGTTAATTTCAACAACCTAAAAATTATTATTGATATAGTAAATTGCATATTCCAAATTCCCTTCTTTCTATCCTAGAACAACGTCTATTGCAAAATCATAAGCATTTGTATGTATGTGAAAAGGAATTATCCAGTTAGGTCCTCTAAAGACATGGGTCTTTGTAAGGGCTATTTTGAGGGCTTCAAAAGCTTCTTGGCATGTAGGGGTCCAATCAAATTAAATGTCCTTAGAGAGGAGGACAAACAATGGGGTTTCTATCTTACTAAAATCCTTGATAAACCTCCTATAGTAACTTTCATGTCCAAGAAAACTTCTTACATTATTTTGCTTTTGAGGAATAGGTAGAGTGGATATCACTTCTATCTTATTAGGGTCTACTTGAATTCCTTTACTGGACACAAAGTGTCCCAAGATCACTCCTTCAGTCATTATCATGAAACATTTTTCATGACTTGAAGAAAGGTTGTGATCTTGACACCTTTGAAGGACTTTCTCCAAATTAGTTGATTTTTTTTCATAAGAATCCTCATAAGTGATGAAATTATCCATGTAAATTTCCATGGAATCATGCACAAATTTTGAGAATTTTCTTAAGACTACTCTCTAAATGTTGTAGGAGCATTACATAATCCAAATGGTAAAAATAAACAGGCATATGTACCCCATGGGTAGGTAAAAGTTGTATTCTCCTAATCCTCTGGAGCTATTTTTATCTGATTATACCCACTGAATCCATCTAGGAAGGAGGTATGTTTCTTACCTATTAGTGAATCCAATACCTGATCAATAAAAGGAAGGGGAAAGTGATCCTTCCTTTTTGCTGCATTTAATTCTCTGTAATCTACACATACCCTCCATTTACCTCCCTTCTTTGGCACAATCACCAGTGGGGAAACCCATTGGCTATCAGATATGGGATAAATAAATTGTGCATCCAACAATTTTCATAATTATGTTTTGACTATGTCACACACAACTAGGTTCATTCTCCTTTAATGTTGCCTCGCTGGACTTTAGCGTTCATTAATATAAGTTCTATGTATGCATAGGTGAGGGTCTATACCATTCATGTCATGATAGTCCCGTGCAAATATTGTTGTGTGAGCTTGCAACATTGTTAGCAATAAAGATTGTTGGGTAGATGTCAATTGGTTATTGACATTTAGTGTTCTACCTAGTGTGATTTCTATGGTTAAGGAAGATGACTTGATAGAAGCAACATCAAGACTTGACATATTGAGATTGCAACTATGAGGGAGTAGTATATGAAAAAGTTGAGAAGTAGACTCAGGGGCATTTGTAGGTATTATATTATGCAAAGGATAATGTAAGTATGTGAGGCAGTGGTGTTATTGCGGGTCCCTACCATAAGAGTTCTACATAATGCTGGAAAGAACTTCATCTTCATCCTGAATGTCTAGCATTGGGTTGAATTCAATGGTCATGAGTGTTTGTATGGTATATTGGTCATGTTCTCCAAGGGTTAGCCATATAGTTTGATCCAAGTTTGTATGTGGTTGTACAGGTGGGTAAAGGACTAGGTTTTTAGTCATGCTTCCATTGGAAATGATCATGTTGCCATACCTAAAAGCAATAAATGCATTTGGAGTGGCTAACCACGTCCTTCCTAAGATTAAGGGTATCATGCAAGGTTTCCTTTAGGTTTTTAAACCATAAAATCTGCAAGATATTTCCATGAATCTAGTGTGATGACTAAATCTTCTATAATAACCTTTTGTTTAATAATTGACCTATTTTCTAGTTGCAAAATAGTAGGTGTGGGGTGGCAGTTCCATCAACTGAAGTTGTTTCATAGTTTATTTTGTCATAATATTTATGGCTGCTCTTAGGTAAATTAAGGTGTTTTTAATGAGAGTGCCATTAATTTGGACATCCACTATAGGGCTTCCAAGGTCTATATATTTTAAAACAACTATATTGCCTACATGATGTTTCCAAGCTATCCTAAGACATGACAGTCTTAGGGTCCTTTCTTATTCTACCTAGATTTTTAAGACAAAACTCTCTCACAATTTTTTTGTATATTGGTACTTTCTTAATCACTTGAATTAGGGATATAAATTTCTAATTTGGCCCAATAAACTAGATTCAGGTTCAGAATGGTTGTGTGGTTAGTTTCTCAAGAAATGGTGGTTCCAGACTTGTGATAATTTTTGTGTCCTACCTTATTTAGGTTCCTTTATTTGATTGTCAGTATGTTCTACTGGGGGCTCCTCATCTGTAAGCTCTATAATGTTAGGAGATGATGGACCAACAAACATCTTTCTTGAATGAAGGTTGACATCACTCACCTCAACCCCATAGGTTAGGGGTATTGGATGGTGTCATTAGTATAAGCTTGTTGAACATGCTTGTTGTTAGGGTTTGGTGCAGATTGGGTTAGCAACTAAGGTGCTGTAGGCTGTGATGGTGTTTCCATGGGTGGGTTCGACATTATGATGGGTTGTTGTAGCCACAAAGATTGTTGTGGTTGCAGGTAGTTTATATTTTTGTTCTACCATTGTTAAATCCCATGCCACTATGGTGGCCATTGGTTCTATTGGGGTGGCCACTGGAAATTATAATTTAGGGTTTGGTAAAGTTATGGTGGCCATATCCCCTATTACGAAGCCCAATTAGGTGCTTGGGCCATTGGCCATGATTTATTTTGTGTATTATTTCAGGGTTGATTGTTCTAATGTGAGAAGTTTGAATTACCCCCAAGAAATGACATATTATAAGACAAGGGATCTTGATGCATACCTTGTCTTTGTTGCCATGGTTTGTATTGAGAAATACAAAATACTTGGCCTTCGTCATCCTCTAGGGATAAAAATTTAGCCTTCCCTTATTTCCCTTTAGGAATGTTAGCTAGCTTCTTGCATTTACAGTTTATCCTCTTCTGGTGGCAATGTGGACAATATTTAGTGAGATTTGACTCCACTTCCTCTTGCTTCTTTTTGATATGCAAGGTGTCCAATTGGGTGGCTGATTATGTCCTCCTTCATGTTGGACAAGAGGTTACCGAGTTCCACCCTTGAGAACCTAATGGATGTTTAATTAGAATAAGAGATTTTATCAACCCTGGTCTTCTTTATGGGTGATATCGAATAGCTTCTACATACATTGAAAATTTCCTCAAAAGAAAATTGAGAGATATCTCCCGCCCCTATGAGGTTTAAAGCATCCATACAGTCCTCATGTAATCACAAAAATACTAGTTTTAATGACCCAGGAGAGAGCCCGTTCTGATGTAATTTATTTAGAAAAAATTGAAATCTTTCCACACAATCTTCAAGTGGTTCATCTTCCCTTTGTGACATCTTGAAGATGTCATCTCTCTTCCTGTCTGTTCCTCTATAATAATCTTGATATTTTTTCAATAAATTGACTTTCATTGTTTTTCAAAGTCATCTAAGCACTAATATTTTATCCTTACAGTTGACTGTGGATTTGTGCTCAGTTAACCAATTAATTCCCAAGATTACATCATACGATCCTAGAGGTTCCACATAAAGATTAACTTGGGTCTAAAAATTTGGAAGCTCTAACTCACTGTAAAAGAGAAAAGTGTCTACCCTCCTTTCTGCTCGATTTCCATATTGGACCATCCATGAGTTTTCGATATACCCTAGTCTAATTGGTAATTTTAAAACTATCTTTAGATCTATAAAACATTAAGTAGCTCTAGTATCTATTAAAATGGAAACAGATTAACAAAAGAGCTTACCCATTAATTAGATCAAAGAGGCCTACAAATTAACTTTCTTGTTTTTTATTACTGCATGAATTTGATGTTGCGATGCCCGTTGTTGATTTATTTCTTTTTGTGCCTTTGATTGCTATGGACAATTAGTGGCATAGTGATCTCCCCCACAAGTATAACATCCATCACATGTCCCTTGCCATCCTCCTGGCATGTTTCTATTGAAGTTCTTCTTCTTCTTCTTCTTGTAACTATTATTATTGTTTTTGGCCCCTTTATTATTTCCATCATTGCTACCTTCGACCTTTTCCTAGAAGTTATTCCCCCACTTCAAATTCTAGATTTGGCGATTGTTGGTCCCCTACTGGTTATTGCTATTATGAAACTTACTGTTACCAAACCTAGGCTCAAAGTTCAAACTCTTACGATAGTTAGTAAATTGTTGCAATTTTTGTTCTTGTTTTGCGGCCTTATCAAAGACCTCATCCATGGTTAGGAGGTTGTGAATTCCCACCTCCACTCTGATCTGGGGCCTCAATCCTAGGATGAATTTTCAAATTTAAAAACACTCATCCATCGAGTACTATAGTACAAATTTGAGTAGATCAGTGAACTTTTCCCAATATTGGGTCACTGTCATACTTGGATAAAATTTTGAAACTCAATCATCTTCTTATCAAAGAAGAGTTGTGGAAGCCATCTTTTTATGAAAAGCTAGAGGAAGTGTTCCCAAGTAGTATCTCTTGGTTGAAGTTTCTTTTTCATCTTCTTGTTATCCCACCATGTGGTTGCCTCTCCAGTGAGATCGTATGCAACCCAAATGACCTTAGTATCATTAGACAAGTTGTGGATTTCAAAATACTTCTCCATATCAATCACCCATGCCTCTGCTCCATCACCAATGGTCCTACCGTCAAACTTAGGTGGTGCTATCCTCTTGAGTTTGTTTCCTATCTCTCCCTCAATCTTAGCTCGATTATTTTATTCCTCAATCCTTGGGTTCTCATTTCTTAAATTTTGACCCTCTTGCATTCCTCTGACCTCTTGTTCCAAATTGTCCATCCTAGCCCCCTGTAAGGTTAGGAGGTTAAGGATTTGGTCTAATTTTTCATTCTAATCATTGCTTGACCCACTATGATTAATGTCCTAGAGCCCATTATGGTAAACTAGGGATGACCTACATAAAATTATGCATATCAACATAATGGAGAAAGGCCTTAGTGTTTAACCTAGGGCTCTGATACCAAATTCAATGTACAGATCCCAAATAACATTTTCTAAATCATAACAAGAAATAATTTCATTTACAACAATTCAAGAGAAATAATCTCAATACAAAAGAAATATATCCATTCATGCCATGTCATGATATGACATCGCTCATCATAAATCATAAATACATGAGATAATGAGATAAAAATTGACTTGGGTGGTAATCACCAATAAGTCATAAAAATACAATGTGAGGTACAAAAAGTGTACATAAATGATGGAATCGATAATACTCCAATCCAATAACCACCTTGCAACTCAAGGACAAGAACATGATCCAAGCACTTTTTTCATCCAACCATGAAGCTTACGCTTTCTCAAAGAGTTCGTCCTAACATGAATAATCACCGACCCTACACGAGATGCTTAGCAAAAAGAAATTGATGAACAAGATGGAATCTGGTGTGTGCCTAACACATCTACATGCATTTATATCATACTAGAACATGCTATGATCAATACTAGGATATGGCAGAGAGCGATAATATATATAAAAATCCATCTATCTCAATGGTCTAAATAGCTTGGCCAAGCATAATGTTATATACAACAAAATAAAAGTAGATCTAGAAAACACAATATATGCTCCCTGATTACCCACATTCAACACCTATCCCCAAAGGAAACTTTCCACAAACACAAATAATACAATCTTTCTCCTAATTTAACATTTAAATATAATTTGTATGTCTAATAACTTAAAAAAAATAAAAAATTGAAGAATTAAAAAAATCATTAAAAATCAAATTGAACATAGTCTTGGTAAAATAGTGATAACTTTTTCATTTATTAACAAAATTCAAAAATTCAAAATGCTATGAAAAGCTGGTGAATAGAGAAACAAAACCTAGAGTAAAGAGCAATTTGTAATATATGTTGGTTGATAATCCTTTTCCATTTAGTTTGTAACAGATATAATTACATGAAATTTCTCAACATTATACGATTTAGTTGAATTCACCATTTTAAATCGATTCATAATGACTAAATATAGCTAACATCTCATTTCAATAGCACATGATTTAACTATTTATAAGTGGACTAAAAATGAAGGTTTTCTTTAGTTTCCATAAAGACATATTCATGTAAGTGGTAAAGAGAAAGGTAGGTAAAGTGCAACAATAGCTGAGACAATTAGGAAACATGACCCTCTCGTAGGGATGACAGGTATAAAAAGACTTTTGGAGCGAGTGTAGTTCATTTTGTAAAGGTTTTTAAACGCCTTTTAAGTTAATAGAAAATCAACAAAATCATGATTTAATTTTAACTAATCAAATTCTATTGTATGGTTTTTAAATTCACAAGGAATTAAAATTTGTCGATCTTTATCAAAGAATGCAAGCATTATATTGATCATCTAGCAAGATTGTGCATTAACATTTGTAAATTAAGATCTTATCATTAACTAGCAAAACCTATGCTTGTCTTGCAACCAATGAGCAAGGAAAGATGAAATGCATACAATGCTACACTGTCCCATGTATGAGCAGGTGAGGTGGTAACACATCTAGAAATGAAATACTTTGAAAGGTTGACCATATGTGTCAAGGAGGAATGCAAGGAAACTAGAGCCAAATCAACATCTTTTTTTATTTGCATCTATGCTACAATATGGCATTTTAAATGTTGCAACATGCAAAGGAGGTTTTGTTTTCCAGGCTCTAGCAAAATACAATAATAAAGCTTTGAATCAACATCTAAGCAATCAAACATGAATTTCTCAAAAGAAGAGTACAGATCTGAAAGTTGATATTTTTCTGACCAAGTTCATAAAATAAACACAAGCTTCTATAGACACATGAAGGCTCGAACTCTCTTAAATTAACTCATCAAAACAAAATCCTCTAAACTTGTATCAGTTCAAATAACAAAACTGACCTGGATGAGACAAGATGAGCTAAATGCTTGGCATATTGACCACTTTGGAACTTTTCTAACACACTATTCAGTTGTATCAGTCTTGCAACCCAGTCCAACTTCTTCTTTTTTAATAATGCCTCCCTTTCAATTGAGCGCCCCCTCCAAAAATAAAAACCAATATGCTATTTTTTTTTGATATGATGAATAAGTTCCAAAAAAATCAATGAATGAATGCCCCCAAAAATGGAATCCAAACTCTTATTTTTCTTCCTCCCATAATTGTTCATGAATCATAAGTTAAACTTCAATTTTATTCCAGAAATCACACCCCCACTTTACCGATCAGTTGCTCTTTTTAATTAATTTCAATGCATAACAATTACGAGTTTAAAAGAATGCTCTCTCTCTCTCTCTCATAATCCATGTAATCTCTTTTAAAATCAATATTTGCATGCTTTTCATATAAATCTATTTTTAGTTAAATTCTTTAAATACTATTTTTAATTAATTTTCTTTATAATTAAAAACTAATTCATCCATTTGATTATTTTAATTTAATTCTAAATTTATTAATTTAATTTCATTATTCATGCATGTTTTTAATTTTAAACATTAAATAGGTTAATAATAATATTTTATTATATTCTAATCATCATACAAAGAATGATCCACAAATAAAATAAGGTAATTGCACAATGTCACATAAGCATATTTAGACTTTCTAATTACAAGATTATATTTTTTTCTAACACACTCTAATGCATGTCAACTATATTTTTTTCATTTCCCAAACGAACACGAAGCAAACACTCAAGGAATTATACTTGACCAAATACATGCAAAATGCGAAACTTATAAACCTACGTGGTGTGTGCAATATTCCATCATACTCGTTGATGTCAATCGGCTAAGCACCCCTACCTCGACCATGTTCTCGTCTTTGACTTATAAAGCTTTGCAAGACACTAAGTCTCTATTAACAATCCCACCAAGAGCTATAACTATCAATAGTTTTGGTGGTTCTTGTAACTCTTATGAGCTCCAAAATTTTAAGCTTCAAAAAACTTAAGTCTTTATCAACAATCCTACCAAGAACTAGAATTTTTGAAGGTTTTGATGGTTGTTGGAATTGCTCAAAGCTTTGACCTATGAATATTCATAGGAAACTAGTCTTAGGGAATCGTCAACAATGTTTTTAGGAATTAGAACTATTAATGATGTCACTAGGAACTAGAATTGTTTTATCTCATTAAAGGCCCCCACTCTTATAGAAACTATTGAAATCTTCAAAATGTTAAGTATTCCTCCTCCATTTTAAGTTGTTGGGGGTGAAGATGATACCGGGAACTTGTCAGAAGTTCTTGGGGTTCTTGGAACTATTTGTTTCTCTAATTTTATTATTAGGGATTCTATTAGAAACTAGAACTTGTCAACGGGTCTTAGGGTTTGTGGAACACCTCATAGCTCCGATTTATTCTAAGGCAAGGCCAAAGCTACAACTACCCATAAATTTTCAAAATTTCATCCAATTTTCACCAGATTTAAACTAGAGATACCCTTTTAGCTCCTCTACAAGGTGAAATTATTACTTGACCAAAATTCAACCTGCAAATTTCTTCCAAAAAATAAAATAAAAAACTAATTGTTATAAAACCAAAATAAGGAAAAGATTGAAAACAAAGTGAGAAATATGTTTTGGTGATGTAGGATTGCTTGTGAGCTTGAATGCTACTACATAAAACACATTGAGTAAGTGAAATGTTCTATGAGTTTATAACTGATGAACATTTTGGAAAGTCCAAAAGTGGAATTCTATACTTAGCCAATTATATAGCATTCATCCAAGAGAATTTTTTTGTAGCTCTATTCTTCCAACAGACTAGGTATTCCATGTATTCCTTCTCCCTTTTTATTTTTGCCACTCAAGAATTGATCACTCTATCTCTTCAAATTTATTTTTAGGCAATTGATGTATCCATCCTTGTGCATACTGTTGGAAATTCAATTTCATATGCATTGGATGAAAACTTTCTTAACACCCTACATGGGCCTATCTTCTTCCATTTTAATTTATTATATGTTCCTTGTGGGAACTTCTCTTTTCTCAAATGCGCCAAAACCAAATCACCACCTTGAAATTCTTGTTCTCATCTATGCCTATCAACATGCTCTTTGTACTTCATGACTCTTTTCCAAACTCTCCTTCACCTCTTTATGCAATTCATGACTATAATCAGCAAAATCCTCTACTACAACACTCTTCCTTGGAAAATCTACAATATCTTTAAACTCATTAGAAAATATAAGGTTATACCCATAGACAATATGAAAGGGACCATTTCCCACACTCTTATTGATTGAATTATTATAATATAAATCTACTTGAGTCAATGTTAGGTCCCATTGGTTTGGTTTATCACCTACCAAACATCTTTAAAAATTACCCAAACTTTCATTTATAGCTTTAGTTTGACCATCAATCCAAGGATGGTAAGTTGAGTTGAAACTTGACCGTGTTCCCATTTTCTTCCATAAAGTATGCCAAAAATGACCAACAAACTTTGTATCCCAGTATGAAATAATACTTTTAGGAAAACCATGCAGCCTAACTACCTCTTTGAGAAATAGTGTAGCTATGTCAAAAGCATAATTACTCTTGTGACATGGGATAAAATGAACCATCTTTGAAAATCTATCAAATACAACAAAATTGAAGCATTACCTCTTTGTGTTCAAGGAAATCCTAGAACAAAATCCATGCTTATATATTCTGACGATATTTTTGGTATAGGTAATGGTTGATACAACCCTGTATTCTATTTTTTCCCTTGGCATGTTGGCAAATTTTGTACCTTTGTACTATCTTCTTTACATTTGTATTCATTCTAGGCCAATAATATCCTTCATTCAATAATGCTACTATTTTATCCACACCAAAACATCCACTTAGACCTCCACTATGCTTCTCTCATATCAAAGTTTCCCTCATTGACCCTTGAGGGAACAATAAACCTTCTTGAATAAAATACTCTAGCCATGGAGTTTTATCATTTTTCCATAGGATTCCTACACCTTGTCCATGCTTCTTTAAAATCTACATCTTATTTTTCATTGCATCAAACCCAATTCCATTAACTCTCAATTCATTCAACAACAAACATCTTCTGCTAAGTGCATCTGATACCCTTTTAGATTAAACACTTTTCTACTTTAAAACAAAAAATAACTCTACAAAAATTCTACCCATTTCATATATTTCTGACTTAACTTGCCTTGGCTATTTATAAACTATAACTCATGATGATTCATGTACAATAAAAACTCCTTGGGTAACAAGTAATGCCTCCATTTCTTTAGTGCTTGAACTATTGCATAGAATTCTTTCTCATGTATTGATTTTTTTCTTCATTTAACTTCTCACTTAATTAAGCAATGGATCTTCTCTCTCGACTCAAAACTCCACCAATTGCACATATAATAGCATCACAAACTACTTGGAACACTCTAGTAAAATTTGGCAAAGCCAACATGGGTTGTTCTGTCACCTTTTTCTTTAACAACTAAAAAAATTTCTTTACTATAATTGTCCATTGAAATCATTTTCTGCTACCTTTCATTGTCTTTGTGATTGATGCACATATACCACTATTTTTTTATGAACTTCTTGTAGAATCTCACCAATCCATGAAAAATTCTAGTTTCAAACATAATCTTAGGCGAAGTCCAATTCACAACTATTTGACCTTCTCTAGGTCCATCTTCAACCTCTCTTCGCACACAAAAAACCTAGGCACACTAGTTGTTTCTTCATAAAAATACATTTCTTTAAATTTACCATCAATTTTTCTTCTTTCAATATCTAAAATACTGCTCTAATATGCAACAAATATTCTTCCTTTGTCTTACTAAAAATAAAAATATCATCCAAAAACAATGACACAATTACCAAGGAATGGTTTCAATACTTCATTCATCAACCTTACGAAGGTACTAAGGGAATTTGTCAATTTGAATGGCATTACCAACCTCTCATTCAATCCATCCTTTGTCTTGAAAGTTTTTTTTTCATTCATTTACTTCTTTGATCCTTATCTAATGGTAGCCACTCTTCAAGTCTATCTTGGTGAGGTAATTAGCTCCATTCAAACAATCCATCATATCATTCATTTGGGGTAATGGAAATTTGTACTTTATAGTAATCTTATTTATAGCCCTTGAATTAGTACATCCACAATTCTCCATCCTTCTTTGGTGTCAATATTACTAGTACAACACATGGGCTCAAATTTTCTCTTATCAAACCCTTATCCAATAAATCTTGCACTTGTTTGTTTATCTCCTCATTCTCCATAAGTGTCATTCTATATGGTACCTTTTTTGGAAAACTAGCCCCTACTATCAAATCCATGCAATGGCTTATGCTCCTTACAGGTGGTAATCCATTATGCAACTCCATCAATTTTTTTGTGAACTCATCCAAAATATCTTGTACCTGTAGGGGAACTTCTTCCTTCTTCTCTATTTTCCTAACCTTTTTAGGCTAAGGAATGAAGGAATAACATGCCTATTCCTTCTACATATCCTTTAAAAAATGTTTCCCAATCACCAAATAAGCTCTATGACTATTTTTTACCTGGACTCATCCCACTCTTTCATGGGATTCACAACATATTCTTCCTATTCTTCTTTATTTTATAATATTTTTTTACCATCTTGAATGGCTTCCCTATTCATATTTCCAAGGTCTACCCAATAAAATATGGTACACCTCCATTGGCATAACATCACACAATATCTCATCCTTATCACTATCGATATGGAAAATTAATAAACATTATTCACTTACCAATAATTGGTGTCCCTTTTGTAACTAGGAAACTTTATAGGGACTTAGATTCTTCATCCTTTTCAATTGCAACTTCTTCACCATTTCTTTTGACACTATATTATCAGTGCTACCACTATCTATGATGACTCTAAAACACTTACCTCCATATTTACATTTGGTTTTGAACAAATTCCTCCTCTACATAGGTTATTCCTTTTTTGGTTTCAAAAAAATTCTTCTCAACATCAAAGACTCTCCATCTTCAAGTTATTCACTACACTTGGGTGGATCTACACTTTCTTCTTCAGCTTGGGACACATAAATTATGGCCTCTTTCCCTTTTCCACTACTCTATTGTATATGAGGGCATTCAAATGCCCTATGTCCAATTTCTACACATTGAAAAAATGTATCACTGAATCCTCTTCCTCTTCCAAAATATCCATAACCTCAAGAATCATCTCCCTTGTATTTGGGATAACTTCCTCTTCCTCTAGTTTTTTGAGTGTAAGAACTCATTTGAAAGGCGTTGGATTTTTATTATTTTAGTGAATAACCTCTTCCACTACTAGATTGTCCTCTACCATGAGAGTTTCTTCCTTGCCCTCTTGAGTTATTCTTTTGCTTTCCTGCTAAATTCTCTTCTACCTTTAGTGCATAATGGTATGCTTCCTCCGCACTATGCATTCTAATTAGACTAATTTAAACTTGGATTGATAAATATAGTCCATTCACCTACCTTGACACTTGCTCAACATCATCATCTACATGTCCTTCTCTAATACTTAGTTTGAAAAATGATTTTATATAATATTTAACATTGGATTCTCTTTGTTTCAAAATTCGTAACTTCTTAAATAAACTTAAGTGATAATATGTTGGTAGGAATTTAGACTTCTTTTTAATCACCATTTTGTCCCATGATTTGATCTTCTATTTTCCTCTTCTATGTCGTTCTATCTATAGATGACCACACCATAAGGATGCATGTCCTTCTTTTTAGGAAAATGGTGTCTCAACCTTGCAATTAAATGAGGTTACTATTTATAGTAAGTTTACATTTGAGCATGGATTGATGTGAAATTTTTGCCAAAGCTTTAGATTGATTAAATAAGCATGATCGTAAAGTTTCATCGTAAGATCATGTTTGGATTTGAAGATATTAAAGTTTTCATTTTTCAAAGTTTGAAAGTCCATTTTGAAGGCCTTAGAGGAATTTTTTGGGCTTGAAAGTGGTTGTAACTAGCATAAATAGTTATAGCTTGATAGAGTGCTTCACAAGCTTTTTGATGATTCAAATGGTTCATCAATCGGACGCCCAGATCGAAATTTATTGTCTCTAGAAGTTGGGTCTCCTAAAATGGGAGATGTAAAAACATGTTGGACACATAAATGAGTTGTAAAGGGGGAGTTACATGTAGTGGTGTGTGTTTTGATACATCATAGGCATTTTTTCTTAGAGATAAGGATGGGCACCACTTTTTAGGTGGTTTTAGCTCATGGTTTGGTAATACCATTCAATGGTTTCATGTATTGTATCTCCTATGTATTAGGTGCATGAGATGGAGAGTGAAAGAGTCTTATAGCCATTGAGTTGCCTTTAGATTTATGGTTGGTGATACTCCTATGAGAAATCTTGCTCTACAAGTATATTATAATCTTTTTGAATTTTGAATAATATATTGGGTGGCTTTTGGAGTGTGGGGTTTATCTCCCGAAAGGGTTTCCCCGCTTAAATCACTATGTTGTGGTATGAATGTTATTTATGTTTATTTCTATTTAAGTTTCTGTAACTGTTCATAATTGAATTTTTTTTACATCCTCCTCTTAACATTATTGTAAGAAGTTGTTCCGCTACTTTAGCTTCCTTACACTTTTAACTGAGTGCAAGAAAGATTTAATTTATTGAGGTCTTTAATTGATTCAAAGTTGAAATATTTCTCCATTTTAGAGAGCCAGTCTACAAGTTCTTTGAGATTCAAACTATCGTTATAGCTAGGAGGATCCAATCTTGGTTTACTGCTTATTTTGGATATTGCCTTTAAAAATATCTCCTCAGCTTGGTCCACTTCACCTTTATCTTCTTCATTTTCTCCATCTACCACTTCTTCTTCATCCTTACTAGCATCTTTAACATGTACCCCTAGTTGAGTTGCAAGCACGTTATGGTATGCTCATGTTATTGTCTACTTTGGGTATTTTCAACCCTTAGGTTTGGATTTTCCTTGGGCGTCCAACCCAAATATTTGTGAGCGTTGGCATGGACTTACATGCCAATGCTCACAATTTTTTTTTTCAAATTCTAAATAAATGATACAATCTCAAGTGAGCTCTCCATTAGGTTTGCATGTCTTTCAATGTCACAAAAAAATGACATAGTAAAGTTGAGCTCTCTCTTAGATTTCTAACCATGTAATTTTTTCTATATTTCAATTATGTTAAGGTTTTGATATTTAATTTATTTTTCTAGTGTTTCCATTTTTTATCAAAAATCTATATATGGTATTTTTTGGTCTCATTTTTACCCATTCATTGAAATTTGAAATAAATTACCTTAGCTTAACAAACTTTTAAATAGTGTCTATCAACACCCCTCCTTCTCAAACACATAATGTCGTTCATTTTTTTGTGCATGGTTTAGTTTTGCAACTAGGTTTCATATCTATGGATGCAAAAGTGAATCAAGAGAACATATATCAATTTCATTAGTTTCAAGACCACCATTTGATAAATTCCAATTTTTTTAACATACTAACAAATCAATTTACAATATCTATAGCAATCAACCCTCCATTAAAATTAAAAATAAAATTATTATTTTATTTATTTATTTTCATAGAATTATTTGTTGGAAGCTTTGCAACATGAGCATGAAGTATGGATGGTTGTGTTGGTTGTTCCTATGTTGTCATTGGTGTTAACATAGTGATAACTATATGGGAAGTCTGTTTGGTTTATCAAAAGTTGTTCTTTGCCGGTAATACTCTTTTGTGATGGATAAGTGTGTTGGTATTTGAATCCAAAATTCATCACAAGATCTGATATGACTCTAATCTCTTAACCATGTTTTCTTGACTCATTCAAACAACTATATCCTAGATCTTGAGACATCTTTTTTTGTGAGTAGAAAGTTATCTCTAACAGAGTTTAACTCTATATCCTATTATTATTTTGTGTGTGGCATATTGTGTGGGAGACTCCACATTCTACTAAGGTAAACATTCTTATGTTGCGGTTTTGTTGATAGTCTCTTTGCTGGTAGTATGATGGGAAATTAATGTGTTCTCAGATCAAAAGGTGTTTGCTTTGAGGATTATTTGTTGGTTTGGAGAATTGTGTTATATTCTTGGCCAACTCAGCAAATGTAATATATTATGAAGACTAGTTATGTTTTATGGATGATAGCCCAACTTGTATAATGCACTACATGGATAAAATGTTTAAATCTTATATGGTGACGACAAAGAAGGTTTTGATTATTTTGTGTTCATCTAATTAGGCCAAACTAATTGATGAATAAGATATACTTGTATATACATAAGATGAAGGATAGAAGAGAGATGTACATGAGAGCAAGAAAAAGAAGTGAATGTGAACAAAGGAGAAGATCAGAGCCTAAATGCTTTATCAATTGTGATCAGTACAGTTTTGTTGAATGACTGTTGTGTGAGGAAATACTTCTTATTTTGAGCTTTAGTGGAACTGAACCTTGCACATTGAAGGTGTATCCTATCAATTCAATCTCTTGGCAGTGATCCACTATCATTGTATCTTGGTTGTTAGCCATCTTTTGTACTCAGGCAGTGAGTCTTTTAAGGATAGTGAGTCTTGGCATTGAACCCCATACTATTTGGTATCTAGATATAATATATTGTGAATTAATCCTCACCGTGATTTTTCCCATTTTAAGTTTTCCACATAAAAACCTTGGTGTTCATGTGTATGGTTGCATTGATTTGTTTCTATGTTCTCTCTTGTTGATTCAATCAGAATTGTGATAATGTTTAAATGGATTTTATTATGATTTTATAAAATACTTATTCACCCCTCTTTGAGTATTCTGGATGTTCAACATTATTTTATGTTAATAATATTATCAATCTAACTCTTTATATTAATTTTTTTTTTCCATTTGTAATTTAATTAATTATAATCATGAAAATGTTTGCACAAGGTAATTTGGTAGAATCTCGAACGCCCGAAATGGCGACCTTGAAGGGAGGGAAAGTACCGTGTGGGCACGAGGCATGGTTGGAAATACAGATGCCAAATTGAAATAGAGATTAATGTGCATTTGGATTTGAAGGCCTGGTCCGAGCCGCAGGTTTGGAATTATCCTCGGATCCGTGTCCAATTATGGCCTTTTGAATTGGAAAAATGCTCACAACCCAACCTCAAATATCTGTTTCATTCATTTTCAAAGCTACCAAATCTCAAACCTGTATCCTTGATGATGCTGGGCTTGCTTCTGTCGAAACATTTCCTTATCTGAAGAGGATACCGTGCAGGTGCCGTTTTCTTCATGTTTTGGTTCATTGCCAGAAGTTCCATTTTAGCCATCGGGTAGCTCTATTTAAACCTTTTTCTTTCAAGCCCCCACCTTTTCTCCTCTTGTTTATGTAGAATTAGCATGATGGAAGGAATTTGTGTTGGGGGGCTGTCATGCCTGCCTCAGCTTAATAAATTCCCAAGGTACCACTTAACAAGTAAAATAAGAAATCCTTCCTACTCGGGTCTCAGAAATTCATCCAAAATAGCATTTTGCTTATCAAAACTCGAGGCCAAATCTTTAAATAAGATAGTGAGGGAGTGTGTGGTGCACCCAGTTGGATTGGGGTTTAGGAGGGGTTTAAGCAATTCAGGACTTTATGAAACAGTTCAGTTGTTTGGTAGCTCAAAAGATGTGAGGCAGAGGAATCGGAGATGTTTAGAGCGTTTGAGTGTGAGAGCAACAGCAGCATCTGACAGCCTTGGGTCATCGCCCTCAACTTCTCCAAAGCAATTTCTAGGTGTAGAAGTTAAAACACTGAAGAAGGTCATACCTCTAGGGCTCATGTTCTTTTGCATTTTGTTTAATTACACCATTCTGAGAGATACAAAGGATGTATTGGTTGTGACAGCCAAGGGCAGTAGTGCAGAGATTATTCCATTTTTGAAGACGTGGGTGAACCTGCCAATGGCTATTGGCTTCATGATTATCTATACTAAGCTTTCTAATGTCCTATCTAAAGAGGCACTGTTTTATAGTTGCATACTGCCGTTTATAGCCTTCTTCGGTGCCTTTGCATTTATTCTGTATCCTCTCAACGAATATTTGCACCCTACCGGTTTGGCAGACAAGCTTCTTCAGATACTGGGTTCCAGATTTTTGGGACCACTCGCAATTCTCAGGATATGGACATTCTGTTTGTTTTATGTCATGGCAGAGCTATGGGGAAGTGTGGTTGTTTCAGTGCTGTTTTGGGGCTTTGCCAATCAGGTACGTTTCATATGGTTTCTCTTTTCAAGCACTCAATACTTTTGCAAAAGTGTGATTATGGCCAGGACTGTTCGGGGGACTGAATTGCCATAGATGTGCCAGAATTTGACCATATATTCCTGTATGTTCGACTCCAATGCAAATAGTATTTCACCATTTATGATTTTTCCAAGTTTGTGTTACTCTTTATTTAAAACTCAGGTGGATACTTCAAATTCTTTTGGTTTATCTCTTCCGAGAAGCATTTGATAAAGAAGAGAGAATGATTTTTAATTTTTAAATCTTTATCTTCGTCTTAATGCTATTGAGAGCTTATTTTGACAAGAAGTGGTTATGTTTATTACTGATACTGTTTTGATCAAACAAAGGCCCTTGTGCCAGATAAGGAGTGTCTTTTTGCTTCTTATTTTTAGCCTATTCATCCTTTATATTTTTATTGAGTTTTTGCTAGGATAGTTGTCATAATATCACACAACGAATCGGTTGTTCTTCTTATTCCTTGTGATGCTTGTTAGGCTATTAGATTGGGCTTCTTGTCATTGATTGTCATTGTTTTTCCTAGCAGACGAGAATGAGTTTGATCTTGGTATGATTTCTTTCAAAATTTATTATAATAATCTTGAGAATTGTCTGGTCGTGTAGTTCTGGTCAAAATGGTTACCAGTAAATCAAAATCAATCGAGTACATCACCTCTGCACACACTACGCAATTGATATGATTCCATTTGTAATGTGCCTTGTTTGTGGCACCACATCCACCAGCATAGATTGACTTGATTGCTTTTCTCTTCTTGTTGCACTTGTAAATCAACAAATACTGAAAGCATCCTAAAGTGCTAATGATCAGGTTTAGCTGCATTTTAACTGAATCATGCTAATAGCATTTTTTATGGCCACAGATTACCACTGTTGATGAGGCTAAACAGTTCTATCCTCTTTTTGGACTGGGTGCAAATGTAGCCCTGGTTTTCTCTGGCCGTACAGTTAAATATTTTTCACATCTGAGGAAAAACTTGGGACCAGGTGTGGATGGCTGGGCAGTATCATTGAAAGGAATGATGAGCCTGGTAGTTTTACTGGGATTTGCAATCACTGGGATATACTGGTGGACAAACAAATATGTGGTAAATGATCCAGCATTACCGAAGGCAGAAGCAAGGAAAAAGGTAGAGTGTAATGGTCTATATATGGAAGATAAAATATTATGGTTGGTTAATAGATGTCGTTGAGGCTCACCATCAAGTGAAGTGTATTCTCACCTGATGGTTGTAATATGCATGCAGAAAGAAAAACCCAAGCTGGGAATGGTTGAAAGTGCAAAATTTTTGCTCAAGTCAACGTATGTGCGAGACTTGGCAACTCTTGTGGTAGCTTATGGAATAAGCATAAATCTGGTGGAAGTCACATGGAAATCCAAACTTAAGGCTCAGGTATAATTGGGGTTTATTTCTGATCATATATATATATATATATTCTAGGTGGTGCCTTCATTTGAAAATTATATATCAAGTGTTTATCGTTTGATGTGATCATATTTTTCCTCTTACATTGGTTGGTACTTTTATTAGATTGGGTATAGTGTTTCCAATCTAAAGTCCATAGCATTTCAATGTTTGTTTTATTTCAATTACTGAATGTTGATCTTTTCACATTTCAAATGTTCTGAGAGCATCTTTAGGGTACATAGAATTGTATAGATCAGAAGGAGTTTGCTGTTATATGATTTATTATTTGCAATTCTGTTGCACTTTGAGAATCTAATTTCCCTTTTTGTTATTGTTTCCAATGATGAAGTATCCAAGTCCCAATGAATATTCGGCATTCATGGGGGATTTCTCCACATATACTGGAATAGCTACCTTCTGTATGATGCTGCTAAGCCGATATATATTCAGAAAATATGGTTGGGGTGTCGCAGCTACCATCACTCCAACAGTGCTGCTTGTGACAGGAGTGGCATTCTTTTCATTGGTGCTTGGTAGCGATTCACTTGCTCCACTTCTAGCAAAATTCGGAACTACACCATTACTAGCAGCAGTCTATGTTGGAGCCATGCAAAATATTTTCAGCAAAAGTGCCAAGTACAGCTTGTTTGATCCTTGCAAAGAAATGGCATACATTCCTCTTGATGAAGATACAAAGGTCAATTAGTTTCCTATTTGTTGAAATCGCTTCTGCATTCCACACAGCCACAATTGCTTGCATTCCCCTATAAATTTTGGTAATTTCCAGTGGTTGATGAACAGGTCAAGGGCAAAGCTGCAATCGATGTGGTCTGCAATCCACTTGGGAAGTCAGGAGGCGCACTCATTCAGCAGGTCCTTATATTGGGATGTGGGTCACTTGCTAGTTCAACACCATATCTTGGAGGCATTCTTCTTGTTATAGTCGGAGCTTGGCTTTATGCAGCACGCTCTCTTGATCGGCAATTCACTCCACTTGTTAAGAAGGATTTGAAGAGCAAGTTAGTGGAAGGGAAATTGTCGGCAATGTCCAGAGCTGTGTCAGCCAGTTCAAAGAAAAAACCAGAGGTATGGTACCTTTACAAAGCCTATATGAAATCGTTCTTATGCTTTAGAGTCTATTTTATTTGCATTTTGCATTATCCAAAATTTCTTAGATTTTTTTCCTCTCAAATTGCAGGTAACCTATAGATTTGTAAGTGTGCTCAATGAACAAGGATTCATTGAAGGCCGTTATGTGCCTGTCACAGAAGGCACTGCTCCAATGGCACAATCAGATGGGAACTTTATTATGCCAGTAAGCCCTCCCACGGACAATGTTACTGATATAGGAGTGGTTAGATCTAAGGAATCATCAGATGGTGCCGAGTTACAATTGTCAGAGCCTACACCAGAAAATTAATTAGATGATCCCTTGCCCCGATTCCATAACTTTTCAACCATCTGCATTAATACTGAAAGGCTGTAAAATTCCATTTCATTGTTCTAAATTTCTAATTTCTTCTGAAAATTTTAGATCACCGAATCATCTGTACAAAAGGTGCTGTCCTTGGCTTAGAGTAGCAACAATTGGTAACTAATTGTGGTTCCAGTTCACAGTTTGCTGTATAGGAAGGGAAGGTTTGCTAATTGAGCTTCTGACCTCCTTTACAAAACTGAGATGATGAGAATAGCAATCATGCTTTTTCCATTGTTTTTTCCACCTTGATTTACATGAGATGTTGTTCAATACGGTTATCTTGGAAGCAATTTCAAGTTTCAACCATAAACATAGTTTTCAGAAAGAAGTTCTAAATCTATCTTCACTTTATAAAGTGAACAGTTTGTCGTGATTGCATGTTTGTCTGCAAATCTGTTTCGCTGAAACGAGATATAGTTAATTTAGAGTTTAGACATTGTAGCATAGTGGGATTTTTCACTGCGTCAAGTATTTTCATTTTCATGCTCA
The DNA here is from genome assembly GCA_007115665.2 of Sequoiadendron giganteum. Taxonomy (NCBI): domain Eukaryota; kingdom Viridiplantae; phylum Streptophyta; class Pinopsida; order Cupressales; family Cupressaceae; genus Sequoiadendron; species Sequoiadendron giganteum. The sequence goes on along the minus strand of CM021105.1, from coordinate 329,909,640 downwards.
AACCATCACCTCCAATATTTTCAATTATTTGTTACCTGAATGATTACCGGTTTATTGTGAGGGAAACCATGCAAACTCTTGTTAGAAACAATAATAAGGGTCGCGAAGCTGCTAGTCCCTACCAAAGCAATTTGTTTTAAATTAGAATTAATAATAAGTGGTGCATGGTATCTATTTTTTGTTGTTAGAATATATTTGAAAATCAGTTTGTATTACAGTTACTTTGAATGTTATTTGAGTTTTTGAAGCCATTAGAATGTCTTCCAAAATGTTTGATAACTTACAATTTGCAACATTTATTAATAGCACCAAACCTAAATTATGAACTTGTCCTAATTTGTAAATCTTTTGACATCTTATAACATATGAAATGTAGGGAAAGGGAAACCTTTGAGTTTTCACCTTAGGGTTTGACACCTTTCCCTAAATGTTTAATTAAAATAAAGGGGAGAAATGGAAATGGATTAGAAATGCAAAAGTGGAATAGGGGTTTGAAGGATTTGGACAAGGTGTGTGATTGACTTATAGCCTGATAGGTGAGTCAACCAACCCTTAACCAAATCTAGAAATATCCTAAAGATGAAATGCAATGATTCAATTGACTTAATGACGCAAATAACTGCTTTAACATAGAAACAACAGATATGAAATGTCATAGGAAAAATCAGACTACAGGAATAGACTGAGGACATTGTGCAGTTGTGGTATAAAATTAAGCCTGATTTTCAAAGGCATTTCCTCCGGGGGCGCCACTATCCTAGTAGGTCTTTTTCATATTTGTTTTCACAATCTTCTAATGTCAAATCTGCACTTCTATTTCCCGTTTGCAAACTTGTGGATCAAGCACCAACAAGACCACCAGCCCACCAACCAACATCAACTTATCCCTCCATATCATCCGCAGTGACCCTCTCAAGTTCAAGAACATACTCAGGGGATAATTGACTCCACCCTTCAATCCTCCAATCATCCTCATGCTCAGAAGCCCACTTGGCCAAACAATCAACCGCCCTATTCCACTCACGCAGAATATGGACAAAAGACACCACTTCCAAAGTAGAGCACCTGTGCAAAATCTGTCTAACCACCAACACAATCTGCCAATTAACATCAACAACCCTTTTCTCAAGTAATAGATTCACAATAATTTGCGAATCAGATTCAAAGATAACCTTACGCCAACCCAAGGTGCAAGCATGCTCAATAGCCCAAAGAATCGCCAGCCCTTCCATAAGGTTTTTAGAATTCCACCCCTTATGGATGGAGAAAAGAAAAATGATTGAACCATTTCCATCTCTACCAATTCCACTAATACCTACAAGCCCTGGGTTGCCTCTAGATGAACCGTCAGTATTAATCTTTAGAAACCCCGTCAGAGGAGGTGTCCATTTGCCAACCCTTTGAACCTTCTTTTTTGCTCTCCTCCCTCTTCTAACACAAGCCGAGATTGAAGTCAACCCCTGCACCCCCAATCTATTCACAATCTCATCATCACTTCTTTCCAGCGGAAGGGCCACTTCACATTTGGCTTCCACAGTCTCCTGGATCATACCAATAATTTTGTGCCAAACCTGTTGAGCCATCATCTTTTCTCCCCGAAAGATCCTACGATTCCTTTCCAACCAAATTTGCTAAAGGATGACGGTAGGACCAATGCACCACAAAATCTAGAGAAAAGAGGCCTGGGAGGGGGGCCTTCCCAGATTACTCCAGAACTCCACAAGAGAAGACGCATGAACACACGAATGTTTCCAAACACTCCACCACCAATGCCAGAGCAACATAGAATAAGAACATCGGAAAAATAAATGGGGAGAATCCTCCTCACTGCAACCACACAACACACACATAGAGGGGCCCTGGAATCCCCGTTTACAAAGATTCTCCCAAGTCAAACATCTATTCCAAGCCAGAGTCCAAACGAAACAATTACACTTGGGCCATGAAAACTTGTTCCACACATGTTTCCAACAAGGGACCTTCACCCCCCCCACCTCCCCCGAAACTTACGAGAAAACAACTCCTGATAGCCACTAGCCACGGTAAAAACACCCTTAGGGTTCGGGCTCCAAGCTAGAATATCCTTTTCCTTAAGGGAGTTGCATTGTCTAGCAGCCAAGATATTCTGAAGCATAATACCATCCTCCTCCAACCCGGGAATAGGCCATTCACTAGGGTCCTTCCACCTAGCCACCTCCACCTGTTCACCAAGGTCAAATTTCTTAAAATCACTCACTCTAGACCAGCCAGCCTCCAAAAAGCGTTGAGACAGAGCCACCAAATTAGGGTACTAACGTAGGATGGGTGTGTAACCATCCCAAGAATCCGACCAAAACATAGCCTCAACCCCCTTATTACAAATCTAGAACAGGCCCTCCTTGATAAGCGCAACCCCTTTCTTAAGTGTTCCCCAAACCACCGAGCCTTTCCCTTCCAGAGGAAACCTAGGAAGCTCCTCCTTACCAATCCCCGGAAGATACTTGTGGGATAAGATCCTAGCCCAGCTATGATCCTGCTCCACACACCACCTCCAATAAAGCTTAGCAGCCCATGCCAACCCAGACCAAGTTGCCTTCCGCAAACCAAGACCTCCCACCTGCCTTGGGCTACAAACAACATCCCACTTAACCAGGCTCCATTTAGATGAGGACAAGCTACTCGCCCATAAGAATTGTCGAGTCAGTGAGTCCATATCCTTCACAAACCCAACATGAGCCACCTGTAACATGCACCTATAAATAGGAAGAGCCTGAACCACGGATTTTAGCAACAGAACACGCCCGAAAAAGGACAACCATCGATGAGTCCATTGACTAACCTTCGCATGAAACTTATCCAAGATATTCTACCAAGATTCTCTGGGGAGTCTATCGACAGGGATAGGAATACCCAGATAGGTTAAAGGGAGAGAACCAATCTGGAACCTCCAGATACGAGCAATCCTGTGCTGAATAGGTTGCGGAGTATTAAAGAAAAAAATGGAGGATTTGTCTTCATTAATCCTTTGGCCAGCAGCAGCAAGATAGATATCCAAGGCCTTGCGCATATTCGAAGCTTCTCTGATCCTGGCCAGACCCATCAGAGTCGTATCATCCACAAATTGTAGGTGTGATTGCGGAGGCTAGTCGTTTCCCCATTTCCACCCTTGAATCAAACCCAACTCCACATTACGTTTCGCAAGTCTGCCCAAACCTTCTGCTAGAAGAATAAATAAGGAGAGAGAGGATCCCCTTGACGCAAACCCCTAGAAGCACTAAAGAGAGTGGTAGGCTCCCCATTAATCAACACCAAGAATGAAGTAGAGGTAACGCAACTCATCACCCACTGGATCCATTCCACAGCAAATCCAAAGGCAGTCAAAATTTTTCGCAAAAAGGACCACCTCACTCTATCATAAGCCTTCGCCATGTCAAGCTTGATGAACATAGCCTTTTCTTTCGAGGAATCCATCGAATGAATGGTCTCCGTAGCAATAATCACCCCATCCAAAATCTAGCGGTCCTCCACAAAACCACTTTGTTCCTCAGAGATAAGCCCACTAAGCCATCGCTTCAACCTTTCTGCTATCAGCTTGGAAATAATTTTATACACCACATTATAAAGAGAAATGGGCCGAAATTGATTCAGACGATCAACCCCCTCACATTTGGGAATGAGTGCCAGGAAAGTAGAGTTTAAAGCCCGAAGCATCTGCTTGTTATTCTGAGACTCACGCACCACCGCCAGCAGGTCCAACTTAATGATGTCCCAAAATTCTTGATAAAATTCAGCTGGAAATCCATCAGTACCTGGGGCTTTTCCTTTCTTCATCTGAAAAACAATACCCTCTAATTCCTCCAACGAGATATCTCGTAAAAGATACTCATTCATCTCCGTAGTGACCAAAGAGGGAATACAAGACAGAACTTGGTTTTCTTCCTCCGAGACATCCTAAGAGTCTTCATGAAATAAAGAGGTATAGAACTCCGAAGCTTCTCTAGAAATATCCTGCCAGGACGATAGATGCTCACCCCTACCATTCACCAGAACGGGCATAGAGTTACCATGTCTCCTAGCCTTTACCGAGTTGAAGAAAAAGGCAGTGTTTCTATCCCCCTCCTACAACCACTCAACTCTAGCCTTCTACTTCCAAAAAATTTCCTCATGTAGCTCCCACTCCTCCAAATCTCTCCGAGCCCAGGCTTCCTCCCTGAGTAAATCCTCAGAAATACCACACTCCCTTATCTCGCGAGTGATGACATCCAAGACAGCTTGAGCATCAACCTTAGCATGAAAAATATTGCCAAAGTACCGCCTATTCCACCTTTTAAGTTGATATTTTACAAATTGCAGCAGCTTAGAAAAGGAATACATGGCAGTGCCAAAAGCAGGTCTTCCCCTTCTCCACCAATCCGCCATATGCACCTACAAGGAGGAATCTCTTAACCACATAAGCTGGAACTTGAAAGAAGGGGACCGAGCCACCCTAGCAGAAGAAGCTGAAATCTTAATAGGCCAGTGATCCGAGCCCCGCCAGTCCAAAATCTCAAAGCCAGAAGACAACCCTCCACCAACCCAGAAACAAGACACCAAAAAATGATCAAGTCTCTCAGCAACACAATTCTCCCCCAATCTCCTATTGTTCCAAGTAAACTTCCCATTTCGAGGCTTAATGCCAACCAGGTTCAAAGCAGAGATGGTATCACGAAAAAGGAAGGTTGAGGGATCCAATCTCGCGACACCACCCATCTTCTCATTTGTCTCAATAATAGCATTGAAATTCCCAACAATCCAAGGGAACAAAGGAGTTAGGCTCTGAACATAACTAATGTGGGACCACAATAACTTCTTACCAGGGAAATCAGTAGGCGCGTAGATGTTTGAGAGAAGAATAGTTTCCCCCAATTCTAGATTTGAGACAACCACAGAGATGGAAGACTTGGAGGACACCCATCAAATAGGACGAATCTTTAATGGATTCCATAGGCAAGCCACCCCACCTACATTCTTTAAACTTCATTCGATCTTCAAAATACCTGAAATTTGCACATTCACAAAGAGAGGAAAGGTTGTGCCATTTAGGGGCTTACCTCAATCAAACCCCGTGCAAGTGTTTCCACTTCCTCAATGGCAATTTCAATGATAAACGGATAAATGATAGGAAGGAATGATGTAATCACAAAGTGTTACAACTCACTACCCTTCAATGGCTTCTTTGAAGGATTGAAGTCATACACATCACCTCAAGGTCTTGGATCTTGCTTGAATGCTTTGGAGACCTGCAACAAGGGTTAGCCTTCACAAAACAATGCCAACATGACAACATGAACTCACATACACTTTGACATGATGTTTGGATCTTGAATTGCTGCAATAAATCCTTTAATGGTTGCTCTTGACTTGTTGGATAATGCTCACTTGTGGCTAGATAATTTCACTTCTATGTTCAAATGGTGCAATAACTAGGTATTTATATGCTATTATTCTAATTTTTTGAAAACTAAATCACGACAGTTGACTTTAGACATTTGAATTTCAAATAATAAAATATTGACACCAACATATTTGAATTTGGAGCCAAAATAGGGGACATAGGCGCCCTAGGCGGTAGTGTCCTAGCCCTATTTTAAAAAAATTAAAGTGTTGGGGACAAAGTATTAAATGAGAGCATATGTTTTATGCTTGCAAATTATCAAAAAAAAATTAAAATAAGTTATGGAATGCATAATTTAGGAAATTAAGTGCTTAATTAGGTCCAATAACATAGTGTGAAATTGTTGAGGGTGACAATTTATGACGCTACAACATATAATTTTTTTATTAATAGCAATTATTATTTATTTCAATGCTATTAAAAGTATAGTTGATAGTACAACTAGTTAAAAACAAACAAATATTAATTGGTGATTACCTTACCATAGTAGAGAAGTTGCAACGTGGTTAAAAGTATCTAGTTGATAATAATTAGTTATAGGACTAACAAATATTAATTGTTATAATGACCTTACCATGAAGAATAAAAAACTTTCATACTAAATAAAACAAAAAGCTAACTAATTTAATTGGTTGTGTCAAGATGAGCAATTTTGATTGTTCATATAATTCAACCTTATCACTTGAGATACTACTTTCATTACTCGTTATTACACTCTAGAGTAGGTGTTTGACCTAATGACATTGGAACATCATGAAACTCTTTGGTTATTGCTCTCATGGGATATCATCCAAAGTAAGTTTATGGCTAAAGGTGGAAATGTAAACAGTAACAATTACTTTAGAATGTACTGGTTGTAACTAAGATAGTGTTGACAAAAAATCGAGTATTTTAGAATATTCAACTCTAAAAAATGATCATAATACTCCTCTTCTGTTGGAATTGAATAAATTGTCCTTATTATTACAAGCATTTCATTCATGATTGGGTAGTCCCTTCACTTGTTGAATTTTCTCCTCAATGATTTATAATTGGCTTTTGGATTGACAAAATTTGGGTGTACTTGATTTGGTTTAGGTTCCCATGTTCATGAGTACTTGTGAGTTCTTGAGTATTATCTTGGATTGATTCAAATTATATGACCATATGCACCTTGGTCGAATCTCTTATTTAGGTCTTAACCATTTCAATGTTGACTCTTTGTCCTATACTTATATGCTTTTACTCTAATATAAGTTTTAAACTATCAAAATCTTTGATACCTTACATGCTTACATGTTTGGTCTTAGTTTTAACATCAAGGTCCTTTATGAACTATGGTAGGAAGGACATGTCTCATGTGTATGGTGAAACAAGCTTATTAAAGAGTATGCATGTTGCTTGTGTGTTTCATTTTTATCCTTTGATATAATTTTTTTTCTCTATCATTGATTTGTGTCGAAGTTTAACTAGCTTTATTATTTGTGTTTCTTGTTATATTTTGTAGTTGATTTCTTCTAGCTAGTCATCAAACCTTTGAGTTATATTTTATAGTGTAATGGTGATTGAATTCTAGATGGTTAGACAATGGGTACTTGTTGAATCTATCTCTATTATCCATCATGTTATCCTAATGCTTCACATTCATAAGCCTTTGGTGAGCTAGCTATGTTTCATTAATCTATTAGCCACACCCTTGTTGGTGGGTTACCTTTCCACACTTAGTTTCTACCTTAAATGCCCGAGTGCCATGGATTTGCAGGGTTAGCATAAGGTTTATTGTGGTACATTACTTTTTAAATGGGACAAACCTTCATTAGTTGATCATGACATAAGAAGTCAAATAGATTTATAATGTGTGTTGGTTTCAATGGTCGAGATTGTGGGCATATGTATCTACCATAACATCATAATATTAATGAAAAATGAAATGGAAATACATGAGCATAAGAGAGTCTATGGTGGATAGTTGTGGATAGGCCTATGCACTTTATTTTCATATTTTGAAGTTAATCAATTACAATAGGTCATTAGGCTTGTAGGTCATTTGACACCATGTGAAGATATGGATGTTCTTACATAGTATTATGGTCACGCTACATGTTACAATATTAGTTTCCGTGACCCAACAAGGTTGTTTATGACTTGCACCCTTACTCATGTAATGTATAATTTTTACTAAGGACTTTAGTGAGTTGAAACTTATTGAATAATTTTTTCATGTTAAGAATATGGTACAAGAAGTGTTGCAATGTACACAACATCTAAGTGTCATCATCTCCATGCTAACACTTACCCAAGAACATATAACACTATAAGACCAACAATAAAGAGACATCAATGATTCATTAACTAGGGTGAAGAAGTGAATTAGTTCCATTAAGAAATAAGATACAATCTATTCCCATCCTTAGCACTTTCACAAGAATCTTACAACCTTCATTTCTTCATTAGGTTTGATTACTACATTGTATTTTACAAGAGAAAGATAGATATTAGAAACACACACTACTAAGCCTATTCGTTCATTCTCAGAGAGAGAGAGAGAGAGAGAGAGAGAGAGAGAGAGAGAGAGAGAGCACTCATTCATGTAAGGTATCATTACTTTTCATCAATCACACATCATAGAGGGAGGGGAGAATAATATGTTTATTAACCATTAAAACACGATACAATTATCAACTTAGATAATAGAAAATACATCATAATGTAAACACACACATACACAAATATTTTCTTTTTAAATAAGGAGGAAGAATCCTTCATTTTAACTATGAGAACTAGAGAGATGGAGATCATACACATGCCAAAAATCAAACTCTATTCCATTCATGCTCAAGATGCACTAAGATGGAAGAGATTACAAGGACTATGCCATATACACATTCATAAGATAATAACTATTTTTTTACTATCATGCATAGAAAACATAATACTAAGAGAGAGATAGTGGTCATCAAGATCCAAAGCCTATCAACTTACACAAGAACAAATTTTTATAATTAATAAATACATGATACTTAGAGATGGCTAGAAGATATGTCAAATTATACTCTAACATCATATCTAGTAATAAAACCATCTCTTGCTCATTAATTAACCAAAGAAAAGCATCAATGTTCACTATCCACTAGGTCTAGGATTGGAATGGCTAGGTTTCATAAGTCATTTAAAAAAAACTAAGCAAGAATAAATCCAAACATTCCAATATTCTAAAAAATGAGAGCATATCAATATTTTTCAAATAATATAAAACTAGCAATCGCACCCTTGTGTGCAATATGTACGCCGAAGAGGTGTGGAAGGCTAAATATGAAATGTTTTGGTCTATTTGTTGCACACATTTGTGCAATATATGAGATCAAATGGTAGACCATTTAGTAAATAAATTATATTTTTTGTGTAACAAAATTCTCAATGGAGAAGTAATAGTTGCAAATCAACTATACATCCACTTACAAGGATTGGAACAAAACTAAAACAATAGACTAATGTTATGTTAATAGGGAGAGAGGGAGAGATATAGAGGAATAAATAGAAATATAGTGGAAGAGGGAGAGGGAGAGGGAGTGGGAGAGGTAGAGAGAGATGTCGATAGTGAGATAGATTGGTAGAGAGATAGAGATATAAGGAGATATAGATAGAGGGGGAGAGAGGGAGAGAGAAGAGGGGGAAGATAAATGTTCAAGGGATAATTATTCAACAATAAATTTTTTAATTAAACAAATATAATTATAAATATATAGTATTTATTATATATTATAAAGATAATTTATAATATATTTATATTTATATTTATTAGTATATAATATTTAATAGAATGTAAATTAGTAAATCTAATTTGAAAAAAAATTATATTATAATTTTTTTGTATTCAAGGGGTAAACACTTTTGGATCCCTAATACAACCACTCAACAATACAACCCCAACTAGGTTTGAACTTTGATGGCAAAAACAACAATGTCATCTTTAAACCATCACACCATACCAATATCAACATTATATTATAAAATTATATATTTGATATTTATATATATTTATTTATAATAATATAATTTATATATAATTATAATAATTTTTTTATATATAATAATAAAAGTAATTATAATAAATATAATTATATTATATTTAATGTAATTTGTACTTTAATAATTTATATTATATAAACAATAAAATATAATAATAATTCAATTTATATATATCAAAATTATATATAATAAAAAATATAATTATATTATATAATTTAATATGTAATATATATACAATTTAATATATTTATATTTAATTAGTTCTACTATAAATATATAATTATAAATATAAATATAATATTATTTTAAATAAATAATACATGACATAAAATATTATTTAATTTAAAAATTATTTTAACTTCCAAGTAAAAATGTAAAGTAGCTATCATTTCCTTATTAAGAGCAAATTTCAAAGGCCTTATTCACTCGAAATGCCCACGCAATCTTTGAAATCGTCCGTAAAAGTTTAACATCATTCGTTGAATGGCGGGAGCGATAAAACCTTGAAAAACAGTGACAGCGAAAGCAAAAGACTGTGAACGTGAATAATGACAGCGAAAAAAGCGAAAGGAACAATGACGATGATTTTATGTCTTTAATTTATATAAACTATAAATATAAGGAAAAAAATCCTTACACAAGCCTTATCCTATTTCAAACAAAGATTAGGGTTTACGGGCGCATGTGCATCTTTATCAGGTTAGTCTAGATTAAGCCTACGAAAATATATTTTCCTAGTTTTTTTCATAAAAAAATTTGTATCCTTTCGTCAAGCTTTTCACGCCATACCCGTCGATGGGCTCGGCAATGGCAGGCTCAGCAAAGCTGCCGAACCGACAGAAATAAAATAATAATAAAAAATGTGTTTCACAATACAACAACAATGTGACATAAATAAATTGATACCGGCGGGGAAAGCAACAAAAATGACGAAAAACAACCAGAAAAACGGCAAAAAACAGTCGAAAAATGGTGAAAGATGATGGATGGCTGAGATTTGTTTCACTGTCAACCAGGGTCTCTCATTGTTTTTCGCCTTCGGCGTAAAAATCACAAAATAATTTTCCAAGATTTTATTGCATAAATATGGTTTAGAGTAAAATAACTATAAGCCACTCAAAACTTAAGATTTTTCATATTTCTAATATACAAAATAAAGAGGATGGAAAGAGCTAGAAAAAACTCTAGGTTTTGTAAAATTAGCAATAGTCGCTTGTGTGAGGCGTTTCCTTTTGCATTTTTATTTTACCGTTTGAGGACTCACGAGACGGCTTTGCAACTGGCTCGAGGGCGTTGGGATCCATGTCAATGATCAATGATCTGTGGGGGAGGTCGTGCCCTCCCCCACCCAGGTTTGGTACTCTCAAGGGTACTCACTTTCCTTGATCTTACCCTCGCTTCTAGTTTTTGTATGTGATTTTTTTTTGCTTTCTTGCCCTCAATCCTCGCTTGTGTGAGGTGTTTCCTTTTGCATTTTGTTTTTATCATCCACCCAAACCAATATGGTGGGTAGCCTAGGTTCTCCAGTCACTTTGCCCAAAACCTTCAATGTTGTAGTCGCCGATCTTGGGTTTGTTGTTCCTGAAGGTGTCAGGTTCTCCACGAAGTAGGTACGTGGTGGTGGTGGCAGAAGGGAAGGTAAGGACCCTTCTGCTCCCTGTGATTTGTACTTGTTTCCTAACTCTCTGCTTAAAGAAACCATAACGAATGAAAGGCTAAAACTTAAAGAATCTGCCATTTTTTTTGGTTGCGACGGACATCAATAAATTTCCTGCAAGAAAGTACATAAATTCTTGGTTTTATGTGTCTGGTTAAAAAAAATCGGTGTTCAATTAACATACTAAAGATTAATACAAAAAGGTTTATTTGTTATCTTTCTAAAAAATCATGATATGCAAAAAAAGGTTTTGGAAAGACCCTTCTGGTTTGTACGCAAATGTGTTTTTCGTGCCCTCCCGCGGGAACCCTCGACCATAGTCAAAAAACTCTTAGCGCTTTGCTCTTCCCGATGGGTTGTTGTAAAAGACTGCCTTCTGAATTCTGGAGGATTCTTCTCCAGATTGTTGAACCTTTGGGGAGGTTTCGAGAGGGTTATCAGGGTCAATGAGACTAAAGCAGCCTTGCCTAGCCTTGACGCGTGCATTTTGGTTTCTATCACCCTTGGCATTGAAATCCCTAACTACTTGAAAACTCATGAGGAAAACAACGTCTTCTCTTGCCCGCTGGATTTCTTGGGTGGTGTCAATTCTTGTTTTCTGTGTAGGAGGGAGGGGCACCTTAGGAAAAATTGTCTGATCATCAAAAATCAAAAGGACCCTCCCTCGAAAAACATGCCTAATCAGGCCGCTGACTTGGCCCCACCTGGGGAAACAATGACGGGTGAATATCATTTTGGTTCTAGTTCACAACCTCTTACTGACAACCCCACATCCAAGAATGGGGCGGAGGAGATGCCCTCTTACTTTGACAATGGTGAAACTATGGAAGTGAATACTATGCAATCCTAGAAGGATGGCGAACCTTATCATGCCACACATGAGCTGGACCTGGTCGAGACTAGGAACTCCTTTGAAGTACTTTCTCCAAAAGGCGAAAGCGAACACTTAATCAGTTAATCCATGGCCTTCCTCAAACCTAACAAAGCTACCATTCCCTATGAGCCTGCTCCCCCCAATGCCTCATCTGCGTTGGAAAAGTTGAATGCTCAGTAACTAGTGATGAGACAAATCAGGTCAAGGATTCAAGAAAACTTCGACATCCCCGCCAGAAGCCCTAGAACAACCAAGGAAACTATAGAAAAAGGCAAGAATTAGTTTGACCTCAGAGGTGTGTCCTCCTACTCAAATAGAGATGCATGTGTTGATGTGGGCAGGAGCTTAGAGGGCTCCTCTCCAAAGTTGTCCCCCTCCTTGATTCTGCCTCTCCTCGAGGGCTCATTGGGCACAAGTAAGGATAACTCTGGTGCGTCCCAATCACCTCTTGATAACTCTATCGACCTGAAGGCTCCGTTTGGTGGCCCCAGTGGCAAGGGTGAGGCACCTTTGGCATGGAGACCCTTCGCTGCTCCTGACCAAACCCACACTATATGTGTTATCCCTAAGCCGAAAGATGGCTTTGATCTTCTCCAAAAGATCGGTTCTCCTAGCACTACCCCTCAAGCTGCTTTCCCAACCTCAGAAGAAGGCTCGAAGTTGAAAAATAAGGGTGCAGTTATGGGATCCTCAACAAATGAGGATGTCACACAGTTGGAAAATCCAAAAAAAGGGTTCGGGAGGCCAAGAAAGAACTCCAATTTGGTGAAAATAGGAAAGGGAGGAGCAATCACCAAGAAAACCCATAAGAGAAGGAAGAATAATGGGGTCATTCGATCACCCACACCTAAAAGGCAAGAGGTAGAGGACAAGTTGCTGAAATGTTTTGAGCATTTCAGATATGACCAGAGTGAAGCACATATGACTGTGGAAAAGGAACATTAATTGTATATCTTGGAACATCAGGGGACTAGAGTCACCCGATAGGAAGTACATTGTCAGAAGGTTTCTTAGCATGCAAAAAAAGAAAGACTTTGTATTTCTTTAGGAGACCAAAGCTACTGGCTTTACCCTAGAGACAAATCTCAGATTCATCTAGAATGGCTCCACCGCTTCTCCACTGCACATGATAGGGGAAAAGGGGGTGTGACAATTCTGGTTGCCAATCACTGGTCTCAATCTATTACTAGCCATGGTACATCTCTGTGCTACAGGGTTGTGTGGATCACATTGAAAGATAAGAATGTAGATTTTGGAATTTGCACAATCTATGCCCCCAATTATTATAGAGACATGATTAAACTCTGGCAATGACTCACCACCCTTCCTGATATCCCCTGGATTATTGGCAGGGACTTTAACATGGTAGAACATGCAGAGGATAAATGGGGTGGCATAGATATGTCATGGAAAGGAAATGAGAAATTATTCTGTAATAGGCTAAAATCTAAACTTCAATTGGTAGACCAAATGGAATTGGGGAAAAATATTGCAAAGGCATTTGGTTTACCTGGTGTAATGTCCAAAAAGGTGGAAATAGAATATACTGTAGGCTGGACAGGTTGTATGCTAACAAAAATGTTTTCAGCTGCATACTGGATGCAAAGGGAGTAAAAGTTTTTGTTCACCCCTATACGTTATTTGATCACCACCCTATTGTGGCTGCCCTCGCCATCAATCAAGGTGATCATTCAAGGGAAAAAAAAAGGAGGCCTTCTTGCTTAACACTTACCTACTTAAGGACAATGACTGTAGGGACAATGTTGCCTCCCTCAGAGAAATTAATAAATGGCTGCTCAAAGAATCCTTTGCCATTGAAAGATGGAACACCAATGTGGAAGGCTGGAGAAAACTCTTCCAAATGATTGGAAAAAAGAAGGCCCTAGACATGAGAAGGGAGGAGAATAAGCTACATGAAGATCTAGCCTAGGCAGAGACCAAGTTACAACAGGACCCTAGCAATGAGTTTCTAGGGGCAACATTCGTTAAAACCAAAACTAGTCTCATGAGGATTCAGGCTCATAGAATAAATGGGAAAAGGACCAAAGCAAAGCTAAATTGGCTCAATGCCAGGGAAAAAGGCTCCAAATTATTTTTCAACTTGCTAAAAGAGAAAAATAGTAGAGAACGAATTGATCAATATGGGATGGTGAGAAATTACTCTCCTCCCAAGAGGAAATTGTGAAACAATTTCAATCCTTCTTTAAAGATCTCTTCACCTCGAAAGGGGGCTCTAATGACAATCAAAGAGAAAGAGATACTATAAGTAAACTAATCCCAAAAAGGATTTCAAAGGATGAAGTGAAAAAACTCTTAGAGAAAGTGACCAAAGAAGAAATCAGGTTGGCTATTGTAGCTATGAGCAATGATAAGTCCCCTGGTTGCGATGGCTTGCCCATTGAATTTTACAAATGCTTCTCAGAATGGGTGGTAGAAGACCTAGCATAGGTCTATGATGAAGCCTTAAGCAGAGGCTCTTTGGGTAAGAAAATTAAAAAAGGTATCAGACACCTTCCCAAGGGGGAGACAAAACCCTCATGAAAAATTGGAGACCAATCACACTTCTGAATGTCTCTTACAAGATCTTAGCCAAAGTCATAGCCTCAAGGCTTGTCAACATTTTGCCAAGGTTTATCTCCAACACCCAAACTAGGTTCATAAATGGCAGGTACATCTTGGAGGACATAATAACTGGCTGGGAAGCAATGCAATGGGCAAAGGACTCCAATTAGAATATGGAAATGGTACTGTTAGACTTTGAGAAAGCCTGTGACAGGGTTGAGTGGCAATTTCTGGTCACCACAATGCAAGCCTTTAGCTTCCCTGAGAGTTTTTGTGAAATGACTAAGGTCCTCTTAAGAGACGTGTCTGCATAGGTGGATATTAATGGCTCACCCTCGAATGAAATCTTGTTGGAAAGATCAATTCGCCAAAGGTGCCCCTTAGCACCAACACTATTTGTTATTGCATCAGATGCCTTGTACTACTTGTTAAGAGATCACTCCTTCTCCTCAAAAATCAAGGGTGTTAAGCTACCTGACTGCACCGAGCTACTGAATGTCCACTTTGCTAATGGCACAACCCTCTTCTTAAAACTAGAGAAAAGCAACTTCTCCTCCCTGATGGAGAAGCTTGAGCTATTTGGCAAGGCTTCAGGAGCCAAAATCTCTAAAGCCAAAACTATTGTCCTTGGTTAGGAAAACTCCCCTCCTGATTGGTTAAAAGAATTTGGGTTCAACTGGGGAGGCCCTACACTACAGGTGAGATATTTGAGGATTCCATTTGTTGTCAACCCCAATTTGAAAGACATGTGGGATTGGTTAAAGAAAAAAATGAAAGGAAGTTGAAAAAATGGAACAAGCAATAATTGTCACTTGCAGGAAGATTGAAGGTATGTCAAAAAATCTTCACAGCCTATAGTGTTTACTTTGCTTCGACTTGGGTTTTCTGTAGTTTCCAGGTTAATAAAATCCAAAAAAGGATAAGAAACTTCATGTGGTCTGGTGGTAGGGGCAAAAAGAAGAAACACGCTATTAGATGGGAATGGTGTTGCCTCCCAAAAGACTTTGGGGGCCTTGGTCTCAAGAATTTGAAGCTTCAGGGTCTTGCCCTGGCTGCAAAATGGATAGTAAAAGCTCTAGATGGCAATGAGCCCTGGAAGGTGTTGGTGCAAAATAACATTCAGTCTGTTGTCCCAAAGCATGCTAAAGCCTAGAAGAGGCTCACACTGAGTGACATCCTCATGTGTGACTATCCCATGACCCCGTTTGGATTTGCAATCTTCAAAAGCCTTTGGAAATCTTGGGAGTCTATCAAGCATAAAGCTCAGTACAAGTCTTCCAGTATTGCTCTCAACAGTGGGGTCAAGTGTCACACATTCAACTCTCCTTGGTGGAATCTTTACCATAACAACAAACCTATCGCTCCCCTCCAAGGTTGCTCGGCTAGCAAATGGTACCAACAAGGCGTCTGTACCTTTAATAACATTTTGAACAATGGCTCTTTGCGACTCGGGAGGAGCTTGCCTCCAGCTTCATCCTTCTCCCCATGAATCTCAGAACTTACTCCTCCATCCTTAATGCTTGTAATGGGGCCAACCTTTCTAAAAATCTTGATCCTCCTCTCGACCTTGTGACTGACTTAGTGTGGCATGATGGTGTCACCCTCCCTGGCCTCAAAGCTAAAACAATTTATAAGGATTTGATATCTGACACATCGCTCATCAACCATCTTAATGATTGTTGGGGCTTGACTCTTAGTAATAAAGAATGGCATAAGCACCTGTCTAACATTTGGTCTAACAATCTGGAGCCAAAAAAAGCTTGCTTTAAGTGGCTTATCATTCTACAGAAGTTACCGTATAAATCTAAATATGATGATATTGATATTTGTTCTTTGTGCAGAATTCCTAAATCTATAAAGCATATTTTATTTGATTGCCTTTATGTGAAAGAAATTTGGAATTTTTTTTGTAATGGCTTAAATGTTTGGGATAAAAATGATAATGTTATGTGGCAAACTGTTCTGTTATCTAATAAGAAATTGAAACACAATCTTAAGAAATTCTGGTTTTTTTTCACTGTTGAAATATTGTGGCACATATGGAAGTCAAGAAACGAGGATAAATTTAAGGGAAGCAGAAGGATCCTTACCGAGTCATCAAAAAGACTCACTTTTCTCTCTATTGTTTTGCAGGTTATGATTCACGTCGAAACTTCACTTCCCAAGTTGGTGGAGATAGTAAGGGGAGGCTCAACCAGCATCAACAAAAGGGAGATTAGGTGTGGCCGCGTGAATGAACCAGAGCAGGAAACCTTTTTGAAGGCACTTGATGAGCTTAGAAGAGAACTCAATATCACGGTGGTGAGCCCAGTAAGACACTTCAGACCCCACGCCGACCGATTTGATAACAACGATGCCCAATCTATAGTGGAAGGCAATAATGAAGGGGAAGGTGCAAATGCTACCAATTGACAATCTTTCTATAACAGGATTTTGAAAAGAGGCATAAATCTTTTTGAAGTAATACTACTATTTGTATCACCGGTTGGACTTTATAACTTCACCTTCAAAACAGTTTTAGACACATGGTCTTATACACAACTTTGTCAATGTTATCATGTTTGTAAAGCTCGGCTAAGGCCTGCACTCTAAACTCCTCTTTGTATACAGTGTTCAACTTATTATTAATACAAAAAAAAATAGCAATAGTGAATAATTATAAGACAAAAGGGTAAAAATCACCCTACTCTAGTTCACCTCTTTCAAGCATGTTCACTCCCTTTTTCAATAATATGTTTGCCTCAACAAACCCAAAACCCATCCGTAGTGTTTGCCCCTATTGAAATGGGAAAATGGGGAGAGAGAGAAGGTAACATAAGAGCAACTTAACCCAAAATTTGGACTAAATTTTCTAACATGTTTTAGGAGGATGATTATTTACAAGATGACTATCATTTCAAATGTACAATACTATGCTTAACGTAATATAACACTCTCCCAAGCCTCAAATGCATACAAAAGTATAAAGGACAATGCTACAAGAAAATGACTAGAAAAACCATTTTCTCAAACAACCTTCTATGATCTAAATCTAAAAACAAACAACATACACCATTGAGACATAATATCATACTCATCATATAGAAATATATTCAATAATTTCAAATTTCATGAAAAATTATGCTCTCTTCACATGAAAACAAATTCTCATTTCCAAATGTATTATTGATCAAAACTCACAACATGAATAATATTTCAAATCATATGAATACATATAATACAAGCATTGATAGGTTTCAAGTTGTTTTACATGCTCAAAAGTTACAATTACTAATAAATTACACTTTTTTAAATGATAAAATGCAACAAATCAAATTATTAAAAAATAAATTCTTCAAGCTCCAAGATATCTTCAAGAGACACCAACACTATGAATAGGGCCAATGGAGGATGTACACATCATCCTACCATATTACCATCATCAAGAACAATAGATGTCTATGCTACACTGGGCAACCCCCAAGCTACAAAGAGAGAAGACAATAGATACACCACCAACAAGGCTATTCTCAGACACAAACAAGGATCTCAAACAAGACACTAAGATCCACATACATGGTGTATCTCAAGAATAAATGTGGATGTACTAAAATAACTAAATCAACACTAACATTGGTTTTGACTCCAAAATAATGAAAGGAAAAAAATACAACTTTGGAGGTTTAACAACCTCCATTGATGAAGTCCTCTACCTCAAACCAAGAACATCAATTTTCTCAAAATTCCACTCAAAGTCCACACATGTTTTTACACAAAACCCAATAGCTTAATTAACAAGGGAATCACATGACAACTAAATTAAAATCTAAATAAATATATATTGTTATTTTAAGGCATCTATAGTTTGAACCCAAATCAAAGAGTTTAAAGGTCCAAATAATTCTTCTAATAAAAAATGGGTAAAAGGACCTCTACAAGACCTCAATGCATAAAATAAATTAAACTGCCCAAGCTACAAAAGGTGTTCATAACACTTCATATTTAATATTTTTTAATGAGCAATAACTCAAATAAAAAATAAATAAACAAAGAGGAATACCTCCCTTTTCCAAAAAAGTCCTCAAACAAGAAGGGAATTGAATCTTCATTGCTTCCAATTCTTTGAATAATTTTCATAAGGACTATGAGAAGCTCCTTCAAGCTACAAATCAACAACAAGGGTAAAATCCTTCATTAAAACAACAAGAAAGCTCCGACAAGCTCCAATAATCCATCTACCATACCCTCCTATAAGATAAATACCTATAACCATCACTCAAAAACCTATAAAGGAAACAACTTATCATAGTTATATCCAAAGCTCTCAAACTCCATTGATGGAGTCTCCAAGATTTTTCTCTCACTTTTCCAATCCCATAAATGTAACAAACAAACAAAACACAATGAATTCTCTTTATAAAATAAAGAAACCCTAACTCAACAAAAAATAAAATTAACCCAACCCAACCTAAGAGGTCAGCTCAAAAATCTAATTAAAAATAAATAAAAGGCCAAAAGGCCAAAAATGATCCAAAGGAATCTCAAGATACTTTAATCATCTTTCTCTTAATTAGAAACTAAATTTTATATTTAAGAACTTGTAAATCAAATAAGATCACTCACCCCAAAAGTCCTTCGAAGTGAATTAAATAAAAAGTTACACACTTTCCACAACAATGTGTAAATCAAACCAAACTTCCATAGAAGACAAACTAGTTATGGAGGCACAATAAATCATACTTAGAAGAGTCACACGCCACCAACAATACCATTGAGATTAGGCAAACTAGTCAACACAGAAAAATAAGTCTCAAACTTCCAATTAGACAAAGTGGCATGGTTGTTAAGTGATATCCATGACATTCTCCTCCACATACTTTCTATTGGCCATACACTCATATGTATTCTACATGCTCAAAAGTGAAAAACAAGATCTAATAGTAGAGATCACAAATGAAGCACAATTAGACATACATATATCAAAATGTCCATAAACATGGAACTCAAGGTCCATTTAATGTATCTAAAATATTATCACACATATAATCTCTAATACATATAATATCAATTACATAATAAGAAAACACTAACAATAATTAATCATTCAAGCATTGTATACTTGATACTCTAGTTAGACTCATACAACACATAAAAATGCATCATACAAGACAAGTACATGGCTCTAAACCATATATATCAATGCATGCATATAATCATGAATTAAAAATCAATACCAAGTATGGGTTATCACATGCGATAAATGTATGCATATTATCTCAAAGTACAATGCATACAATCAACATCAATGATTCATCTACCCAATAAGTCCTAGAAACATCCAAAAATAACATCAAATGAGAATTAGGACATGGTAGGATTCACACAAGGGTGGGTCTTACACCTCAGCTATAATGCAACACTTCCATGGATTTGAGATGAAATAAATGACAACCATTAGATGTGTATAACTAGCACTTGCACCCAGAGGGGGTTCAAGGAATACACCGATAGAATTATACAGGTATCTGGAAATTCGAAGGTGTTTTTTTGTAAGGAGTTGTCAAATACGATATTAGCAGCAAAAAAATATTTCCATGAAGGTCTAAATGAAGCATATATGACTGTAAAAGAGCCTCTAACGCTACAAAGAACATACAGGAGATACAAATTATTTGCAAGGTGGAGTAAGATACAGAAGGGAAATATAAACTCTTTTTACACAAAACATAAAATGTAATAGATTTATGGAAGTTGAGATTCAATTGCTATCACATTATGTACTTTTCAAATAACAAGTCGTCTTACTTGGACTCCATAGCTGAAGGCACAAAAAGAAAAAAATGATGTTCCATGTAACCATCAAATTGGTGAAGGGGACAAATACAAAGTGCACAAATATGAAAAAGATGAATCTAGTGACCTTTGTAGCACGTATCTATAGAAATTATTGCATGTAAATCTCCTCCTCTTCAAAGTCATATCACATGAAACAATTCCATTTTTGGTCAGTAACCCTTCTAACATGGTGCAGTACATGGTGGCTAGAACCCATTTCATATCCCTTGGGTTTATGATATGTTGCTTAACATTAATATTCAACATATCCACCATTTCCTCCCTATTTTACATTAGCTATGCATGGTTGGTTGTACAGGGCATCTCATTTGTGGGATACCCAAAGTTGAACAAGGAATCATATGTGTAGGAGAATGACCTTTTTGAGAATAGGGACCATGTGGGTTAGGAGGTAGCATTAGAGGGTTCCCACCTGTGGGAGGCCCCATAGAATCGACCAAGGTTGCTCCTCCCATTAATGACAGATACAAAAACCTAGAGATTGACTAACAACAACAGGCATTGAAGAATTTGTATATATACATTCAAATATATCAACCCTGAATCATGTAAAATATATATACCCAAATATATCAAGAAAAATAAATTCATGTAAAATATATAGAAGTTCAATACATACTGGGCAACTCAAGAGTGTAATGTTTTCAACAATCCTCTACAAAAGAACCATACAATGGGTAACTTTTATAAAATGGAATTTGTGGTAAACAACCATCAAAGTGACCTATCAAAAGATATCTACTCATTCGCTCACAAGGATGCTAATAAATTTGAAGTTTCACAAAAGCAGCAGAAAGAAGGGGATTATCATTACTTAATGTTGTCAACAATCCTCTACCCAAGTGGTAAGAACCCCACTATGGACAACCTCCATAAAATGAATTTTGAGGTAAACAAGCATCAAAGTGACCAATCAAATGATATCTACTCATTTTCTCACAAGAATGCTAATAAACCTCAAGCTTCACAAAAGCTAAAGAAGGAAGGGGATTATTACAAATTCTTGGGTACCTCAATCACATCATCTACCCAATTTTGTAACTCCTTCCTACCTCACTTTCATGTCTAAATGTCAGTGAAAACAATTGCATCATTTTGCATAAAATGTTCAAAAAAGAAACACTTTAAAATCTTCAACTTTTATTTACCTCATTCTTTATAAGAACATCTAGAATCAACGAGCCACACATTTGGAAATAAAGTTGCAATTATCGGTTTCAATAGAAGGAAGGGGATTGCCATTACCTACAGCTTCGTGGCCTTCTTAGCTACCTCAAATGTCCTTTGAACCTATAGCAGTAGTTGCATCCTAGAGTAAGGAATCTATCAATATAAGGGCTACATGATTCTCCCTAGTACATTAAGTATACCTAGTTGTAAAAATTAGAAGGATTTCCTAAAACATTCTTCATTAATGACAAAAAAATTTGTGAATATTAGCAAGGCTTTCAAAGGACATCAATGCTCCAAAAGAGCTACTTTATACCACCTATTAATGTAGTTTAGTTAAATATTAAAATAATAGTAAATTTTAAAGATTAATGCCAACTCATGTTAACTTAGGTATGTGATGCATCAATACACTAGCTACAATAGTTTTGCACTTATTGTGATCACCCTATATAGGCCCTTCAAGCCCTTTTCTTTGAAATGTACAACACAAACTAGTAATTATCGACTTTAGTGCAAAACGGCCTAGTGAACCCCCTTCTTTAAAATTATAGTTTTTTTTTGTGTTGGAAAATCAAAAGCATGTATGAGATGCACCAACAGACACAAGTTAAAATAGTTTTGTACTTGTTGTGATTGTCTTATATAGGCCCTTCAAGCTTTCTTTAATTGCTATGGACCATTCGCGCCCTTTTCTTTGACATGTGTTCTAATTTTGTCAAATTGTATAATGGAAAATAAAAAGCATGGTACCTTGGAGACTTTTTCTTTACTTTGTTCTTTTCTAGGCTTAAGATTTTTTTTTAAAGGACATCCCAAAAACTTGTCCTTCCTAACAAAGGCCCTAAACATTGATATAAACTCCATAGCCAGTACAGTACCAAGTAAAAGAAATAACCCTGAATTCAAGTCCTTGAATAAGAAAACCACTTCTTACGTCCTCTAAATATGAAATCGAGTCAAAATCTGAAGAGTATTCTAGCAATCAACAATTGATTTCTCATATTACCTTGCTAAGACGACTCTAATCTCAACAGTGAATGCATATTTGCTACGGTTGTGTCTAAGCCATTGCTTAAGCCCCTAATTCAACTTATAACCCTAATTTCAAGTCCTAAAATGAGCAATGCTACTTTTTGTGTGCTTTCAATGTAAAATTAGGTCAGATATGTGAATGCACTTAATGACCTCATCAATAGTAGAGTTGGACTCAATATTTTCCAAGCATTTACTGAGCTAGGGAATAGTAATCTATGATTTATTCAAAAGCTGCTTGAAGAGGTCAAGAAGGATTTAGTAGCAGGGTGTGAATTTCTTAGGGAAAAGAATTCATATGGAAATAGTACACTTCACCTTGTAGCCTTTTATGGCCATCTTAAATTGGTGGAAGAGTTAGTTGGAGTAATGGAAGGAGATGTAGAGGCCCTAAATAATAGCTACCTATTCATTTATAATCAAGACAACGACCTCTATAAGCATGCCAAAGGACACCAAACCATACTAGAGTTCCAGGACTGTAATGGAATTTTAAAGGTAAAGATCTCACTTCTATCAAATGGGACTACCTTGTAATCATATGAAAATAAAATTCCAGAGCATCTCAATTGGGGATGATACTTCTAAAATTGAAGACTTGGACCAAACAAAAAAATTCCCATCGACAAAATCTCTCAAAATCTCATTTATTTACAAATTTCTAGACCTTAACAATTTGTAGACAACAAAATAAGCAAATAAATAAAAATAGCAAAACAGTGGATAAGCATAGTGTTTTGTAAATCTACATAAGGAAATAGCAAAACAGTAAAACAACAATTAACAAATTAGTCGTAAAACAATGGATAAGAAAAAGAACAACAAATATACCACTGTGTTTGTATTTGTCAGGTATATTTTTGTTGTCCAGTTAAAACGGTTTGAAAGTGGCGTTACAATCTGGAGCATATTTGTAAGAAATATTGGTGGTGATCAAAGCAGTTGCGCAATATGTTAAGCAAGGTAAATCTAATAGTATGAGGCAACAGTGAGCTAAATAGACGTATCGCTGCCAGTAGGGGTAAAAACTAGGGTTAAAATTATACAATTCATTTTTTACAAAACCCTACATTGAATAGTTGCAGAAGAGATAAGCATTGAATTTGCAGGAGGAAAAATCCAAAGTTCCTAAAAAAAACCAACGGTTTGTGGAGGAAGGTTTCTGATCTTCAATTATGAGACAACATTCTGGCTAAAAACTCACACAAAATATAGCCTATCGGCTAAAATATTAATATATTAAGAGATTATTAAACAAAGTAAAATGATTATTCGTTGGTCTTTATTGAGACTAATGAATCATGATATGCTTCAAGCCTTTGGGTTGATAAAATGGGGACTAGGGTATGGTTTGGTATTGAATTATTGTATGGCTAATGACACATTAACACACATATCTAAAAGAGTGAATAAGGTGAGATTTTATTATATTCACACACACTTTAGGTGTTAACTAGGAAAGTCTTACATATGTCATAGGTGTCAATGTTGCAAAAAAATGGATAAATTAAAAATTGCACACAATTTCCAAGTGGTGTTTCCCTCATTTTAGGATCTCAAAGGATTATGTCAAGCCATCGATTCTTCACAAGACAATCAATGAAATAAAAGGGATTTGTAAGGTATAATTTATTGGTTGGAAATTATTTAAAGGACATTCATGGTTACATCCACTATGTATTTTTTGGTGCTTTTAGCCTATCAAGCTTGCATTGATAAATAAAACTTAATAAGTTTTGATCCATGAATAGAGTCATTAATATGAATTTGCACCAGAGCTCAATGTAGTAAATTAAAAAATAAAACTAGCATAAGTTGGTATTAATTATTGAAACAATAAAGTTATACAAAATAGTAATAAATGAATACAAAAGGGACATGGATGACTTTCATAAAAATTTGGGGTTTTGTTGTGGGCTATACAATAGAAATAGGGTTTTAAACATGGATTTGGTATAAGTATGTATGTGCCTTATATATTGTTGAATGGGGATATCATTTTATCATAAAGAGAACAAAGAAACCTTTTCACGAAGGAAAAAAACACACAAGGGATTGGAAGGTTTGAGATTAAAATATTCTTTACAATAAATCAATTATAAGTACAATCTATGTTTGGTTTTGTAATTAAACTTTAACCTTAAAAAACACCTAAATAATAGATACAACAAGATAATCACAAGGATCATAAAGACTAAATGATAAATTGTAAAGGATAACTTTGACACAACATTGATTTGCATAAAACACTATCATTTAAAAATCTATTTTTCATCATGGATTCTATAAATGCATTAACTAGATCTCTAAGTCATTTTATAGGATTTAAATGGATTGACGAGTAGCATTTTTAGGTTTTCTTAAAGAATAATCTGATACCCCATTCCTATTTTTTGGACTATAAAGGTGCAACATGGATATATTATACAAAGTGTCTATTGGATATGAAGTATGAAGACTTGGAACATTGTGTTAGTATTGTTGAAGCAATCTCCATGGAGAGAAATGCTTGGGTTCAATGAAAACTAATGCAACACATATTACTACTCATTTAATGAACTTCCTAACCATCATTTAGGAATTAATACCTCCTCATGGTTTGTTTGTATTTTACTTAAGCATATAAAGATCGAGTCACATGACTATCCAAATTGAAGGAATGTAGCAATGACTTAAAAAAGCTTGTTGAATACCTATTTTCTTAATTATATTATATTTCCACAATCCATAGTGCTAATAGTTATTATATCTTGACTCAATTATATATGAGCTTTTTATCAACATTTCAGATCACACTCCGTGATCCATCATAAAGATTTTAGATAGCTTAAGGAGAAGAAAAATGATTAGTTGCAAACCCAAATTGACTAAAATGAGAGGGGAAGGAGAGGGATAGAGAATAGGTTGCATGTGGAAAAAGGTTTTGGAACATGACACAAAGAAACAACATTTTTTTATTGGAAAAATGAAGATAAAAACATAAAACCAACTCCAAAGTTAGTAAAAAAATTAAGATATGTTTAATTATACTTGAATGAATATGAGACCTTAATTGTAACAAACTATATTATGAACTTGTGAAATAAAATTATAAAAATATTATAGATCAATATATATATAATACAACCAAACACATTCTAATATTAGGTAATTAAGAATAATACACAAATTTAAGATAAATGTATAGACACTCTAGTACTTATATTGAAATAATAATATTTTTAAATGCTTAATTTGGTATTGTTAATGACCTATTTGGAGCTATTGTTAAAGATAATTGTTTAAGAGGTCACTTGAATAGAGCTTGTATGGATCATTAATTACTTAAAATTAATAATAGCATTGTGATACCAAGGAAGACTTGTTTTTGATTAATAGGTAAAACGGGTTTTAAAGGGACCCAAAACCCTACATACAAAATGCTGCTAAAAGATAAAGCATAGCCAAGCAATAGCCTAACAACAACCAACAAAAAGTAAAAATATCAAAGATAAACTTCTACTTCATCTTCTTCAAAGTATCAACAACTTCTAGTTCTTGATTGTAGAAGTTATGGTTGAGATTAGCAAGGCTTAGCAACTCTTTCTTTTCTTACTCAAATGATTTCTTCTTGCTTCCTCGAGTCCTAGAGTTGGGTCCCTTTGTGTCACTCTGCATCAACTTCTTATCTTTTTCCTTGTTGCTTTGTTCCTCCTTCCTTGTCTCCATGGGAATCAGCTTAGTCATTTTCTCTTCTCTCAGCTTTTTAAGTTTTTCAGTTAATATTTTAATCCCCTCAATACTATTTTTGATGGAACAATAACTGATTTTCAAAACATTTTCCAAGTTTTGATTAGTGTGTTAGATTTTCTCCTCCAGATGAATCATTCTTTTCTCAAACTCCTTTTTTAATTCATTTACATTTTTCTCCATTTCATCAAATCCTATCCTTCACCTCAATATCCCCTAGTTCAAGCTTGTCCCTTTCCTCATTAGAAATTTTCTCCTACAAAGCTTTGATTTTGATATTAGTTTTGTTTATTTCAAGGAAAAACCATTTTGAAAATTTAAAATGATTCATTACCCCTTCTCTTTCCAAGCCTAGGAACTCATAAATCTCATCCCTATTTGCATGCAAGTAGGTAAATTCCTTTGGAATATTAGGGATATTATCAATTCCTTGTCCATCCTTACCATTGACCACATTTGGCAGGGGGTTCAAACTAGACTTCTTATCTACAATCTTCTCCTTCCCTTTGTCTCTTCCATCATTTTTTATTTTCAGATTTTTCTTCCCCGTAAAATTAGTATTGTCCCCCTTCATTCACATCCCTAGTTTGGGAACCCTCAAATCAAGAAATTTTCATTTTGCCTTTCTTCTTTGGGGTTTTCTTCTGCCTTGTGTTCTTCCATTTCTTTGGATTGTCCTCATCCTCTGGTGATGAAAAAGAGTACAACTCAATAGAGGCATCACCCTCATCCTCTTTGTTCCATTCCTCATCCTTCTCTTCTCCTCTAGTGTCATAGCCCATGTCCAAATAATGCACCACCTTGAGTTTTTGTTTCCTTTTAAAATTAAGATTTCCCTTAAGCTCAATCTTTGGAGTTTGAGCTTTCACAGACTCCATAATTAAAAGGATTAACCCTTTGTACAATGAGCTTAGGGTTTTTGCAACTCTTTTAATGAATGGTCCATAGATGCCAGAAGAAAGTAGGGGAAGGAAACAAGTAATTTATGACAAAAAAGATAATGGAAAATAAAATGCACACCACAGATAGCAGTAAATCTACCATCCAAGGTAATGTACCTCATAATGACCTCTGCAACCTCCGCCCAAGTTGGTCTAATTGAAAAACAATTGTATCCCTAGGAAGAAAGCTTAACCAGTTTGTTGTTTTTGTTCCTCTTAAAAGAATTGATTTAATGCCTCATCATTTGCCTTTATGTCCCTAAGAATTTCTTCCATGCATTGAGAGTCCTATGATTTTGGCAATCACATCCTCATTGATAATTGTTTCCCTCCCAAATGTATTTAGTGTTATGTTCTTATAGCCTTTAATAAAAAAAATTGTTGCCTCAATATCATGGTCATGAAGCTTCTCCATGTAGTGGACTAGGCCCCCATCCTCAAGAATCTTCTAGACCTTTGGTTTTAGTGGACCCCATGACAAGAAAGGTGCTCCACTCTACTTCTTTCCCCACCCATGTGTCAATGAATTTGATGTTGATAGTGTTTAGGCTTCCACAAGACAAGTCGAGACTGTTATTACTTGGGCACCACCAAATGAAATACAGGAGGAAGAGACTTGAAGAACTCAAAAAAAGTGTGAAGTTTCATATGATTATTACTCCCACGTCCCATTGGTACTTATTAACCCTAATGTCGCTCATAGTTTATGATGGAGTCAGCTTCAATAGGGATGGAGGCATACCCCTCCCAATGTTTTAGTGATTTGTAATTTATACCCACATTAGCAAACACATCCACAATCTTATTCCCTCCAAGATATATATGGGTAATTATTATCTCATCAAATATTTTAATCATGGTAAGGGAGTCTCTAATGAAAGCTTAAATCAACCAACTAGGACTTTGTTCTTGTTTAAGACATTGGATTATATTAAGAGAGTCCCCTTTAAGATAATTTTTTTTATGTCCTTGGCATGTGCTAGCTTAAGACCATTGTAGGTCATCGTAGCTTCAACATAATGGTTAGTCTGAGTACCCAAAGGGAGTGACACCATTGAAATAAACCTTCCTTTATCATCTCTTATCACTCCCACACTTCCCGCCAGTCTAGGGTATCCTTGGTTGCCCATCAAAATTAACTTTGATGCACCCCATCCACATGCATCTCCACACCACATTCTCCCTAGAACACTTCAAATTTTTGAAAGGAGTAAAGATATCAAATAGGAGGTTCCACTTCACTACCACCTGTAAATCATAACTAGAGATTTTTATTTTAGGTCCCTCCATGATCTTCTTAGAGACCCCTAACAAGAAATTTCCTTTAATAGCTCTTAATATTTTAACTAGAACGCCTTTCAAATTCAATTGCACATCTCTAAACACTCTGCTATTTCTTTCTTTCCATAGACCCCATGCTACCTCCAACTCCAACATATCCAGGATTATCCCTAGAGGAGCCATCAGTGTTTAT
This sequence comes from Sequoiadendron giganteum, assembly GCA_007115665.2. NCBI lineage: Eukaryota > Viridiplantae > Streptophyta > Pinopsida > Cupressales > Cupressaceae > Sequoiadendron > Sequoiadendron giganteum. The sequence goes on along the minus strand of CM021105.1, from coordinate 329,880,942 downwards.
CTTCAAGACACCAACAAGAGGTAGCGACCATTTGCCATCACGTTGAATTTTCCTATTGAGAAGCCTTCCTCTTCTATAGGAATCCTTTCATGGTCCATCTCCATCTAAACCCAATCCCTACATTAAAATCCTGTCTCCAAATTCATGAGGGGTATCCGCCTTAGCCCGAATAGTTTCTTGAATCACTAAGAATCCTATATCAAACCCGATGAGCCACCAATCTTTGTCCCTAGAATATCCTTTGATTCATTTATATCCAGATTTTCCAGAGGATGCATGAGGAACCAATATGCTAGGCCACTTGGAGACAAAATTCCTTAGTGGGTGGTCTCCCCAAAGTCCTCTAGAATTCAACAAGGGATGAATCATAAACACATTTCTATATCCAAACATCCCACAAAAGGTGTCAAATGGTCCTAGAGAAGGTACACTAGAAAAATAAGTGAGAAGAATATTCCTCACTGCTACCACACATAATAGATATAAATAGCCCCTGAAATCCCCTCTTTTGAAGATTATCCCACGTGAGACACCTATTTTGAGCAACTAGTCAAAGAAAGAAAAATGCACACACAAACTTATTCCATACATAATTCCACCAAGGAACTTCCTCCCCTCTATTTTTTTTCCTATCCAACTCTTGATGCCTAATAGCCACCAAGTATACCCCCTAGGGCCAAGACTCCAAGCCAGGATATCATTCATTCATAGAGAGTTATAAGCTCTATGAGCTAAAATTTGAGATAACTCTTCCCAATCCTCCTCTGATACCCTAGGTGGCCATGTATGAGAATCCTTCTACTAACAGACCTCCACCTGCCTCAATTTTTACCTCTTTGAAGTCTCCAACTCGGGACCAAGCAACCTCAAAGAGGTAAGACAAAGGAAGTTGTGGATACTTGGTCATGATTGGGGGATGACCATCCCATGAGTCGAACTAGAAAAGAACCTTAGAACCTCTATGATATATCTAGAATAAATCTTGCTTGATTAAGGTGGCACCCCTTTTTAAGTATCCCAAATCATTGATCCTTTACTTGACAAGGAGAACCTAGGCACAACTTTTTTATTCGTGCTTGCCAAATATTTAGAAGAAAGGATCTTAGCCCAAGCTCAATCTTGATTAGTACACTACCTCCAATACAACTTAGTAGCCAAAGCCTAACTAGTAAGGATCGCCTATTGCGGACCTAGGTCCCCCATCTGCTTTGGTCTACATATGGAATCCCACTTAACTAGACTCCACATGGAGGAGGCTAAACTATCGAACCATAAGAATTGTCTAGATAGAGCATCTAGATCCTGAATGAAACTTAAGGGTGAAACTTGCACCATACACCTATAAATAGGGAGAGCTTGAACCACAAAATTTAATAACATAACTCTCCCTACAAAAGACAACCATTTGAAGGTCCAATGGTTAACATGCTCTCATAACTTTTCCAACACATTTTTCTAGGTGCCTCTTAGCAAAGGGCCTACAGAGAGGGGAATGCCCAAATACACAAAAGACAGAAAACCAATCTGAAATATAAGAATTTGAACAATTCTATAATAAATAAGGGGAGGGGTATTGAAAAAGAAGATAAAGGACTTAGCTCCATTGATTTTCTAACCTAAGGTAGAAAGATAGATATCTAGAGTACACCTTAAGTTACTTCTCTAATTATAGAAACCCCCAATAAAGCAATGTCATCCACAAACTATAAGTGGGTTTGAGGAAGCAAGCCATCTCCCCAATGTCATCCTTGAATAAGACCTTATATCAAATGAGTTTTCAAGATTCTTCCTAATCCCTCAACCATAATAATAGAGATAAGGTAACAAGTAATCACCTTGCCGAAGGCCCCTTGAGGCAACAAAAAGAGCAGTAGGCTCATTATTAATCAACACTAATTAGGACGTAATCATAACACAACTCATCACCCAATTGATCTATTCTTCTCCAAACTCAAAGGCAATGAGAACTTTTCATAGAAATGTCCATATTACACGATCATAAGCTTTTGCCATGTCCAATTTTATGAACATGGCCTTCTCCTTGGATAGTTCCATGAAATGAATAGCCTCAACTGCAATGATAAATCCATCCAAGATTTTCCTGCTTGCCACATAACCCCCTACTCTTCTAAAATAACTCTACTTAGCCACGACTAGAGTCTCTCTATAATTAATTTAGAGATGATATTATAGAACACATTACAAAGAGAAATTGGCTTGAATTGATCCAAAGAGTTAGCCCCTTCTCTCTTAGGGACAAGAACCGGGAAGGTTGAATTCATTACCCTCAACATCTACGTATTTCTTTGTGATTCAATCACAATATCCAACAAATCAAACTTGTTAATGTCATAAAATTCTTGAACGAATTCTATTGGGAAACCATTTGGGTGAAGAGATTTTCCTTTCTTCATCTTGAAGACTACCTCTTCAACCTCCTCAAGGAGGATGGGGCTAATAAGCACCTCATTTGCTAAATTAGGCACAATAGAAGGAATACATTCTAAAATAAGTTTCTCTTCCAACTCTACAGTTAGTGAATTCAGAGTATAACAAATAATAATAATGAGTAACTTCATATGAGATATCTCTAAAAGATGTGATTTGATCTCCTTGAGACAAAGCTAAAGATTATATTAAATTATCATGAATTTTGGCCTTAACAGAGTTGAAGAAGAAAGTTGTATTCCTATCTCCCTCCTCAAGCAAGTCAATCCCAGACTTTTGTTTCCAAAAAGTCTCTTCTTGTAGCTCTCATTCTGCCAATATCTTCACAACTTCCACTTCTTATTTAAGAGAATCCTTGGTGAGCCCTTGATCCTTATCCTACCTAGTGATGGTGTCCAATCAATGTTTTGCTGCAAAATTTTCTATAAAAATATTCCCAAAACTCTGCCTATTCCACTTTTTCAATTGATACTTCACAAATTGGAGCCTCTTAGTAAAAGAATACATAGTTGTACCATGCTCAGGCATGTCTTTACTCCACCACCTTCTTATAATATCCTATAGAGATGGTTCACACAGTCACATAAGTTGGAATTTGAACAAAGGATTCTTACAGACACCCCTCTTTCTCACATATAGTTTGATAGGCTAGTGATTCGATCCTCTCCACTCCAAAATCTATGAACTGGTTATCTAGTTGATTTCAATCCACAAACTAGAGACTTAAAACCTATCTAATATCTTAGAGGTGTAACCCTCTCCACAACTTCTGTTACTACAAGTAAACATACCATTCCTTGGTTTTATATCTATCAAGTTTAGTAATGCAACTTTGTCTCTAAACATCAAAGAGGAAGGATCAAGCCTACCCACTCCCCCCTTCTTTTTCTCCAAATTGATAATGGAATTGAAATTTCCAACTAGAATCCAATGGTATCATGGAGCTAAGGACAACACATACCCAATACGAGCCCAAAGATGGCTTTTACTAGGAAAATCAGTCAGAGCATAGACATTGGTAAATAGGAAGACTTCACCAAGTTCAAAACTTGAGGTTTCCATGGATATAGAGTGCCTATCAAAAATCCACCATAGAGGGGAGATCTTACACAAGTCCCAAAGATAAACAATTCCACCAACACTACCACACCTCAATGCACTAACATTAACCTCTCCATGACCACAACTTGGAAGCCATGTTAAACATAACTTCCATAGATAACTTAGATTCTTGAATGAATACAACATTAGGAGAATGCACTTTAATTGGTTCTTGAACAACCTTTTGTCTAGGGATGTTGTTCAAATCCCTTGCATTCCAAGAAAGGGCAATCATTTATGAAAGTTAGAAAAATGGGAGTCAATAGTCTTGACTAAGCCTAACTCCACCAAATTCTCTCTCATTAATTTTATATTGATCTTTCTTCCTCCCCAACATGGAAGACTTCTTTGAGCCTGCCTTTTGAAGCTCTTTTATTGCAATCCCAATATAGGTACCTCTTTATTACCTTTTCCAAGATCCTATGCCATTGCCTCGTACATCTGCTCAATTAAACTAATGATTGGTTCTTCACCTAACACATTATTCTCAGGAAGAGCTAACTGCCTAAAGATCTCCTAAAATTGACATGTATCCATTTGTGAATCAATTCGATCAACCCCAAAATTATTACGATTGTCAACCTCTTTGGAGATTAGCTGATCTACCCCCACATTATCTAATCTATAGTGCAACCTACCTGGATTTTCCTCATGTTGAACAATGTCCTCCAAAGCTCCAAACCATTTATAATTCTCATCACCATGTCTCTCCTTGAGAGTTATCTTTAGGCCCCTAAATTTGTTATGTGGCTTAACAAGGATAAAAACCTCCTTACCAGTTTCCCCCTCTAACATTGAGGCTTTTCATTTATCCTTTGGAGGTGGAGAATGGGAAGGCATCTTGATTGAAGCTTTTTTGGTAGGTGCCCCTGATGAGCTAAGTTTAGGAAATTTCCTCTGTAAATGCCCATACTCATGATAGATCTATTAATAGAAAGGAAGAGCTTCATAGTCAAGTTATTGAATCCATGAAGTGGTCCCAACCTGAATTTCCATCAAATCTAAAAATGGGTTATTTAAATCAATTTTAACACAAACATGGGTATATGAGATTACCTTCTTATCCAATGTCTATTAAGACTAACCCACTGATTTTCCTACCAACAATGTAATCATGTGCAAAATATTATTCCTCTAGAATTATAATGGTAGCCAAGGGAGCCTCACCCAAACCACGACCCCTAATGGAAGCTCCTTTGTTGGATTGAAACCTATATGTCAAGGTTTGATGAACAAGCCCACCTAATTGTAGAAGTATGAACCTCCTTCAAAAGCCTTGTTTTAATCCACCATGCATGAGAACACCACCATGACATAGTTATTGTCTGCTTGCATAATCTCCATATATCCCTCTGGGTTGCAAGTCCAATGAGCCCATAATTCCAAGAAAGGGAGGGAGACATAGATTCCCATGAGTTTGCAAATTAAATAATGGTTACATAATTAGTTGATATCATCTACAATTGACTTGGGTTGAATAACTAAAATCAGGTGAGAAAGACTCCTCTCTAGACAACCATTTGCCTTCTGAGCTTGAAGACCCCAAATCTACGATTAGCTCCCCTCATTGGAGCGGATTAATGGGGTTGGGTCAATGGTTGTCATAATTTCAAAGAAGGTCATTTTCTCAAACCCTCCTAAGACTTCAATCAACATAAAAAATTAGGAAAAGAATCGACCAATGGGAAGACATCACTCTCTGTAGACCCAAAACCCTTCCCTACACCAAGATCACCCCCCAAATTCCATGCAACACCATCCAATTAACCACCTGCAACATGATCCAACCCACCAACACACAAAACCACCAAAAATCCAGGCCTTAGCTAGAAAACCCCTCAAAATCCCCACACATGCACTAGAATAGATCATAGAGAATAAAGGAAAAGGAGCCACTGCCAACACAAGGCTGATGTGCCCTAGCTCATAATGTCGAGTATTCTTCTTGGGACACCCATCCGCCTACCACATATATCATTTATTATTATGTCAAATATAGGTCATGCTTTTATTTTAATTAATAAAAAATATATATTTTAAAAATTTATCTATTATATTCTCACAATTAAAGTTTGTACAATGAATATAGTAAATTACTACAACTTCCAAGTTAGCTATAATTTGACTATTCTATTTAAAAATAAATAATAATTAATTTTACATAAGTACTTATTCTAATTTATCAATTAATTCTACTTTAATACTCATAATTAAATAAGCATACAATTAATTACTAATTCCAATTTAATTAATTATCTTATTTAATTTATTCAAATAAGGTTATTGCTTCACAACCTAGGTCAAGTGTTTAATATGCCTCACAAGCCAAACCTAGATCCACCTTCATTAATGCATATTCCTCAACTCAACTTAAATCAACATACTTTAGTAGCATTTGCTCATAATAATCCACATAATATATAAAATTCACACCCTTTAATATATTGGATAATAAAATCTAGCATTTATATAATTTGTCAATCAACACCGAATAAACCATTAATATTTACACATTGTTTTTAATAAATAGTTATGTTGAATGCATTTTTTTTTAATACACTATTGAATTAACCATTATAAGATTGTGTGAAAGTGTAATAGTAAATAAAAATTAATAAACCACAATAATTTAAAACATCACACTAGAAGTACATGGAGAAACAATTTCTAGAAAAAAACTCCACCATCAAGGAGAGGTTCAAGTATGCATTATTTTTTACTAGAAAAGTGCATATGAAATGCACTTCTCTCTTCAATCCAATAATATTCTAGTAGCAACTATGTACCTATAAATTAGCCCATGAAATTATTATCTTATACCTCCATTTTATAGATAAATGGAAGAGAAAACCCATAAATGGTTTCACAAAATGAATCACCACTAAAATCATGATAAAATGCAAAAAATACATACCCCACTTAAATAATTTCTTTTGAGAATAGTAAATCACAATAATGGATATATTTGATTCATAACAACCCCACATGGATACACCTTTCAAGAATAACATCCAACTTCCTCAACCAACGTACATGAGACCCACCCAATAAATACAAGATGCTCTCTAACTCCTTCCTAGTGCCTAGTATTAAAAATATGCCATACATTACCTCAAATGAGTTTGTAACCACCACCATTATGCTCCACCTCCTTCATGAATAATAGTACAACTAATATTCCAAGTCAACAAGGATAGTTACCAATAAACTAATAATATCTCTCTACAACATGGGCATTCAAGTACCCATTCTAAGATTGTTGGAGACACAACATTAATACATCATAATTACAATTAAATATCACACTTTCATAACATTCTCCCACTTAAAATTATACATTAATACAATGAAAATATACAAATTATAAAATATATCAAGAATAAGATCCAAGGCCCATGGCCTTCCTACACCAAGAGAAACAAATAGCACTTTGTTTGTCACATCCAATTTTAACCACCCAATGATAAAAACCAATACTTAAACATAGTTTATGTAACCATACCACCTCCTTAGATGCATTTGTAGTAGCCATGTACTCTACTTTGTTGTTGGACAAAGTAACCAACTAACTGCATAACCAAACAACAAGAACACATAACCACTAGTAGACCTTTAACTATTCAAGTCACCTACCTAATTTGCATAATGAAAGCCTTATATGTTTAATGTATTTACCAAATCACTACTACTACGATAACACAAAGACTAATCACAAGTTCCTCATAAATATTTAAACACCCTCTTAAAAAGGTCAATGCTCCTTACCAAGGTTAGACATAAACCTACTCAAAACTGCTCTATGTCAAGTACCATTAAAAGTCATTTTATGACCTCCTCTACCTTTGTTTTCGCCTTTCTTTGAAGTTTTTTATTTTTTGGATTCTAGTGTGCCACTATTGAATGTTTTGGTCTCCTTGTTTGCATTTCCTTACTTGTTCTACCTACCCCTTTTGTCATTTACGTTACCCTATGCTCTTTATTACTTCCTTGATAACTTCATGTCCATCCTTAGCATGATATATTAGGAACATTCCATGATTTGAGTAAGAAACAAATAGATCTTAGCTTGGATTTTACTAACATATTTAAATATCGAGACACATCTATGCCATCCTCTATGTGACGTGCTTGGAAATTAAGTTTGTAAGATCCTCAATGTACTCTTCCATAGTAATTCCCTTCTACCACAAATTTTGAAATCTATTAAACAAGTCTAAGTTATAATTTACTAGAAATGATTTACCCTTCAACTATTCCAAAAATCAATCCTACTTGGCGATCTTTGGACCATTATTTTCTACCCTATTTTTTTGCACATAATCTCACCCTAATGTTACATGCTCTTTTAACTAGGAGGTTGCATACTTGAATATGTTAGGGTATTCAATAGATTTGAACTCAAAATAATGTTCTAATTCAAGGATAGGATCCATCAATTCCTTAGGATCCAATCTAGACTCAACTCTTCTTCTCTTAAACTAGAAGTCTCTTTCTTATAGGTTTCCTAGAACAGTCTATAGTCACTATCAACTTCTTCCCTTAGGACCATTCTTCACCTTTGCATGGTCTCCAAGGTTTCCAATTTTGCTTCAATGACTCTAAGGGATTTAGCTAGTTCACCATCTTGCCACTTCTCTCTTCATCATCATGCTATCCTCTTTGATTTCAACCACTACCTCTCTTTTTTAAACCCTTTTCTTATGGCTAACATATAATGCAACCAACATAAAAATCTTAATGAGGGGTAACCTCAAACACTAGTTATAAATAAGTTTTGATACCGATTAATGCAACCATAGTTAGAGAATCTAGTGAAGGACTATCTATTCATGTATCATAGACATAAACAAGTGGAATACCAATGAGGATTAAAACATATTTAAGTGAAATCGCAAATCAAACATACAAATATGATAGGTCATTATAAATTTCCAATACAAAATTTACATTCCACCATTACATGCCTTGATCCATAGGTCTTACAAATATATAAATAAAACATGCTAGTTACAACCACATATGCCCACATGCAACATTTCGATTATAATACTTAGTGAAACATAATCCTACTACACATATCAATCTCCTCCCTTATCCCTCTATTTCTAAAGAAATTGTAATCTTATTTACATGGATCCTTAGAAGGACTAGATATGGTCAACCCAAGGGTCATGATTTTTCATTCAACACTCTTCTTGGGACCAACAAATTATGCAAGTTTGTGCAATATTCAAAATTTGGTGCCTTTAATAATTTAGCACAAAATCCTCAAATTTCCCTCCATTTCTAAATAAATGGTCATCTTATTTACATGGATCCTTAGAAGGACTAGATAAAGTCAACCTAAGGGCCATGATTTTTCATTCAAAACTCTTTTTGGGACCAACAAATTATGCAAGTTTGTGCAATATTGAAAATTTGGTGCTTTTAAAAATTTAGCACAAAATCCTCAAAATTTCCTTAGCATGTTATTGCTTACCGATAAAGGGGACCCATAACATGGGTGTCATGTGCAATAATATCTAGGATTTACAATTTGATGTAGTTATATCCATGAACATCCTTGATACTAATTAATCTTTAAAATATATTTAATGTCTACTACAAATGTAGAAATTCTACCAAATTATGAAATCATGACATTGGGCATGAGATGAATTGGACTACTAATTGAGTTAGAGACACATTGTAGTAAAAAATCCTTTACATTGAGAATTTACAAAGTAGGAAACAACTAGAAATAAGACTTGCAAACACATAATAAAAAAATGAAATAAAATATTTTTTGGATGATGCAAGATTGCTTGAGACAAATAAAAAGACACAGTTGAATCCAGAAAATTTTATTACTAATAAAATTAGTCCTTGAATAATCTATGCACACAACAACAATATAATAGAAAAAACACTATCTCATTTAATTAGTATCTCAAAATATCTATATAACAATGTTAAAATGTGAGAATCTCAAAATTATTAGATATTTGGTTGCCCCTAAAAGCATATACAATAGGGGTATACATAGGCCCTTATCCCCTAGCATTGGTGAACTTATTTATAGTGTCATGTATACAAGAATTATACAAGATTTATTTTAATGAACTACAAGTTGCATGCATCTAAAAATCAAAATCCTAAAATATATTCTATACATGATTATCTTCTCGATCCTATATATGTGCATGAGACTTACGAATGTGTTACCTATGTATAGTTAGGCACTATTATAGGGGTTATTATAATATGTATCCATTATATTATTGTGCCAACAATGCCATTACCATGAAAAATATTGACAAAATAAGGAATGCCTACTAATGCATTTTGCAAAATAGTACCTAACTATATAGGAGATTAAACACTAGTAAGTGCATAAATATGCAACTATCTTATGAGAGATGACCATGAAAAATATTGATGGCATAAGAAGTGCGTACTAATGTATTATTTAAAACAACAACTAACTATTGAGATTAAACACTAGTACGTGCATCAATATGTAACTATCTTATGAGAGATGGATCTTGCCTAGCCTCATATGCATCAAATCATAATGTTCTTTATGTTATCAACAATAGGGATAACAAAAATAGTAGCACTTATGAGAACACAATGAGAAATGCCATTTTCACTAGATTGAGCCATTTAATGATTTAATTAAGGAGCTCTTAAGAAAATGTGAGGACGTGAATGTGATCTTGGAATATAAAGCAACTCACAAAACCCTAAGAGAAAAATGATATTTAGAAATAATGCAAAGTTTATTGTAAAATTAAAAAATTCAACATAGCACTCAAATGTAAAAATAACTCAAAAATTGAAACCTTAGAAGCAAAGAATAAAGGTGGGAAGGGTGTGTAAAAACAAGTTGACATAATGAAGCCCAAAACTCTAAAGAAAGGTTTAACAAATAAGATAACAAAGGAAAGGATCCCAAATCCTAATCAACATTTTAAATTAAGACATGCAATCAAAAAATTTAGATCTAAAATCTTAAATGAACACAAAGAATAGACCCTAGGGGTGTAGGAAAACCAAGTTCACCAAAAATGTTAAGAATATTATGCACCCTTTATAAAAATTATCATATTAATTCAAAATTTAGATCCATGATTTGTGAAAGTGACCTAAATCAAACCCCATTCATAAATTTGATCAAAATATGATAAATAAATAATCTAAAAATAAATATGATGAAATCAAAACATAAAAATATTATGAACCAAATTCATACAAAAAATATTTCACTTTTATGATACTCTAATCACGAGAGAAAGAAAAAAAGACATAAATATGTAGTTTTCTCTATGACAAATGCTTTCCATTACCGACCACGCAATGCACATTTTACCTAAATAAATAATTTATTTATTAAAATTTAAAAGCATCGCGTACCTATCGGAATTAACAAAAAATTAAGTGAAAGGTGCATCCGGCATACTCGAGGGACAGAAGTGCAGTAAAGAAAGGGTTCTCTCAAAATCAAGAAGGAACCCTTCCAATTTAGCAATGGCGATGCAAAGACAAGTTTAGCAAGTAATATAAAATGCCAGGAGTATAAAATACATTTTCATTCCCGTGCGATAAAGGAGATCTGTGTGTAGAGGGGAAAGGGGGGGAGAAGGCGAGGTGAGTCTCTGGTTGCAAAGAAGGAGAAGAACATGGGAATAAAACGAAGATGGCAGGGGAGAGGGAAGGGCAGAGGAAGAGGACTGGCAGTGTTGATGTTGATCATCGTTTCTCTGATGTTCCTCACAGCGCTCAGATCCAGATCTCCGCCTGCATCTGGTAAGTCTATAATCTTAACCTAATTTATAAATATATCAGTAATACTAAAATACCAAATTCAACGAGGAACCCTAGATCTATCAGGAATGGAGTAGCTTAGTAGATCAATAGCTTTCTCACCTTCCATGCACTTAACCCTTTTCCTTTTCTATATTTTGCATCCGCAGACCACGCCAACTCTCAAAATGGATCTGTTGGAACGGTATGCTTTGCGATTGGTTTTATGTGAAAATTTTGTGCTTTCATGCTATCCATTCTCATTCTCCTGCTCATAACACAGCCGGATGATGTTGCAACATCTATCTCATCGTTATTTAGGCTGATCTTACAGAGTTAATACACTCACATTACGTCAATGCAGGCCGGGGGGCAGTTAAAGCAGAGCACAATACAGCAAATTGAATCTTTATTTCCGAAAGAGGCAAGTTTGAGAGATTTTTTTCTTTTACTAGTAAGAGTAAGTAGTAAGGATAGATGATTGAAAAGTTTTTTCATTTCCAATGGACAGGTGATTGATGTCATCACGGCAAACACAGATGACTCTGGACCCCTGAGCTTAAATATTCATGCACGGGAAGAATTGTCTTCTTCATGGGTATTAGATAATCCTTCTGATATTACGCATGATGAGGTAAGACTGCAGAAAGATTTATTTTTTCCGTCTGAACCATAAGGGAAACCTAATAGGCGTGTATTAACAAGGAAGTGAAAATTGGCATTGTATTATAAGCAGAGAGAGACAGATTCTGGACGCAAGCCCAAAAACCTACCTTCGGAACAAGATAGTATCGAGCAAAATGCTTTGCAGCATAAACGCATCAATGAGGTCGAGGAGGAAAAATACTCTAACAATGTGCAATTGACTGATTCTGAAGGTGGTGTTGCAGGAGCTGAACAGAACAATATCAAAGAGAGTGTGGCCACAGGTTAGTTTTTACAGCTAAACTTGTTTGACCGTTGACAATAATGACTTCCTGTAACATAATGTGTACTATACTCGGTTGATGATGGCTACCATATTGCAGATCATTCTATGCTTGAACAGAGTCCAGTGAAACTTTTACGGAGGGTAAATTCTTTCACATTCTTTTTTTCTTCCTTATATTAGGGATAATTGCCTTTTTGCTTCCTTATTGAATACACTGTGTTTTTTAATTGAATCTCTTGTAAGTTTCTAGCCTAAGTTGCTAAGATCTCTGCAGCAAATGAGAGAAAAGAGGAGGGAAAAAAGAGCATCGGAGCTTATCCAACAAGATGAAGAAGAGACAATTAAGCTTGAAAATGCAGCAATTGTCCGCTCCAAGGAAGTAGATTCTGCCGTGCTCGGAAAATACAGCATTTGGAGGCGTGAGAATGAGAACGAGAATTCTGACTCCACTGTTAGATTGATGCGAGATCAACTCATTATGGCCAGGGTGTACTCAAGCATTGCCCGGGCCAGGAATAACCTTGATATATACCAAAATCTGACATTACGGATTAAAGAAAGTCAGCACGCACTGGGTGAGGCTAACACAGATTCTGATCTGCATCACAGGTAAAAGTATGCCGTATTATGTGTTTCCAATCATGCGCATAAAGTTCTTTGGTTAGTGGTCCTTGATCTTTTCGTAAGGTAGAAGCCAAGTTTTGTATTTGCTACATAATATTTATTCATTTCTGATGGTTGATTTGAATGGTTCAGTGCACCTGAAAAAATCAAGGCTATGGGTCAAGTTTTATCAAAGGCCAGAGAACAGTTATATGATTGTGCTACAGTAACAAAAAAACTACGAGCTATGCTTCAATCTGCTGATGAGCAAGTAAGGACCTTGAAAAAGCAAAGCACATTTTTAAGTCAGCTGGCAGCAAAGACTGTTCCCAAGGGCTTGCATTGTCTGTCTATGCGGCTGACCATAGAGTACTACTTACTTCCTCTTGAAGAGCGGAAGTTTCCCAAGGAAGACAGGTTGGAGAATCCAAATCTTTATCATTATGCACTATTCTCTGACAATGTATTGGCTGCATCGGTAGTTGTCAATTCAACTATCATGAATGCAAAGGTGATAAATCATTTCGATCTTTTCTAAGGCATTAAAATTCAGAAACCTGGAATTGTTTTTGGTTATCATTTGAATTTTAATTCTACTGCACTTCTTGTTTTTACAGGAACCCGAGAAACATGTGTTTCATCTTGTCACAGACAAGTTAAATTTTGGGGCCATGAGGATGTGGTTTTTACTTAATTCTCCTGGGAAAGCTGCAATAACTGTGGAAAATGTTGACGATTTTAAATGGCTCAATTCATCTTATTGTCCGGTTCTACGTCAGCTAGAATCTGCAGCTATGAAAGAGTATTATTTCAGAGCAGATCACCCAACTACACTCTCAGCAGGTTCTTCAAACCTGAAATATCGGAACCCAAAATACTTATCAATGCTTAATCATCTCCGTTTCTATCTTCCACAGGTTTATCCCAAATTGGATAAGATCCTTTTCCTAGATGATGATATTGTGGTGCAAAAAGATTTGACTCCACTCTGGTCAGTAGATCTCCATGGAAAGGTTAATGGTGCAGTGGAGACATGTGGTGAAAGTTTCCACCGGTTTGACAAGTATCTTAATTTTTCCAATCCTCACATAGCCAGGAACTTTAATCCTAATGCTTGTGGTTGGGCATATGGGATGAATATGTTTGATCTTAAAGAATGGAAAAGGCGAGATATAACTGGAATTTATCACAAGTGGCAAAATATGGTCTGTGTGGACTTATGCATGTTTTATTTATTGAATACCTAGGATTTTTCTTTACAAAAATATTAAGTATCTAATTGGAGCTTTCCATGAATAGTTGTTTTTTGGATTTCTAATTTTTGTGTTCTCACATTTCAGAATGAAGATAGAGTGTTGTGGTTTGGATTTCTAATTTTTGTGTTTTCTCACATTTCAGAATGAAGATAGAGTGTTGTGGAAGCTTGGAACCTTGCCACCTGGATTGATCACTTTTTATGGCTTGACCCACCCTTTGGATAAGTCTTGGCATGTCTTGGGTCTAGGATATAATCCCAGTGTTGATCGCTCAGAGATTGATAACGCAGCTGTTGTTCATTACAATGGAAATATGAAGCCTTGGTTGGAGCTGGCAATGACCAAATATAGGCCCTACTGGACAAAATATATAAAATATGACCATCCTTACATACAGCAATGCAATATAAACGAGTAGCTGGAACTCCATTATCCATACTATCTAGGATTGTCAGCTGTATAATATGGAAAAAATCTTGGATCGGGAAGCGTGGTTGGTCTCCATTCATTTTCCTTGTAAATCATTTTGATTCATTTATTCCTGGGTTTTCAATCTGGCTTACAAAGTCAATTTTGCAGGTCCAACAAAGTAGTCAAGTTTTGAAGAATTCACAAATTCAAAGCTTTGTTGTATTTCCTTATAAAGGAACTTTTGCAAGAGAACCATGAACTCTTCTTTGGAAGATGTTGATTCATTACTAAATTCAATCATTCTTGTAGTTATAATAAGATGTCTAGTCTATTCTAAACTTAATTATTCATTTGAGTAATAATCATTGGTAATTTGAAGTTCCTGTTTGTTTTCTTCATATTTCTAGAGGTCTAATGTCATATCATAATGATTCAAATTCTTAAGATTTGAATAATATGAAATATTGTTAGATTATCAAATGGAATGAGTAAATATTGAGGTGAAATGTAGATTTGTAAATAGCTTATTATAAAGATGAAATTTGCAATGTCCATGTCATTTTCCATTTAATTTTGTGTACATTTTTGGAAGGATGTCTTACATGAACACATCAACAAACGGTGCAAGCTTGTGTGAAGTTGGCCTCATTCACCTAACTTATTATACACTTCTCTATGCACACATTCCCATGCATGTATACCCCACCTTATCCATATTTATATAGACCTTGATACATACACCCAAACTATGTATTTATTACACTTGTACATCTATTCCAATTTATTTGTTTTACATCTTGATTTGATTGTTTGCTTACTAAGGGTCTTTTTTGTAATTGTACATTGACCCCTACCTTACTAAAATTCAAATTCTAGTTGATTGTTGCTTAGTATTTTCTCGCCTTATGTTGACTAAGTACAGGTTTGCATGATTTGATGCTAGGTGCTAATATGTAAAGTCATACTATTATTTTCATTTCACATCTCATCTTTCAAGCATTATTCATATATCATTCACATTTAAAGAAACAATTCAGCATGATGCTCTTAAACAAATTTAGATTTGCACATTCATTCTAGGAGCTTTTGCATGTAGGTTTGGTAACATGATAATTTCAAATGGGAATGTGACCAAAAAATTAGTCCTCTATTCGCTTATATAACCACATGCAAAAATGGAACAAATTGTTTGGCCAACCTTGTAAGAAGATGACCAGTACACTCCCTACAAACACTTACGACTATAGAATGAAGCCTAATGATTGAAATTTAGAATGAAGATGAAATTCTTGCCTATATCATGCAAAACTCTTATGGTAGGGGCCCGCAACAACACTATTGTCTAACATGTTTACATTGCTCCTTACACAATATCATGCCTAAAATGCCTTTGAATCCACTTTCCAACTATTCCATGCACTACTCCCTCATAGTTACAATCTTAATCTGCTAGGGTTGGATGTTGCTTCTATCATGACTTTTGCCTTAACCATGGAAATAACACTAGGTAGAATAGTCAATATCAATAACCATTTAATAGTTTCCCAACAATTTGAATTACTTACAATGTTGCAAGCTCACACAACAATATTCGCCTGGGAATATCATGAGATGAAGAAGGGTATAGAGCCTAGTCTTTGTGTAAATAGAATCTACATTAATGAGGGATACTTGAGTTAGACAGGAAGCCACAAAGAAGGATGAACCCAACTTTGTGAGATATAGTGAAGATAGAATTGCAGAATTTGTTGGTTGCGGGGTTCATTTATCACATATTAGACAATCAATGGGTTTCCCATTGGTGATAGTGCCTAATAAGGGAGGTAAATGAAGAGTGTATGTAGATTATAGAGAGCTAAATACAGCCACAAGGAAGGATCGTTTTCTTCTTCCTTTTATTTATCATGTTAGATTCACTAGCAAGGAAGAAATATTTTTCTTTCCTAGATAGGTTTAGTGGATGCAACTAGATAAAGATAGCTCCATAAGACCATGAAAAAACCACCTTTACATGTCCATTAGGTGCATATGCCTATTCAGCCTTACCATTTGGATTGTGTAATGCACTTGCAACATTCCAGAAAATTATCTTGAGCATATTTTCAAACTTTGCACATGACTCCATGGAAATACATATGGACAACTTCACCACTTATATGAACTCTTATGAAGAAGCATTAGCAAATTTAGAGAAATTCCTTCAAAGGTGCTAGGATCAAAACCTCTCTTTTAAGTCATGTAAAATGCTTCACGATGATGACTGTAGGAGTGGTCTTGGGACACTTTGTGTCCAATAGGGTTATTTAGGTGGATCCTAACAAAATAGAGGTGATCCCACTCTAAATACCCCCCAAAAGAAAAAATATGTGAGGAGTTTCCTTGGCCATGTAAGATATTACAAGAGGTTTATTAAATATTTCAGTAAAATAGCAACCCCCTATTTATTCTTTTATCTAAGGATATTGAATTTGAATGGACCACTGTCTACCAAGAAGCTTTTGAAGCTCTCAAAACAGCTCTCACAAGGACACCCATTTTGAGGGACCCTAACTGGATTGTCCCTTTCCATGTGCATAAAGATGCTTCTAATTTTTCCATAGGTGTTGTTTAAGGATAGAAGGAAGGTAATTTGGAGTATGCCATTTAATATATTAGTAAAAATCTTCAAGTAGTTGAGCTCAACTACACTATCATTGAGAAGATGTTAGTTATGGTATATGCCATTAAAAAAATTAGATACCATATAACTAGATATTCTAGATCTTTGTTCATACAAATCATACGACAATCAAATACTTGATGAAAAACCAATGGTTAGTGGAATAATTGTTAGGTGGTTATTATTGTTGTAGGAGTTTGATATAACCATTGTGGATAAGCCAAGGAAAGCAAACATGGTGGTTGATTTCCTTTCTAGGATGCAAATCAAAACAACAGAAGTTGTGGATGATTCCTTTCTAGATGAACATTTGTTTTCCCTCTCAATACACTTGGTTGTAAGAAAGAAACCCCTACATCTCTCACCTAGAGAAAGGTGCAATTTAGTTGAACACAACTTTCTATATTCATGGGTGGTTGGTTATTTATTTCATACGGGGCCAAATAATATAATGAGAAGATGTATAAGGGAAGATTAAGTACATGATATCCCTTAATGCTTGTCATGATGAACCTTGTGGAGGACACTTTGCAACCAAAAGGACAACTCTAAAGAGTCTAACCATTGGTTACTACTGGCATACACTTCATAATGATGCAATCAAATACACAAGGAGATGTGATAGATGTCAGAGGATGGGTAGACCTACTAGAAGTGATGAAATGCCTCTCCAACCACAATTGGTCATTGCACCATTTGATAAATGGGGATCGGATTTCATTGGACCAAAATCTCCCACATCTAACAATAAGGAATATATTATAGTCTATATTGACTATCTCACAAAATGGGTGGATTTTAAAGCATTGCAATTCGCTAGAGATAGCAATGTTGCCACATTTCTTTTATGAGGAAATCTTCACAAGGTATGGCGTGCCTAAGGAGATAGTCACAAATCAAAGACCACAATTTATTTCAAATTTGATTGTACAACTAGTCGAGGAATATCAGGTCAGACATAGAAAATCACCCCCTACCATCCACAAATAAATGGGCAAGATGTGGTCACAAGCAAGGAAATAGAGGCTATTTTAACAAAGACAGTTCAATTTCATCAGAAGGGTTGGACAACAAGGTTACCTGAAGTTGTCTGGGAATATAGGATAACCTAGAAAACCACCACAAAATTCATACTAGATGAATTGGTGTATGGGAAAAAGGTTATCCTTCCAATTGAATTTGAGCATTAAACACTCTGTAGATGAGCCAACCACCTCACCTACCGATGTATAATATGTATAAACTCTTGTAATAGAATCTCACATGCATTATGTATCATCAACAACTATTTTTGGGTATGCACAACAAGTTCATGGAACCTGTAGCAACAACCCCAAGATATTTACAAAAGGGACATGTTCTACTGCTACCCACAACAACTACCTCCAACTCACTATTACTACATTCATGGCCACTATCACTTGCAGTTACACATCACTTTCATCATTTCTACATGCAACCACTCCTATCCATCATGCTTTACATTAAGCATGCCATTTCATTATGAATAAACCATGTACATGCCACAACTTTCTTTATTGTATTAAGGATTTTTGGACACATGTAATCATTCTCATAAACTCTCTATATGATGAAGTTGTCCGCAGTACTTCCATAAAACTTTCATCATCTCAATTATTTTGCCAAGTAGTTGCATGATGGTGTTCAAATCACATCACATGCACCATCTTTTTCAATCACCACACCATTTCAATTACTTTATTATTATAAACTATGGTTAACATTAAATTATATTGATTTTCTCTAGAATTCATGTTCATGCAAACATTTAATTTATATTATATCAATATCTCCAATACTTTGAAATTTATTCCCTCCATACTTTTTGTACCTTTGCATTTGAGTACAAATAGAAAATTTAAGTTGGGAGGTGAACTAAACGGTTATCATTTCCAATTTCATTGTTAAAAATAAAAAAAATTGCGTATACTCCAACTCCAATCCTTCACAAAGCCATAGAACTTGCAAACACAGAGGTGGTAGTTTTCATAAAAGCAACAAGAATATTGAAGTAGTATAAGCAGTAAGCATATTAAAGTACAGTTTGAAACATAATTTTCTTGACAAGGTTATAGAACTTTAAGATGGGAGGCGACATTGTTAGACAAGAACCAACATCATATTATATATTATAGAAGACTAGTTGTGCCTGTCCATCTTCCAACAAGTTGGATGGTTAGACTATTTTCTTCATCTAATAGAGTATAATGAAGTAATGACACAACAATTCACTAGTACATTGTAGAATGATGAGGCTACAATCAGAGGTTTGAGAGTGGATGCTCCAAAAGCAGCAATTGCAAAAGTTTTTGGATTGTCCATGGTAGGAAAATAATTTCTAGTGCAAGCTAATGCAATCACAACAGGGAATGACTTTACACAGCTAGGAAACAAATTGGACTCGTCAACACAAGGTACTAAAAGACTTTTCCTACCATGGTTATGGGCATCTATTGTTTCATATATAGTTAAATATTTAATTGTGATGGCAGGCAGTCTCTTCTATATAGCATATTTTAAACTTTTGAGTCACCTACGCCATCAAAGGCTAGTGAATATCCCCAACTTCTTGTATAATTTGTTCAAACAAATATTTGTTCAATATAGAAGAAAGAGGAACCAATCTGCTATGTCCCATTACTTCTTAGTCACCTTGTTGATTAAAAGAAGCCATGGCTCA